>CM045898.1:48516018-48521018 GCA_025169545.1 Anguilla japonica
TTTCCATGGCGGGATGATTGATTGACAGCTTCTTCACTGCAGCCGGGGATACTGTGCTTCTGCTTGCCCTCGACCTGTGCAGGCCTACTTGAAATTCATAACAAGTCCTCAATATGAATTCTCATTTGTAATTTGTTTAAGAGGGGTGCACGGGTTTTGTGAAGAACAGACCTTAGCATGTTATTATTGTGTTGTAGTAAGAAAAATAAAATCCTCTTTATTTTGTGTGGAGAAATGCATTTCCATTGGCACAGGGCTGTTCTATCAGCACTTTTAGTCGATTGTAGCTTCAAGCTATATCTGTTCTGGTTTTTTTTTTTGTGTGTCCAACGTGGTTTTTAAATGAGATCCTCGGTGTAGAATGTTCTGTAAGTGTTGTTCAGGAATAAACAAAGGCCTCCAAGACCTTCTCTCGTACCGCAGTGCATTTGGGGATTACATCTCCACAGCGCAAGGTCTTCAAAGCCCTGGAAGGAGAATTATTTTCTCCTCTGCGCAGAACACTTGAAAGGGCTCGTAAAACAGCTTGCAACAGCTCTGCGTTTTTTAGTGGGGGTGTCCGGGGGCGGGGGGGGGGGGGGGGGGTACAGTTTAACAGGAGGGAGAATGTTCGCTAGTGATGCCAAGCTCTGATTGAGCCAACTCCTCCGCGTCTGTCGCCTCGGGAAAAATGCTGCAGTCTGATCGCTGAAGTGGACTCCGTGCCAGAGGAGCTCCTGGGCGAGAGAGAGCCTCCTGGGCGAGAGAGAGCCGCCTGGGCGAGAGAGAGCCTCCTGGGCGAGAGAGAGCCGCCTGGGCGAGAGAGAGCCTCCTGGGCGAGAGAGAGCCGCCTGGGCGAGAGAGAGCCTCCTGGGCGAGAGAGAGCCGCCTGGGCGAGAGAGAGCCGCCTGGGCGAGAGAGAGCCTCCTGGGCGAGAGAGAGCCGCCTGGGCGAGAGAGAGCCTTTACCCCCCCCAGAGAGAGAGAGAGCCTTTACCCCCCCCCAGAGAGAGAGCCTTTACCCCCCAGCGAGAGAGAGCCTCTACCCCCCCCAGAGAGAGAGAGCCTCTACCCCCCCAGTGAGAGAGAGCCTTTAACCCCCCCAGAGAGAGAGAGCCTCTACCCCCCCCCAGAGAGAGAGAGCCTCTACCCCCCCCCCCCCAGAGAGAGAGAGAGCCTTTACCCCCCCAGTGTTTCCATGGTGCACAGCATTTCTGGTCTTGTGGTGAATGTTATTTGTGAGCCCCAAACCTCCTGGTGTCTGTGCATGCACTGTACTGTGACTGTGTCGTTGCCTTGGAGATGGTTTTAGCCGGCTAGCTAAATTAGCCATGGACTGGCGCGTAGTATTGCTGACAGACTGACCTCCCTGTTTTTATGATTGCAGCAAAGGCACAAAGAACTATTCAGGGTGGAGGTACATGCACATAGTCACCTTCCAAATTCCAAAATGGCTGGCCATGGAATGTGAGCTGATTTTAGACTGGGTATTTTGCGAGTCTGCACGTGTAGGAGTGCAGTGTAATGGTTAGAGACCTGGGCTTGGAACCCATGCCCTGCCGGTGCAGTTCCCTGGTAGCCACTGTGGTTGTGCCCTTCAGAGTCTGGCCTGGATTAAGGGCCGATTCTGAAACAGGTGTGGTGCGTCTCGGCAGGATGCTTACCTGTCAGGACGTTATGCGCTGGTGGGGGGGGGGGGTCATAACAGATTGCATATGAACCAATGCTGGGGGTATCCTGACTGGCCCGCACCATAAACTGCGTTATAAATATGGAAGCTTTCTGTTCCATAACTCTGTGGGTGGGTCCACCGGAGCAGCTATGCCTTTGTAAAGACTGCTTGCCTGCTCACAAATGCCTTCTGATTGGTCTGTTTCCTGCAGCTGCAGACAAGGAGATGACAGCTTTCACTGCTCGTTATATCTGGCAGATAATTATGAATGCGGTTTCCCTATTGATTGGTTGTCATATTTCATTCCATGATATGAATGAGTGATATGAATTTGGTTTTGTACGTTTGTTTTTGTTTTTTTGTACAGCTGGTATTGTCTGGGATTTATTCCCACTGTATATTTCTGATCTCTTCTGTGAGATGGGTCCCTGGGTCCCTGTGCTATGCCAGGTGCAGCACTGCACTGAAACTTCCTGAATTATTGTTTGGCTCACCGGTAGATTCCCAAAAATCATTATTACTATTGAACCATCAAAATAATTACATACTGTATAGACCAGGACCAGTGCATTAATATTAACTTCTACATTTACATTTAGTTTACATTTAGGCATTTAGCTTACAGGCAAATGGACGTTCCCCCCCCACACACACACACACACATGCACAGATACACACACAGACCATCTAATACACACACACACACACACACACTCTCACACGCACAGATACACACACAGACCATCTAATACACACACACATACACACACACACACACACACACTCTACACACACACACACACACACACACACACACAGATACACACACAGACCATCTAATATACACACACACACACGCACACACACACACACACACACACGCACACTCACTCACACACGCACAGATACACACACACACACACACCATCTAATACACACACACACACAGACCATCTAATATACACACACACACATACACACACACACACACACACACCGCTCAGATCAGGCAGATGGCAGTCTTAAGCACAGCTCTCTCTCTCTCTCTCTCTCTCTCCGTGTGCAGCCAAGGTGAAGTCCAAGTGCGCTCCCACGTTCTTCGCCTGTGCCAACGGGATCCACTGCATCATCGGCCGCTTCCGCTGCAACGGGTTCGACGACTGCCCGGACCGAAGCGACGAACACAACTGCAGTGAGTGTCCAGGAAGTGGGCGGGTCACCTGACAGGAAGGGGCAGAACCATGAGTAGCAGGGTCATGCTAATGAGCTTTGCAGAGGTTCTGTTTCCTGTGTGACTCGGAGGGGAAAGGCCTGGGGCTTGTGGGTTAGGCACTGCAGGGTTAGGACTGGGCACTGTAGCCTGGATTTGGCAGGGCTGAGCTGGGACCATGCCCCGGCCACTCTGGCTTTCGGGGGGGTCTGATCCTGCAGTCACAGACTGCCCCCAGGAGGGCTAGGTCTCTTTGGGGCAAGCTCTGGTCTCTTTTAGGGGGGGAGCTCCCCCTGGCCCTGCGTAATTCAATCCTGGGTTATGCTGTTAGCCAGCTGCGTTGGGAATCTGCATGATCAGGACACAGGCGGCTTTGTCCCAGTGGGAATGGGGTTGGGTTTAAGCTGGCGAACCTTCCTTGGGTCGCTGCATTAGCTCTTACCAGCAGTGCTCACAGGTTGCCATGTTGGTGAGCTCCAGTGCTTCCTGTATGTAGTAGTGGGGGGGGGGGGAGCTTGTGCATGGCTGATGATTTCAAATTCTGGAGAATAAGTTTTAATAAGAACTCCAGTGGCCCAAACTCAACTGATATCCATGAGGGCTTTCTTGAAGTTTTTTAACGAAGTGCGTTTCTCTGAATAAGGCCAGGGCTGAAAATGAGCTGCTGCTTGTCTGAAGGTAAGCTTGGCCCTGTTCTGTGCTGTGGGGGGGGGGGGGGGGGGGGGGGGGGGGGGGGGGGGGGGGGGGGGGGGGGGGGGGGTGAGCAGGGTCTGAAGGAAAGCTTGGCCCTGTTCTGTGCTGGGGGGGGGGGGGGGGGGTGAGCAGTGACTGGAGGGCTAAGACACTGCTCAACACTCCCCCCGGCACAGATCAGGGCCAAGCTCTCTTAAAAGGGCGCTGTGCTTCCATTTTAATAACTTTCCTAAAATGGAGCGCTCTGTGTCTGGCCTGCAGGGCCTCCTGCTCCAAAATCTAATTTAGCCGTTTTAATGCAGATCTGCGCTGAGCTCTGAGGGTCTCTACTACCAGGAGAATTCCTGCTTGTTGTTTTTCTGTACAAGCTGTGACAAAGGAAACAAGCAAACATGCGAGTGTATTATCCGGTCCACCGTGGGGTTTTAATTTATTCATTCCGTGAAATTAATTACAGATCTGCCTCCTGCATTGCGTTCAAACCCAAGAGCAGCTTGTGTTTCATATTTCATAACTCCACTGCGGCGTTTATGGGTGGAATCTGCACTGTGCGCTGCTTTATGAATTGGGAATCATTAGGGATGAGTTATTGCAAAGCGAAATTAAAAGTTTGTAGAAGAACTTGAGAGTCTGGACAAACTTTCTTTTATTCAAACTTTATTTCATGGCTGTATGGCCATGATTCATAAAACATGACGGCAGCGAGGGTTTGGATCAGCTCTACTTCAGCTCTGCCGGGTCAGAGAGGGAAATTCCGCTCAGAGAGAACGACCTCCTGTTGTGGGCATTTCGGTGGGTTTCCTGAATTGGCTGAATTGAAGTGGGAATGGGGGCCCAGCTGGTAGTGCAGCCTTCCTGCAGAGCGGGCTGGCCGCTGACGGTGAGTTATTACCCCCCCCCCCCAAGATACGAAGTGAAGTGTTTACAGCTGTGTCTCACTCTCTCATACCTGTGTGCGCCTGTGTGTCCCGCCCCCCCTCCCCTGTGTGTCCCGTCCCCCCTC
Organism: Anguilla japonica; assembly: GCA_025169545.1. Classification (NCBI taxonomy): domain Eukaryota; kingdom Metazoa; phylum Chordata; class Actinopteri; order Anguilliformes; family Anguillidae; genus Anguilla; species Anguilla japonica. The sequence continues at coordinate 48,520,575 of CM045898.1, forward strand.
CCCTGTGTGTCCCGCCCCCCCTCCCCAGCAGCCAATCCGCTGGTTTGCTCCGCGGCGAGGTTCCACTGCAGAAACGGGCGCTGCGTGGACCGCAGCTTCCTGTGCAACGGCCAGGACAACTGCCAAGACAACAGTGACGAGGAGAACTGCCAGACCACCTCAGGTACAGCCAGCAAATACCGCACATGCACACACACACACACACACACACACACACCTGCACACACACACACGCACACACACATGCATGCACATGCACACACCTGCACACACATGCCCCAGCACAGGCATGCACAAGCACCTGCACACACCTGCCCAAGCACCTGCACACACCTGCACACACACGCACACACACATGCATGCACATGCCCAAGCACCTGCACACACATGCACACACCTGCACACACATGCCCCAGCACATGCACACACCTGCACACACACGCA
>CM045898.1:48526018-48528518 GCA_025169545.1 Anguilla japonica
GGGCCCCGGCTCACTTTCTTCAGTGATGACCTGACTGCTGATAGCAGCAGCAGAATGAATCCTGAACTGTTCGGCAGCATCTGCTCAAGTTTAAGCAAATGCCTCCAAATCTATTGGTTGTCACTTCGTCCCACAAGAGAATGATCCCAAACATACCGCTAGAGCAACAAAGGAGTTTTTCAAAGCCAAAAACTGGAAAACTCTTGACGGGCCAAGTCATTTAGAAAACTAGACAACTGGCCCCCAATACGTACAAGCAGGAGCTGAAGATGACTGCAGCACAGGCCTGGCAGAGCAGCACCAGAGAGGATAATCAGCACCTGGGGATGTCTGTGGGTCACAGACTTCAAGCAGTCTTTGCATGCAAAGGATATGCAACAAAGTACTAGATATGACTACTTTAATTAACGTAACATTAAATTCATTTGCCCAAACATTGTGGTGCCCTCAAATTGGGGGCTATCTAAAAAAACGTGCTGTAATTTCCACACGTTGAACTGAAGTGTATAAAAATACCCTGAGATAAAAGCAGATCACTTTAACTTCATCTGAATTGTTTGATTACAAATCTAAAATTGTGGAGTAAAAAGCCAAATCAAAATATGTATGTGCCTTTGTCCCAAACATTACGGAGGGTGCTGTGTGTATGTGGAGTGACTCACAGGGGGAGTATGGAGGCTCATTAGCTCCAGCGGCTAACGCTCCAGGGCTGCTGTTGGCCGCCCTCGTTTGAGAGAGAGGCCGACTGTAATGAAGGTGCCTTCGCACCCGGCGCTCAGAACCTGTCGGATTAGCGGATTACGGAGCCTTTGTGCCACGGGCCGGGGGGGCGGGGGGGGCCGGGGGGGGGGGGGGGGCGGGGGGGTTCGGCGGGGGGGGGGGGGGGGGGGCGGGGGGGGCCGGGGGGGGGGGGGGCCCGGGGGGGGGGGGGGGGGGGGGGGGGGTGGCCGGGGGGGGGGGGGGGGGGGGGGGGGGGGAGTCCGGAAGAGATGGGATCTCTGAATCCCTGACGTCTGTCAGCCGGGAATAAAGCCTCTTTCTGTGCTCTCAGGCGGGTCCGGGAGCCTCTGAGGAGCGGGGGAGGGGATTAAAGAGGGGCAGAGACAGAGGCCCTCATACCTTCATTAGGCCTTCCTCCTTTCTTCCCTTCCTCTCTTCCTCCCTTCCTCTCTCTCTCCCTGTCAGTCGCCAGCAGCAGTGTGATTAGTGTCTAACTCTGACGGACCGTCTCCTCCGTCTCAGAGTTTAACGATCCCGGCAGAGTCTGCCTGTTCCCCGCCAATGACGTGGCTTTCTCCGAGAAACCACTTTTAAAAACTTTCTTTCTCTATTTTTCTGTTTTTTCTTCTTTTGCTTGATGTATGAGAGCAGAAATGGGGAGCTCCAGTCCCCAGAGGCTGTGGAAATGGCTCTGCAGGGCAGCCGTGGAGTTTAATTATCGATGATTGATTTGCTCAGTGGGAAATGGTGCAGCAAAGGTGGCAGTGTGTTCTTACAGACCCTGCTTACAGACCCTATGTACTGACCCTGTATACAAAGCCTGTGTACAGACCCTGTGTACAGACCCTGTGTACTGACCCTGTGTACTGACCCTGTGTACAGACCCTGAGTACTGACCCTGTGTACAGACCCTGTGTACAGACCCTGTATATAGACCCTGTGTACAGACCCTGTGTACTGACCCTGTGTACAGACCCTGTGTACAGACCCTGTATATAGACCCTGTGTACAGACCCTGTGTACTGACCCTGTGTACAGACTCTGTGTACTGACCCTGTGTACAGACCCTGTGTACAGACCCTGTGTATAGACCCTGTGTACTGACCCTGTGTACAGACCGTGTATACTGACCCTGTATATAGACCGTGTGTACAGACCCTGTATACTGATCCTGTGTACAGTCCCTGCGCTGAATGCTCTCTCATTACATTACAGGCATTTAGCAGACGACAACTTTTTACATAGCATTTTACATTGTATCCATTTATACAGCTGGATATATACTGAAGCAATTTCGGTTAAGTACCTTGCTCAAGGGTACAACGGCAGTGTCCTACCCGGGAATCGAACCTGCGACCTTTCGGTTACAAGCCCAGTTCCTACCCACTGTGCTACACTCCGCCCCCTCTCTTGCTCACTCCCCAGCATCCTGCGCTCTCTGATAGCTGGGAGCAGCAGAGGACGTTCAGCAATGAAGGTTATAACGCCCCCCCCCCACCCCCCAGCAATGAAGCTTATAACCCCAAAGCAATGAAGCTTAATGAACTTATGACCCCCCCCCCCAGCAATGAAGCTTATAACCCCCCCCAGCAATGAAGCTTATAAAAAAACAAAGCAATGAAGCTTATAACCCCCCCCCCCCCCCCCCCCCCCATAGATATATTCAGGGTCTGAACTGAAAATCCATATTTTATGATTAATATGGAAAGATCACATCCTTGCTTTCGTCCAGCAGCTGAATTGTCTGTATTGGACGGTGCGTGACTGTGGAGGTGCTGGG
>CM045898.1:48538518-48563518 GCA_025169545.1 Anguilla japonica
TCTAAGTTGTTATATAAATTCTAATTTTAAAATGGTGTTGATTTTATATTAAATGTCTCAGTGTTGGGTGTGTTTGTGTTGATGTTATATTAAATGTCTTAACGTTGGGTGTGTTTGTGTTGATGTTATAGTAAATGTCTCAGTGTTGGGTGTGTTTGTGTTGATGTTATAGTAAATGTCTCAGTGTTGGGTGTGTTTGTGTTGATGTTATAGTAAATGTCTCAGTGTTGGGTGTGTTTGTGTTGATGTTATAGTAAATGTCAGTGTTGGGTGTGGTTGTGTTGATGTTATAGTAAATGTCTCAGTGTTGGGTGTGGTTGTGTTGATGTTATAGTAAATGTCTCAGTGTTGGGTGTGGTTGTGTTGATGTTATAGTAAATTTCTCAGTGTTGGGTGTGGTTGTGTTGATGTTATAGTAAATGTCAGTGTTGGGTGTGGTTGTGTTGATGTTATAGTAAATGTCTCAGTGTTGGGTGTGGTTGTGTTGATGTTATAGTAAATGTCTCAGTGTTGGGTGTGTTTGTGTTGATGTTATATTAAATGTCTTAACGTTGGGTGTGTTTGTGTTGATGTTATAGTAAATTTCTCAGTGTTGGGTGTGGCTGTGTTGATGTTATAGTAAATGTCTCAGTGTTGGGTGTGGTTGTGTTGATGTTATAGTAAATGTCAGTGTTGGGTGTGGTTGTGTTGATGTTATAGTAAATGTCAGTGTTGGGTGTGGTTGTGTTGATGTTATAGTAAATGTCAGTGTTGGGTGTGGTTGTGTTGGTGTTATAGTAAGTGTCTCAGTGTTGGGTGTGGTTGTGTTGATGTTATGGTAAATGTCTCAGTGTTGGGTGTGTTTGTGTTGATGTTTTAGTAAGTGTCTCAGTGTTGGGTGTGTTTGTGTTGATGTTATAGTAAATGTCAGTGTTGGGTGTGGTTGTGTTGGTGTTATAGTAAATGTCAGTGTTGGGTGTGTTTGTGTTGATGTTATAGTAAATGTCTCAGTGTTGGGTGTGGTTGTGTTGATGTTATAGTAAATGTCTCAGTGTTGGGTGTGGTTGTGTTGATGTTATATTAAATGTCTTAACGTTGGGTGTGTTTGTGTTGATGTTATAGTAAATGTCAGTGTTGGGTGTGGTTGTGTTGGTGTTATAGTAAATGTCTCAGTGTTGGGTGTGTTTGTGTTGATGTTATAGTAAATGTCTCAGTGTTGGGTGTGGTTGTGTTGGTGTTATAGTAAATGTCTCAGTGTTGGGTGTGGTTGTGTTGATGTTATAGTAAATGTCTCAGTGTTGGGTGTGGTTGTGTTGATGTTATAGTAAATGTCAGTGTTGGGTGTGGTTGTGTTGATGTTATAGTAAATGTCTCAGTGTTGGGTGTGGTTGTGTTGATGTTATAGTAAATGTCAGTGTTGGGTGTGGTTGTGTTGATGTTATAGTAAATGTCAGTGTTGGGTGTGGTTGTGTTGATGTTATAGTAAATGTCTCAGTGTTGGGTGTGGTTTGTGTGATGTTATAGTAAATGTCAGTGTTGGGTGTGGTTGTGTTGATGTTTTAGTAAATGTCTCAGTGTTGGGTGTGGTTGTGTTGATGTTATAGTAAGTGTCTCAGTGTTGGGTGTGGTTGTGTTGATGTATTGGTAAATGTCTCAGTGTTGGGTGTGGTTGTGTTGATGTTATAGTAAGTGTCTCAGTGTTGGGTGTGTTTGTGTTGATGTTATAGTAAATGTCAGTGTTGGGTGTGGTTGTGTTGATGTTATAGTAAGTGTCTCAGTGTTGGGTGTGGTTGTGTTGGTGTTATAGTAAATGTCTCAGTGTTGGGTGTGGTTGTGTTGATGTTATAGTAAGTGTCTCAGTGTTGGGTGTGTTTGTGTTTCGTGGTGCAGAGGCCCCCAGCCAGGACTTTGTGACGCTGGACTACCGGCGGTACTATCCCAGCATCACCTACGCCGTCATCGGCAGTGCGGTCATCTTCGTCCTGGTGGTTGCGCTGTTGGCCCTGGTGCTGCACCACCAGAGGAAGCGGAGCGTTCTCCTGCCCCGGGGGGTCCGGGGGGGGCACCACCACCAGCCCCTCCTCCTGTCGCGGCTGGTGATCCTGGACCGAATGCCGGGCCAGGCTGGTCTGAGCCCCAGGTCCCCCCCCGGGCCCCCCCCCGGCCCCTTCGGCACGGCAGCCAGCCTGCAGCTGCTCTCCGGCTCCCTGCACCCCCCCAGCCTGCCGCTCGACTCCCCGCCCTCCTACTCACAGGCTGTGCTGGACGCCAGGTACGGGCGGGACTGGGGGCGGGGTTAGGGCTTGGGGGTGGAGTTAAGGTCAGGGGGTGGGGTTATGGCCAAGGGAGGCAGTTAGGCTCAGGGGGTGGGGTTATGGTTAGGGGAGGGGTTTAGGTTCAGGGGGTGGGGTTAAGTTTAAGGGAGGGGTTAGGGCCAGGGGGTGGGGTTAAGGTTAGGGGTGGGGGTGGGGGTTGGGGTCAGGGAGCAGGGCCAGTGAGTGGGTGAGTTCATAACAGGAGACCAGAGATTGGCAGGGCCACAGGTTAATACTTACATATATTTATACTTTTATTATATTTATTTATTTAAAACGCTTTTGTGTTTTGTGAATTTTTAAATTATTATTTAAAAAGGATAATAATAATGTCCAAAAGGAGTTTTACCTGGCTGCACACAGAACATGGTGTACAAAAAGTATCATAAATAAAGATTTAGAGTACAGTCTTTTTCACATGCAGAGTTATAACAGTGTGAAGGACTTTTCAGTGTCAAGCATTTCTGCTACTTTGTGCTTGTTACCCTGACAGCAGTAATGGCCCTGTTTCGCCCAAACACACTTTGCCCCACACTGCCAGTTTCCTCCTACAGTACATGCTGACAATGAAACTGCTGAAGAAACAGTATTTTTTTACTGGTGGATAAAACTTGAAAATATTAAAGGTTAAGAAATCCCAGGGAATCATGAATCTCTGCACAGTAGTGATGGTACTTACAGTGCTGTGAAAATGTTTTTTTCCCCTTCCTGATTTCCTCGATTATTGCATATTTGTTACACTGTAAGGTTTCATATCTTTTGGCAAAATGTAATATTACACAAAGTGAGTCTGAGTAAACACAAAACATTTTAAAAATGATTTCAGTTATTTAATGAAAATGTTATTCAACACCCATATCACCCATGTCAAAAATAATCACCCCCTAGTTACTCAATTAGGCAAATTTAATTGGTAATTAGATTCAGCTGATTGAACACACCTAGGCTTGATTGCAGCCAGTCCTTTTGGATCTAAACCTCACTCATATCGAACCTTACCATTAGAGTGAAGTAGTCACCACAAAGTTTCTACAAGCACTATGCCATGATCAAAGGAAATTCCCGAAGATATGAGAAAAAAGTTGTTGAAATATATCAGTCTGGAAAGGGTTACTAAGCCATTTCTAAGGCTCTGGGACTTCACCGAACCAGAGTGAGAGTCATTATCTCCAAATGGAGAACACTGGGAACAGTGGTGAATCTTCCCAGGAATAGCTGATCTGCCAGCAGTTCTCCAAGGGTGCAGGGACAACTCATCCAGGAAGTCACAGAACATCCCAGAACATCCTAAGAACTGCAAGCCTATCTAGCCTCAGCTAAGGTCATTGTTCATGACTCTACAATAAGTCTTCAAACGAAGACAAATATCAATGCCATCTATCATTTGCAAAAAAGCACCAGGATGATCCCCCCATGCCTTTTGGTATAATGTTCTGTGGACAGATGGATGGATGACACAGGTTCCATTGTGTCTGGCGTAACACAAATACAGCATTTCACAGTAAGAACATCATACCAACAGCCAAACATGGTGGTGGAAGTGTGTTGGCGTGGGGATGCTTTGCTTTCTCAGGACCTGGATGAGTCACCATTAATGATGGAACCATGAATTCTGCTCTGTACCAGAAAACTCTTAAGGAGAATGTCTCGCCATCTGTCGGTGAACTGAAGCTGAAGCATAATCGGGTCATGCAGTAAGACGATGGTCCAAAACACAAAAGCAAATCCACATCCGAATGGCTGGAAAGAAACCAAATTAAAGTTTTGAGTGGCCTGAGTTGAAACCAAACAAGCGGTTGAAGCTTAAAAACCGATTTGTCTGAATTAAAGTAGTTCTGCAAAGAAGAGAGGGCTATAATTCATCCGTAGCGATGTGAAGGACTGATATCAAATTATAGGAAGTGTTTGGTTTCGGTTATGGCTGCTAAAGGTGGTGCACAAAGAAGCGTTTTGTGTTTACTCAGGTTCCCTTTGTCTGATATTACATTTTGTATAAAGATTTGAAACCATTCAGTGTGGCAAATATACAATAATAGGGAAAATCAGTAATACTTTTTCATCGCAGCAGTGTATGTGGTGCCTATTAGCCAGTGATTTAGTACCCATTTTGCAAAAGCACTGACTGGGAGTCAGTTGTCATTAGAAGAGAATCTTTAAATAAGATCGCTACGTGATTTTCCTCTCAGCTCTCATCTCTGCACGTAGACCAATAGCAGTTACAGGAAGGTTTTCCCATCATGCATCTCTTCTTCCACCCGCAGCCGGCCGCCCTGGTTCGACCTACCACCTCCGCCCTACCCCCCCGATGGGGGGGCACCTCCCCAGAGGGACCTGCCCCCATATGAAGCCCACGTGGACCAGCCTGAGCCGACACCCAGGCCCCGTCCACAGGAGGAGTCTGACCAGCTGTAGCCCCGCCCCCTATCAGACTGCATGTACATAAGTGACAGTGACAGGGGGAGACAGACTCCGAAAGGCTGCACGAACAGAAGAGGGGGCCAAGGGGGGAGCCCTGGTGCACCATCATGCCACGGGCCCCAGAGGAAAGAGGCTGAATATGGGAACACAGTCAAACTCAAACTCCACCTCCTGCTCACCCCCTTACCCATAAGGCATTGTGCTGCACAGCATTCCCCGTGATATAGACTGTTTTTGGTTTTAGAGACTTGGAGATGCACCCTGCCCCGTATGCAGTCATGGCTGCTCAACACACAGGTGTGGGTGACTGAGAAAGTGGGAGCGGCCATTTTGGGTTCCCATGGCAACACGTTGCTGGAATCATCGTCATTGCGGTTGCCTAGGCAGTATTCTCCCAGAACCTGGCCAAAACTCCCGACTGCGAACGTGCAGGTCCTACAGCTTCAGTGAAGTCTGCCCAGTCCAGTGAAGGACGTTTCTCTCCACAGACCTTCCGGACTGGAGTCTAGGAGACTGGACAGGGCTCTTAGAGACAGTGTCAGTGTTATTAGCACCATGTCCACCAGGGGGAGACATTTCAGCTTTGCACACTTACAGGTGTGCCAGAACAAATCAGATCAGATCCACAATTGTCAATGATATACAAGTATTTGGTTACATATAAGTAGCTTTTTATTCGTAGAAGTTTACACTATATTTTACCAGTGTCCTGATCCAATATAATGTATATTTTGGGGGAAAAAATGGTAAAATAATCGGTGGACTTGTAGGATTTTGATGGATATTTGAAACATTTTTAAATGTTACAATTTGTTACAAGTTTATGTATAACCAAATAATATTTATCTGGTATGTGCAGGGAGTGAGGTTCTTTAACTGGAATGATTTAGTGACTGCAGGACCAGGTAATTAAAGTGTGAAAGCTTGGTTTGATGTTTACAAAATGTGCCTCTCTAAGGACACAATCAAGAACTGTTATGGGGATGAAGAGTCATTCGTACCCAAGCTAATCTAATTAACAAATCATCTGCGATCACCTGCTCTTAATTACAAATGAATGGCCGGTTCGGCTGGCAGAAATATCCATCAGAGTCCTGCAAACCTAACATTGGGATTTAAACATGTAGTGGAGGCAGGATGTAGAGAACTTTATATAGGAAGAACTTAAACCAAAGCTATTTAAAGGAAGTATTGTTTTGAGCAGCATAGCAGTCTGTAAAGGCCTTGCTGTAGCGCATGGTTAGGTTAGAATCACTGAGATCTTCTGTTCAGACTGCTTTCACACACGCACACACACACACTCACACGCACTCACACACACACACACACTCACACGCACTCATTCACACACACTTACACGCACTCACACACACACACACACACACTCACACACACACATTCACACACACACACACATGCACATGCACGCACGCACACTCACACACACACACACTCACACGCACACACACACACACGCACACACACACACACTCACACACACACGCACACACACACACACACACACTCACACACTCACATACACACACACACAAACACACACACATAAACACACTCACACACACACATTCACACACACACACATGCACATGCACGCACGCACGCATGTACACTCACACACGCACACTCACAGGCATGCACGCACACACATACACACACACACACACACTCACATACACACACACATAAACACACTCACACACACACATTCACATACACACATGCAAATGCACGCACGCACGCACGCACGCACACTCACGCACACACGCACACTCACAGGCACACACTCACACACACACACACACACACTCACACACACACACACACACACACATTCACAGGCAACGTAGTGAAGTGCAGGTATGTTCATGCCCAAACTGAAAGCACTTCCATTATTGAACAGGACTACAGGAAAGGCACTTTTCCACTCAATCTAAAAGCCCTTTTCTTTAAGTTCTACAGAGCTCTGCTGCAGTGAAGGAAATATGTGATTACTGTCAGACTGCAACACCCACAGTGATAAAGTAGGGGGTTGGGGAGAGGGTGGGGGGTGGAGGGGCGGAGGGGTGCGGGGCTGGGGGGTTGGGGGGTGCCAGCATCTCCTATTTTTGGCCAGCTTGTGAAAAGAAGCTGGCAGAACACGGTGTGCAGTGGGGGGGGGGGGGGGTGGAGGCGTCTCGAGGTGTTAATTAACGAGCTGCTCCACACCTGCCTCTGAGCAGCAACGCGTCTTTAATTAAAGAGCTCTGCAGAAGTGTGTCTGGCTGCTGAACCAGAACCAGAACCAGAACCAGAACCTGAACCAGAACCAGAACCTCAGCTGGGCCTGCAGAGCGGGTCACGCCTTCCTGTAGGTAAACACCGGTGACCAGCAGGACCATGGGAGACGGGACCTCCTGGATCTGAATTTCGACATCATGTTGAGGTTTGAATGGGAATCAGTGTGATTTTTTTTTTCTTCAGTCTTATCTCAAGTGAGGTATTTTGCCCACAAACTAAATGAGTCATATTTTTTGGAATAATGAATTTGCGATGCGTAGGCACTCAGGAAAATATTCAGATGAAGATGCAAACCCGACAGTAAGGGGGGTTTGTGTGGCACCTCCCCAGTTCTGCTCAATGCCCCCCCCCCCCCCCCCATGCATGAGTGTAAAGGAAGTTTGACGTCTGTTCAGGAAGTTTCTGGAGTGAGTGATTTGGCGAGTGTTCATGCTGTCACATTCCAGTGCCTTTAACTGACGCGCTGCCAGTCAGAGTTCTGCAGAACTTAAGCCCTCTCTTCCAGTGAGGATGTTTCACTCCTCGAGAATACTTACTGTAGAAGCAGCAGCCATGTTTCCCCCCAAACCACCCCCCCCCCCCCCTCCCTACCCATCAGCGCCCGCTCCCCTACCCATCAGCGCCCGCTCCAGCGATCACAGAGGCCTTCGTTGGCACGGCTCAGCTCTCGGCTGCCGTCGGTGTGACCGAATTGTTGCAGGCGGTGTTGCCCCCTGCTGCTCCCTGCTGGAATTGCGAGGGCCGGTCTTGTTAAATCCGGCTGGTTTGAGGCGCTGTACGGAGTGTCTGAGTCTGCAGTGCTGCAGCAGGTTTTACTGAAATCTGCTCATTCCTGGTGTGGCTAATGAACGAGGGTGTATTTGTTTTTTGTTTTTGTTTTTTACTGTAAGTGCATGGATTCATAAATATCTCAGTGTAGAAGACAGTAATATGGCATAAAGGGCATTAAAACTTTTCCCTTTGAAAGGAAATTTCATTGGAATTTGGTTAGACGCAATGCAAATATCTCACCACGGAAATAACTGGCTTTCATGTGCTGTGAAATCAAATCATCTTTAGAACAGCAACCAGAGCTGTTCTGTTAAAAATGTATGTGCAGCCATTAGTTTAACTTGCAGCTATTGCAATCGATTAACATTTCTTTGTGAACGGATATGCATCAGCAAATGGAAAAGTATTACAGTACTTCAGTATATTGGGCACAGCTAAGGTCTGTATGCATTGCATGTACAACCAAATACAGTTTTAATATTTCATAAAATCCCCCCAGGTGCATTTTTAAACTGCTTGTGGCCTAGGTAATGAGTGTTTGTTCAGACCTGGGTGTGTGTGTGTGTGTGTGTCTGTATCTGTGTCTGTCTGTCTGTCTGTCTGTCTGTGTCTGTAAGAGATACTATCACGGTTCTGATTGCTCTGTGGGAAATAGATTGAATCAATAGGGTCGACATTGGCTGGAACTCAATCTCCCAGAGTTCACAGTGTTATTATACACAAACATGGGCCATATTTGAAGGAGTCTTCTTATATGTAGTAAGTTTTTGTTGTTTCAGTTTAGATACATTGTATCCAGTGGGCCTGGGAGTGAGGAGCCCATGCTGGCTATGCTGAGGGATTATAATACTGAGGGGTCCAGGGTTTGTTAAGCACAGGCAGCCACATTGTTGAGGAATAACTTAACACTTTGAAGCGTAGGTTTTTTTTTTTTTTTTTTTACAAGTCAGTGTTCTAGAACTCAGTAGTGATTGTTACATCAGTATTGGAATGTTCAGTTAAGAACATTCTAATCACATATATCCTAAGGGACAAACTAGTGATTCTTGTTGCCTCCCTACACAGCAGCCAGGATGAAATTGTTCTGAGACTCTGTATCTCACAAGCCAAAGACTGACATCTACACCACCAGTTTAACAGCTGCCTTAAGGGAAATTACCCACCAATAAACATTTAATCCCTGGCTTCCCGCAAGACTAGTCAACAAAACATATTTAGAATTGCGATGGTGCAGTTAGTTTGAGGATATGTTTTGGGGGGGGTCAGTATCGACTGGAACGTGATTCTCAGGTTGAGAAATTTAAAATGATGCTGTTGTTCAGGGCCCCAGGGCCTTCTGTGCCTCACATGTGACCAACATCTCAGTTTCACCACAAGTTCATCTGTAACTGCTTCTGTCTGCTGGATTTCTCTTGCCTTGTGAATATGTGCTGACTGCTATGTTTTCCCCTCCCAGTGAAATGTATATATTGAAAGTAATATAAAGTATTTCATGTCTAATTCTGTCTCATGTTCTGTGTTACCCCACCCCTCCCCTAAGTTGCACATGAGAACTGGGGCTGCATTGTGAGCTAAGAGCTCATGAGCTGTCTGTAGGGTCTGTGCCTTTGATGTTCTCTCTCCAGTCAGGTGTTCATGGGACATGACTGCTTACATCTCTGAGCTGGAAAGAACTGTCTCCTGTGCTGGAGCTGGACATGTAAGATATCAAAGAGAATGTGTGGCCTAAGATCCACAACTCATAATGCAGGCGGTGACAGAGGCATGGATGTCTAAACAGATGGTTACATCACACTCACTCTCTCAGCAGACCTGCACCATCAGTGCCTCCTTTGGGCTGACGTAGGGCTTTTAATCCTGTCCCGCTTTTCACTTTGATCTGGCTTTGATAGAACACACAACCTGGGAGAGAGTGTTTGTTAATTGTTTATGAAATTTCCCTCTGGGGAGTGCAAGTCATAAACATGTCCACTAGGTGGCAGTCTAGCCACACTACAAATTTAAAGGGACTACACTGGAGATAAGTTGCAATAACTTGTGATAATAGTTTTTGCCATTGATGTATTATACAATTTCAATACACACTTTTTAAAAAGTGTATTGCAAGATATGTTTTATATCTATGGACTATTCTAATTGTATACTGCATTTTAGAACTTTGAGATCTGCTGTTATTTATGCACTAAAACACTTGTTAGCTGTACCCAGCCTGAGCTCCTAATATTTGTTAGCACTGAGTTGAATGTAACCTCTGATTTTTAGTTGTTCTTTAAAATTAATTTTTGGACTCCTCTTTCCCTTTGTGTAGACATGCGTGTATTTCTGCTTTGTCTACTTAAGAGAGACAAATGCACCTGTTCCTGCCCCTAATCTAATTATTTTTAACTCATGGGTATTTTCTGAGTCCATGCTTCTTGAATGGTGGTCCTTTCCAATGAATATTGACAACATTTATCAAGTAGTATCCTGACAGCCTAATTGCCCCCCCCCCACCCCTTTAGACTTTTTTTTGTGTGTGGGGGGGAGGGGTATTTCATTATGTGTTTTGTCTGTTGAAATATCAGTTCTCCAATTATTGAAACATTGAGATGCTAATATTGTTTCCGTGAGATGGTTTAAGATTGTATCCAGAGGCCACATGGTCAGAATCTCTGCTCCTGATTGGAGGATGGTTGGTGTTGTCTCTCCGCCCCCCTCTCCATGTAAGTCATGCATAAATTAAATCTCGAAGTTTGTCTCTGTGTCAGGGATTGGTTCTGTGGGGGAGGGGGGGGCACAGCAGTGGTGCCCCCTGCTCACACACATGAATGAAACACCAGCCAGTGTGTTTGTCTTTCGCTTTTGTGGTGCTAGTGGCTAATCTGCTCATCAGGGCAAACTGGAGCAGACAGCTGTCCCAGAGTGATGGGGCGCGGGAGGGAGGGAGAGCCGAGAGGACACCCCCAGAATCCACACAAGGCACCCCCCCCCACATGAGGCTCCCCCAGGTAACGTGACCTTCCAGCTTCTCACAGCGCACAGGAATCGAGAAAATGTGTCTTACAGCAGCCGACAACACAAACCGCTCTGCCACAAAGTGTGTGCACCACCCCCCAGCAGTGATGGCATTGGTGCATTAGTGCATTGGGGCATTAGGGGCATTAGTGCATTGGGGCATTGGTGCATTGGGGCATTAGGGGCATTAGTGCATTGGGGCATCAGTGCATTGGGGCATTGGTGCATTGGGGCATTAGGGGCTCCTCATGCAAGCTCACCACAGACCTGCCCACAGGTGCTGCCTGTGAGGCTGGGGCTGTTAGAAACTCCTGCTCTGTCAGTCTAAAGTGCCAACGGGCAGTTCTGGCCATGGAGTGCGATGGATGCACACATTTACACTCCCAGGGCTGATTTCTGTACTCCAGCACATTGAATTTGAACTAAAGCAACGAATGTGAGGTTAAAGTGCAGACCCAGCTTTAATTTGAGGGCATTTGCATCCATTTCAGATGATTTGTGCATTGCAGCCATTTTTATCCCCCCCCATTTTAGGGGAGCAACAGCAATTGGACAAATTAACATAATCTGAAATGTCATCACACTTGGTTGCAAATTTTGTATTCAATGACTGCCTGACGTCTGTGCCCCGTAGACACTGGGTAGCTTCCCTGGTGATGCTCTGCCAGGCCTGTACTGCAGCCATTCTCAGTTTTCAGTTTCCTGTTTGCTTCTGGGGTGTTTTACTTTCAGTCCTGTATTCAGCAATTGAAACACTTGTTTGACCCATGAACAGCAGTGAGCGTACAGACAGACAGACCAGTAAACAGCAGTGAGTGTACAGACAGACAGACCAGTAAACAGCAGTGAGCGTACAGACAGACCAGTAAACAGCAGTGAGCGTACAGACAGACAGACCAGTAAACAGCAGTGAGCGTACAGACAGACCAGTAAACAGCAGTGAGCGTACAGACAGACAGACCAGTAAACAGCAGTGAGCGTACAGACAGACAGACCAGTAAACAGCAGTGAGCGTACAGACAGACCAGTAAACAGCAGTGAGCGTACAGACAGACAGACCAGTAAACAGCAGTGAGCGTACAGACAGACAGACAGACCAGTAAACAGCAGTGAGCGTACAGACAGACAGACAGACCTGTAAACAGCAGTGAGCGTACAGACAGACAGACAGACCAGTAAACAGCAGTGAGCGTACAGACAGACAGACAGACCAGTAAACAGCAGTGAGCGTACAGACAGACAGACAGACCAGTAAACAGCAGTGAGCGTACAGACAGACAGACAGACCAGTAAACAGCAGTGAGCGTACAGACAGACAGACCAGTAAACAGCAGTGAGCGTACAGACAGACAGACAGACCAGTAAACAGCAGTGAGCGTACAGACAGACAGACAGACCAGTAAACAGCAGTGAGCGTACAGACAGACAGACAGACCAGTAAACAGCAGTGAGCGTACAGACAGACAGACCAGTAAACAGCAGTGAGCGTACAGACAGACAGACAGACCAGTAAACAGCAGTGAGCGTACAGACAGACCAGTAAACAGCAGTGAGCGTACAGACAGACAGACCAGTAAACAGCAGTGAGCGTACAGACAGACCAGTAAACAGCAGTGAGCGTACAGACAGACCAGTAAACAGCAGTGAGTGTACAGACAGACAGACCAGTAAACAGCAGTGAGCGTACAGACAGACCAGTAAACAGCAGTGAGCGTACAGACAGACAGACCAGTAAACAGCAGTGAGCGTACAGACAGACCAGTAAACAGCAGTGAGCGTACAGACAGACCAGTAAACAGCAGTGAGTGTACAGACAGACAGACCAGTAAACAGCAGTGAGCGTACAGACAGACCAGTAAACAGCAGTGAGCGTACAGACAGACCAGTAAACAGCAGTGAGCGTACAGACAGACAGACCAGTAAACAGCAGTGAGTGTACAGACAGACAGACCAGTAAACAGCAGTGAGCGTACAGACAGACCAGTAAACAGCAGTGAGCGTACAGACAGACAGACCAGTAAACAGCAGTGAGCGTACAGACAGACCAGTAAACAGCAGTGAGCGTACAGACAGACAGACCAGTAAACAGCAGTGAGCGTACAGACAGACAGACAGATCAGTAAACAGCAGTGAGCGTACAGACAGACCCGTCTGCGGGACGGTAGGCCGGAGGAGAGGAGATAAGCGCCTGGTTTTCACATGTAAATGCTGTCTCCGTGGCGACGAGGGGCTTTATTTGGAGGGCCACAGCGATGGTGAGGCTCCGGATTGGGGATATTATCGGACCCGGGACAGGCCTGTGGGAGGGCCGGGGGGGTGGGGGGCAATCAGGGGGGGTGGGGAATCAGGGTTTTTTTTTTTGTGGTGGAGCCACGCATGCAAGCTGGCCCGTCATGCACAGTGTACACACAATACGACATGCCCTGCAATACAGATAAATCCTGAAACAGTGGGGAACAGAGTTCTCTAAATTCACTGAACAGAAGTGTCCGTGCGCCTTCTTCTGTTTGGGTTGTTCTTCAAACTGTCAGTGTCAGTCAAGCCCAGGAGTGAAATCCATCACTCATCAGTACAAACTAGTGCCCATCTGTCCCCAGGACCCCCAGCACTGATGTGCAAGTGTGTCTGGCCCCCTCTCCATTAAAACCTGTCACATACTGAGTACTTCTCCTTCAACATGCCTCTGAACGGGGCCTTCAAACAGGGCCCCCAAAATAAGGCCTCAAGACTGATTCACTGAAATCTTCAAAACTGGCCATTAAACGGAACAATCCAATAAAAAAGATCCACACATAAAAAAGCAAGAGGATCTTGAACAGAGAGATGGATGAACAGATACGCAGAGAGGAAGAGAGAGAGGCAAAGCATGAGAGGGAGAAAAAGTATAGGACAGGTTGGGAGGGGTCCACCCTCAGCCGAATAGTCGCGTGCCTCCCTCCCCCTCCTTTGTGCAGAAGTACATGGTGCTTTCTACTCTACCTCTACTTCTGTAACTCTCCCCATCCCTCCATCCCTTCCTCCCTCCCTCTCCACCTTGCGCTGTGGAATGTTCTGCCCTGTAGAGCCAAGCAGCCATCTCTCTATGTGCCCGCTCCCCCCCCCCCCCCCACCCCCCACCCCCTCCCCTCCCAGCATGCCTCACTCCTTCCTGTCTAATCCTAACTCCTGGGTGCCAATTGACACCAATTGACTTCCCCATTCTTTCCTGGTGAAAGGGCGAGTCTGCAGAGGAGTGTATCAGACTCACCGGGGTATTGTACTGCCCGCAAACTCCTGGGGTCCCACCACACTTCTGCTGGGGGGGCCAGATTACATGCATACCTTCCTTTACCCCTCCCTGAATGAGGACAAGGCAAGACGCCAATCTTCCCCACGTCAACCCCCCCCCCCCCCTCCCCGTCCCCATCGCTACAGGACCCCCCCAGAGGAGGTCAGCTGCTCCTTGTCGAGAGAGAGGAATCTTCCTCCGCAGCCCAACAAGTGTCCCTCAGGCCTGGGAACAAAGGTATTTGTCCCTGGGGACCTGGGGTTTAGCCGTTCGCATGCACGGGGGTTAGTGATTAGCATGTACAGGGTTTAGCCTTTAGCATGCAAGGGGCTAGCCTGTATGAGGGTTAGCGGTTAGCATGCACGGGGGTTAGTGATTAGCATGTATGACGATTAGCAGTTAGTATATATGAGGGTTAACCATTAGCATGCACAGGGGTTAGCATGCATGCACATTGTGTGTCTCCCCCCTTGTGCACTGCTGGTTGTAGGAAGGGCCTTTCCCTCTGGGATGTGAGCTTTCCTGATTACGCTGGAAATACATATTTTCAGACCCTCGACTGAACATTCCACAGCGCAAGGTGGAGATCAGCCAGAGGGGTAGAGAGCGAGAGAGGGATGGAGAGAGAGAGGGATGGAGAGATAAAAGAGTAAAGAGGTGAATGTGCATCGGCTGAAGGGTTGCAGAACCACGCGTGTATGGATGGAGAGAGCGAGACAGAGAGGAACATTCTGCAGCACAAGGTGAGGATGGGAGGGAGGGATGGAGAGGAAGAGGGGGGTGATTTGTCTTTTATGAAACATTCCATATGAAGTGTTCCATAGTGCTCCATTCCAAAGTAAAAATGAAAACATTAATCCCATATGAAACATTCCAACATTCCATATGGAATATCCCATATGAAACATTCCATAGTGCACCATTCCATATGAAATTCATTATGAAGTATTCCAAAGGAAGTGTCAGAGGGAGGGATGGAGGTACTGAGAGAGAGAGAGAGAGAGGTAGCTTAACATTCCCCAGTGCAAGGTGCATCCGAGGACAAACTCCAGGGAAGTTTGACATTCTCTTCCAAAGAGAGACAGACATCTCCGGCAGAGAGAGAGAAGATGTGCAGCACACACGAAGAAGAGACTGGAGACTGTATTAAAGTAGAAAGGGGAGGTTTGGAAATGAGAGTACAGATCTGAGCACATACCTGACAGGCCCGCTAGATTCACATTAAACAAAAAACCACTGAACCGAGACAGATAGCACTTTCCCAAACAAAGTGCTTATTTTCAAAAAGAGTCTTCAGAACAAGCAGACAGATATTTCATCTGTGTGGAAACCAACGTTTTGGAGCGAAGCCCCTCAGGATGCCGGTGTGTAAAGCCTCTAATTGCGTATCGTTTCCCTGCTGCTCAGTAATCAGCTGTCACACCACACTCCCGGCACGCTCAGGAACGCTGCACAGCTACTCAGGACCAGACTGGATTTTACATTTCTATGAACCAAATTCATTTTTAAGCTAAATGACCAAGGATTGTCTCATTTAATGAAAGCATACTCTGCACACAGCAGAAACTCCAGCCTCATTTTTCTGTGAGTATCACTTCATAGTTTTAGGTCGGCCGCAGTCTCAGCTCCTTATTTTGCAGTTTTAGGATAAAGTTCTAATATCATTAAGGTCTCAGGGATTTTGGTTATTTTCTGGGTGCACAGTAAGGCCTAATCCTTCACTCTAAGTGACGGAGAGGGTAGTATAATTAGAAGTGAGAGTGGGGGTAGAGAGAAGGGGAGAAAGTGAGTGAATAATTATCTTAAATTCTCTTTGTTGCAGGGCCCCCCGCCCCCCCGCCCCCCCCCCCCCCCCCCCCCCCCGTGACTGGGGTGAATTATGGGCTGTTCCCCCCGCCCCCCGCCCCCCCATCCCCCCGTGGCTGGGCTGAATTATGGGCTGTTCCTACCGCTGCTCCAGCCCCCAGCCCTCATCTGTCTCCAGCCTCCAGGGGGCGCCACCTCTCGCTGCCGAGCCTGGCCTCCACCCCCCAGCAGACCCGTCCTGCCCCCCCCCCCCCCCCCCCGCAGCCCGCCCCATCCATCAGAGCGGGGGCCTCTTACCGCGTCAGCACAATCCCCCGCCCCCGCACCCCCCCATGCCCCCCCCCCCCCCCCCCCCCCCCCCCCCCGCACCACGGTCCGGAGAGCGAGCGGCTGCTCGGCCTGGTTCTGTCTGCGCGGGAGTCTTTCTGTCCGCTCCTCTGCCATCTCCCTCTCTCCCTCACTCTCTCCCTCACTCTCTCTCTGTCTCCCCCTCACTCTCTCCCTCACTCTCTCTCCTTCTCCCTCTCACTCAAATTCAAATTCAAATTCAAATGCTTTATTGGCATGACATATTTAAAAATACATATTGCCAAAGCGCAGTGACAACAGCAATCAACTACAGTAAGAATATATACTCAAAAAGAAAAAAAAAAAAAGACGCAACAACAATAACAGCACAAATGATAGGAACATAATACTTATTATCTATTAAGTTAACTGAATTAAATTAATTGAAAAAAAAAATAAAAAAAATAAAAAATTTTCTCATCAAGAGTACCATATATATACTCGTACATATGCATATACACAGACATATATATACATGTACACATACACACGCATACATACATATATATATATATATATACACACACATATACACATATACATATATATATATACACATATATGTACATACTTACATACACACACACACACATACATATATACATACACACATATACATATACATACAAACACATATGCACTCTCTCCCCCTCACTCTCTCCCTCTCTCTCTCTGTCTCCCTCACTCTCTCTCCTTTTCCCTCTCCCTCTCTCCCTCACTCTCTGTCCTTCTCCCTCTCACTCTCTCCCCCTCACTCTCTCCCTCTCTCTCTCTGTCTCCCTCACTCTCTCTCCTTCTCCCTCTCCCTCTCTCCCTCACTCTCTCTCCTTCTCCCTCTCACTCTCTCCCCCTCACTCTCTGTCTCCCTCACTCTCTCTCCTTCTCCCTCTCACTCTCTCCCTCTCTCTCTCTCTCCTTCTCCCTCTCACTCTCTCCCTCTCTCTCTCCTTCTCCCTCTCACTCTCTCCCTCTCTCTCTCCTTCTCCCTCTCACTCTCTCCCTCACTCCCTCTCCCCCTCACTCTCTCTGTCTCCCTCACTCTCTCTCTCTCCCCCTCACTCTCTCCCTCTCTCTCTCTGTCTCCCTCACTCTCTCTCCCTCTCTCCCTCACTCTCTCTCCTTCTCCCTCTCTCTCTCTGTCTCCCTCTCTCTCCCCCTCACTCTCTCTCCTTCTCCCTCTCACTCTCTCTCCTTCTCCCTCTCTCTCTCTCTTTCTGTCCTTGCACATTGTTCTGCTGTTAATTGCACAGGGCAGTTACTGCAGGAAGAATTTGGGTTTGGAGTAGGGAGAGTTTTTGGGGTGCAGGGGGAGTACGGGTGTTTTGGGGGTGCAGGGGAGTAGGGGTTTTGGGGGTGCAGGGGGAGTCGGGGTGTTTTGGGGGTGCAGGGGGAGTAGGGATGTTTTGGGGGTGCAGGGGGGTATGGGTGTTTTGGGGGTGCAGGGGGAGTAGGGGTGTTTTTGGGGGTGCAGGGGGAGTAGGGATGTTTTGGGGGGTGCAGGGGGGGTAGGGGGTTTTGGGGGTGCAGGGAGGGTAGGGGTGTTTTTTGGGGGGTGCAGGGGGGTAGGGGGTGTTTTGGGGGTGCAGGGGGGTAGGGGTGTTTTGGGGGTGCAGGGGGGTAGGGGTGTTTTGGGGGTGCAGGGGGACTAGGGGTGTTTTGGGGGTGCAGGGGGGGTAGGGGTGTTTTGGGGGTGCAGGGGGGGTAGGGGTGTTTTGGGGGTGCAGGGGGGTAGGCGTGTTTTGGGGTACGGGGTTGCGGGTCAGCTCCCTGCAGATGTTCGCGTGTTTGGAGAACAGCCCTGGAAGCCGCAGTGTGACTGAGGTCAAGTGCATTGTGTGCAGGCCTCAAATGCTGCCCCCCACTCGCCTGCCCCCCCCTGCCTGGCCGGAGCTCCTCTGTCAGGGCAGAACCACATCCCGCATTCGGGGGTGGGGGTGGGGGTGGAGAGGGGCGTCACAGGGGGGCAGGAAGGCACGTCCTACCCCAAGCCTGCACACAGCTGCCCACAATAGAGGCGGACCATGGACCCCATTCGTCACCCCCGCCCCCCCCCCCAAAAAAAAAAACATCACAGGCTCGCCACAGGAGAGGAAAGAGAGGCGTGATGTCTGAAAGAATGGCCACAGCCAGTCCGTCCCCCCCCACCCCTCTCGCCCCTCCCAGCCACACCCTCTCCTTATAGGACCACAATAGGGGAGGGATTGGGGGTTCATCCCCCCCTTCCCCCCCCCCCCCCCAGTGTTCTGGTCACCAGCAGCTTCCCTGTGTTCACCTGTCAGAGTGGGCGGAGCCAACCTGCCCCCGGTCACAGAGCCCCTCCCACAATAGACTGTGGCTCCATTCAGCCCTCGGGCAGCTCAGAGTGCTGCTGCTCACGGCTCTCTGCCCTTTGTGCTTATTGTGTGGGCCCCCCTCTCCCCGCCCCCCCTTTCTGTCGGGGTGGGGTCCCCTCGTCACCTCCCTTTCAGTCCCCTGTGATGCATCCCTCCCGGTATTAAAACATCACAGTCGAGGGGCGCGACGTGGCAAAAATCCATCACTCAGTCGCAGGAAACAGTAGAGTTTCTGCAGGAAGTACATTATTCTGGGACTACAGAGATCACACAATAGATCTCGCACATCTATAGATACATGCGTCTATACACTAGGGTAGTGGTTCCCAAAGTGGGAGGGTGGGGTGGCGCGTCCCCTGTGGGGGGCGCAGAGAGACAATGGGGGGTGCGTTGAGATTTGAAGGAAACAGGCACAGTGTGTGTGGGGGGGGGGCACTCGGCTGGAGTGTAATTACCTGTGTGGGGCCTTTAACAGCTGTCTGCTGGGCAGCAGAGCTCACCTGCTGAACCGCCTCATTCCCCCACTCTCAGCAGGAAGGGGCAGTGGGCAGCTCACTGCCTCACAGACAGAAAGTCCCGGGTTCGAGTCCCAACTGGGGGGTGCACCTTTCTGTGTGCAGTCTGCCTGTTCTACCTGTGTCCGTGTGGGTTTCCTCCGGGTACTCCGGTTTCCTCCCACAGTCCAAAGACATGCAGGTAGGTTAAATAGACTTGCCCTGTGATGAATTGGCGACTAGTCCAGGGTGTATTCCTGCCTCTCGCCAAATGCATGCTGGGATAGGCTCCAGCCCCCCGTGACCCTGACCAGAAATAAGTGGGTAAGATATTCCTTCAACAACTAAACTGATGGTGAGTTTTCTGGTGCGAAATGGCTGTCGTGCATTAATGAGGTGGGTGCTACACGTTGGTGGTGGAAGTCAGTTTGGCCTTTTCAATGCAGAGGACTTTGGAATTATACAAAGAAAGGTGCTATTATTATTATTATTATTATTATTATTATTATTATTTGTCCCACTATGTTCGACAGGTACTCAGAGCTCCAAGTTGAAGTCATTTTTGGCGGTTTGGGCTGTGGTGTAGACTCGGGAGGTTCTGCTTGGGGCTACCTGAACTGAGGCATAATGACTGTTCCTGAAATTACAGTAATGTGTCACATGATTACCTGTAATTACGCTAATGTGTCATATGAATCAATGCACCTGACTGGTGCTTCTTTGAAGAAGAAGCAGTAAAACAAACAAACATTTCCCCAGAGCAGACTGTGATTTATCGCACCTGTTGGCCTGACCTGCAGCCTGTCTCTACAGCCTTCTGAAAATGCTCGGGGAATGTCAACACTTTCCTTCAGCTGGAATGCGATGCAGGGAGATTTCTGTCATCAGCCAGAGAGCTTTGACCACGGGCCGTTTCTACAGGACATTTATAATTGTACACATTTCAAATGCATCAAATGCAAGTTCTGAGAGCTTACCATTATGTAAGATACATATGATTTAAAAATCCCTTAAACCATTCAGACTGCCATTTAGTCCGCTGTTCTAACTCACTTTTAATACAATCGGTATCAGATATACATTAAAGTGTATTTGCAGTGGGACATGCTGCAAATGAGCCTGTCCGTTCCTCTCAGGAATCTGCTCTCTAAATATTTGAATGTGTGCCTAGCGCAGAGTGCCCACGGTAGTTATGGAAACACAAAGAGCTGTGCGTCCACATGAGAAGAAGGGATTTAATATTTGAATTTTGATTTGTGTTTGATTTCTCACCTTCTGAGGAAGGGGTTTATAGTACATCCCAAATCCCTAATCATCCAAAATAGTGAGATCCAGCCTGTTTTGTGCTCTCTCTCTCTCTCTTCTCTCTCTTTTGAATGTGGTTGGGGGGGCGTTAGGGTTTGGATTGGGTGGCGTTACGGTTTGGGTTAGGATTGGGGGGGTTGTGTTGTGTGATTGGCTGGGGGGGAATCCCAGTTGCTCTCATTCACAGGCTGGTTGATTGAGCGTTTCTCAGGATTTGCTATGGTTGTCTTGACCTGCTGCAGCTGTCCTTGTTTGGGGGGGGGGGGGGGGAGGCGGCGGGAGTGGGGAGCGGGGTCCGTTCCACATTAAATAACACCAGGTCTTTATGGGACCAAAAGATTTGGGCAGGGAGTGTGGGGTGAGGGGGGCTGAGGGGGGGTTGGGGGTTTGTTATTCATACAGGCCAAGCATGACCACGCTCATTAGCTGACATTATTAGAGGAAGGGC
The DNA here is from genome assembly GCA_025169545.1 of Anguilla japonica. Taxonomy (NCBI): domain Eukaryota; kingdom Metazoa; phylum Chordata; class Actinopteri; order Anguilliformes; family Anguillidae; genus Anguilla; species Anguilla japonica. The sequence continues at coordinate 48,559,296 of CM045898.1, forward strand.
AACAGTGTTTATCATATTCTCTCTCTCTGCCTGTCTGTCCCTCTCTCTCTCTCTCTCCCCCTCTCTCTTTTCTTTAGTGCCCCCCCAAAAATGCTGCCTTTCCTTTTTTCTCTCCACACTCTTCCTCTTTGGCAGTTCTCCCCTGGCTGGAGAGCAGGGTGCGTGGTGAGGGATGAGGGATGTGGGGAGCAAGGTGTTCTTTTGGAGGGGAAGATGGAGCACGGGGGTGCAGGGTTGTGGGGTGCAGTGCAGAGTGTGTGAGGTGTAAGGTGTGGGGTGCGGGGCATGGAGGTGCGGAGTGGGGGGTGTAAGGTGTGGGGTGCAGGGTGTAGGGTGCGGGGTGTCGAGTGTTGGGGTGCGCTGCGGGGTGTGGGGCATGGGGAGGTGGTGTGTAGGTTGTGGGGTGTAGGGTGTGGAGTGCGGGGCATGGGGGTGCGGGATGTAGGGTGTGGGGCGGGGATGTGGTGTGTAGGGTGTGGGGTGTAGGGTGCGGGGTGTGGGGCATGGGGGTGCGGGGCATGGGGATGTGGTGTGTAGGGTGTGGGGTGTAGGGTGTGGTGTGTAGGGTGCGGGGTGCAGGGCGTGGGGTGTGGTGTGTAGGGTGTAGGGTGTGGTGTGTAGGGTGTATGGTGTAGGGTCCGGGATGTGGTGTGTAGGGTGTGGGGTGCGGTGTGTAGGGTGTGGTGTGTAGGGTGCGGGGTGCAGGGCGTGGGGTGTAGTGTGTAGGGTGTGGTGTGTAGGGTGCAGGGTGTGGTGTGTAGGGTGTAGGGTGTGGTGTGTAGGGTGTAGGGTGTGGTGTGTAGGGTGTGGGATGTGGTGTGTAGGGTGTGGTGTGTAGGGTGTAGGGTGTGGTGTGTAGGGTGTAAGGTGTGGGGTGTGTAGGGTGTGGGATGTGGTGTGTAGGGTGTGGTGTGTAGGGTGTAAGGTGCGGGGTGTAGGGTGCGGGGCATGGGGGTTTTTTGGGAGGGGGAGGTGGACGGCTCCCTCCTCACAGGCCCACCGCCCTGCTATTCATTCAGAGTGCGGCGGATAAAGCCCGTCTGGGGGCTGCTGTTCCCGTCCGAAAATAAAAGCGTTCGGGGGGGGGTAAGAGGAGGCATGCCGGCGTGTGGAGTCTCCGCTCACAGATTGCAGCTTTCCCAGGTGAAACGTGCCATATTGTCCAGCTCCAAACTTCAAGAAGGCCCATAATGTTCCTGCTGACTGAAAAGGGCTTTGAAAGCAGTGAGAACCATTTCCACATGAGTGACAAACAAAAGCTTTTAAACAAAGTTGTTTGTTCTCACTCTCACTCTCTCCTCTCTCTCTCTCGCTCTCTCTCTCTGTTCAGCTTTTCTTTTATTTTTTTAAAGGCGATAGCTGCAGCCACTCTAATGATATCTTGTGAAGGAACATTTGCACATGCTAACAGCAAGCTAAATTAACCCCCATTTAGTTGATACACTTTGGTAAAATTTATATTCAAGAGTTCAAAATTTTGATTTAAACATTTGATTTAAAAGATGTTGAGTGTATTGCACATTAGTTGTGCGCATATTGGTTAAAAATTTGTGGTTGCGGAGTTGTGTAGGTTTTGTCTCTTTGGCACTGTTGCCTATTTGTTAAGCACCGATATTCCAGTTTCCCTTCTCCCCCATAAGCCCTTATCTGATGCTGCAGCAGCTATGTCTGAGCTGATAAAACACCACTCCCTCTAGTGGCGATGATCTGAAACTACAGCACAAACTACAAGCGTCAGCAAAAGTGGTGAAGAGCAACAGACCTGGGCAGCAGTAATTCTGCTGAAGGCTGCATGTTATCCTGAGCAGCAGTAACTCTGCTGAAGGCTCTATGTTATCCTGAGTAGCAGTAATTCTGCTGAAGGCTGCATGTTATCCTGAGCAGCAGTAACTCTGCTGAAGGCTCTATGTTATCCTGGGCAGCAGTAACTCTGCTGAAGGCTCTATGTTATCCTGAGCAGCAGTAACTCTGCTGAAGGCTCTATGTTATCCTGGGCAGCAGTAACTCTGCTGAAGGCTCTATGTTATCCTGAGCAGCAGTAACTCTGCTGAAGGCTCTATGTTATCATGTGCAGCAGTAACTCGAAGACTTTGTTATCCTGGGCAGTAGAAACTCTGCTGAAGGCTCTATGTTATCATGAGCAGCAGTAACTCTGCTGAAGGCTCTATGTTATCCTGAGCAGCAGTAACTCTGCTGACGGCCCTGTGTTATCCTGAGTGGTAGGCAAGTCGGGCTGTTGCAGGTTTGATTCCCAAGAGCAGTGTTACTGCTGCACTCCTGAATGTGGCACTTAGCCTGAGCTGTTCTGGTAAAAGTCCAGCTGTGTGCATTGATTGCATGTATAACAATTTAAGATGTGCAAGTTGCTCTAGATGAGAAAGTTAGAAAAATGTACAAATGCAGATTCATGGGGGCGGGGCTTTACCAGGTACACAGTTTTCATTCCACTGTTTCAGCACTTAGTAGTTTAATCAGTTTTTAAGTATTTGAGCGCTCCATTGTTTTACTGGAAGTATTTTTAAAGGGCAGTGGGGTTCGATCGTGGGGCTTGAAAGTGACTTTCTGGAAGAAGCGGGTAAGAATACGAACCATAAATCACTGGGATTGGTTCAGTCAGCCGGACAGAGCCGTTGCCCTGAGAAAGCACATTTCCAAACCTCTGAAGCCAGGCGAACGCTGCTGAGCCTCATTTATCGCAATTAGCCGCCGTAGGAGTTCGTTTCAAACGGGAAAAACACAATCAGGGCTCGAAAGTAAAGATCGTTTCCGGTCCTCGGCTGGACAGTAAAACAGCAGCCTTTCATCTGAGAGGCAGATAACCCCCTTTCAGCAGAGCCTGTGAGGGAACATTCATTTAATGTAATTAAATTTCCTCTAATTTAACACTGCCGTTTGTGTGGTGCTTTTCACAGTGGCCTTTTGGCTTCTGCTCAGCCACCACTCACCAGGTGAAGGTCCAAGGAAACGCAGCGCTCAGGATTGCTCTGAGGACAATCAAAAAGCGAAGCTTTAGCCGTCATTGTGGGGATCATTGTGGGCATTTGGTTCATTGTTAGAGAGTGGAGGTGGGGGCTGGGGGTGGGGGTGGGAGTGGGGGGGGGGGGGTGAAGTTTAACTGCAGAGAGAGCAGTTTTGTGTTTTCTGTCTGTCGGTGGAGACCTGCATCTGAGATTCTCAGCTCTGTGCCTGAGGAGTCTGGAATGCAGTCTTTCCTTCACAGAAGGCATTTCCCTGCAGAACTTTCCCTGTCCTACACGTTACTGAACAGCATTTAAGTTATGCAAAGCAGGCGGGCGTCAGTTTGATTAGATCTACATTGGCTTCTATCAGAGGCCAAACTCTTTTAGTCAGATCTCATGTGCTGTCACAACTGAAATATAAATGTATTGATTTTCCATGAAATAATTTGCATTCTATGACTGTTTTGCATGGGCAGGCCTTTTTCAAACACAGATAGGTATTTCAGAAGGAAAATATCTCTTTAATAATCAGCACTAGCGATATCAGCCGATTGAGCGCAGGGGGAAATGAAGCATAACGCAGGCTTGATAAACGCCCGCTCTTAATATTAGACTGTAAAGATAAGAAATATACCGGCTATGTATAGAAGCATCTGATCTCAGCGCTGCAAATTTCCCTCTGTGCCTTTGCTGAATCAGAGCTTTTGGAGGATTTGGAAACTAAACGCCCGAATAAAACTTTATGTAGGTCACCCAAAAAACAAGATATATGTGCTCCCTCCATCGATTGATCAACTGCGGGGACACAGGCTCCCTGAGGTGAGGGGAAAAGGTGAGGAGGGGACTCTTCGGCAAGATGGCACTACCGGGAAACACAGCTGGGTGACTTTTCCCTTCTCCTCCTCAACACCATAAATAAGAGTGGCTTAACACTGGAGTTAATTATACAGAAAGACTGTCACACAACCAGCAGAGTCAGCTTGATTAGGTGCTGCACACACTGCAGTAAGACTGGGATTCGGGGTTGGAGGGTTTGGGGGTTGAGGGTTTGTGGTTCAGTGCTGGGGGCTGGGGGGTTTGGGGTTTGGTGTTGGGGGTTAGGGGGTTTGGGGTTGAGGCTTTGGGGTTGGGTGTTGGGGGTTGGGGGGTTTGGGGTTGAGGCTTTGGGGTTGGGTGTTGGGGGGTTGGGGACTGGGGTCAGTGGCCTCTGTGTTGTTGACAGGCACTTCCTGTTTGTGTTTGCTTTTCTTCAGCTGCACTGTA
>CM045898.1:48568518-48596018 GCA_025169545.1 Anguilla japonica
TGCGGTGGTGGTTGGGCTGTATTAATTGCGGCTCGTTAAGGAGCTGTATTAATTGCGGCTCGTTAAGGAGCTGTATTAATTGCGGCTCGTTAAGGAGCTGTATTAATTGCGGCTCGTTAAGGAGCTGTATTAATTGCGGCTCGTTAAGGAGCTGTATTAATTGCGGCTCGTTAAGGAGCTGTAGCCACGGGCCGTCCCGGCGTTTGGCGTCTGCTTTCATCAGCTCCGCACCCTCGCCGTGCCCCCTGGGAGCGCGGGGCTACAGGCTGCTGCAGGTCCCACCCAAACCTTTATGAGCTGCTTATTACACCCTGGGGCGCACACGATGACCTCATCTTCCATCTGAATAATGGCTTCTATTAAATCACTCTAATCTGACGGCGAAATGAGAAGCAAGTTTGCATTCTTCTCCCCGGGTTGCCCCCCCGTGCTGCTACTGACTCGAGTGTCTGAACCTGGGGCTATTTCAAATTTTCTTTATTTACTATATATGAAATAATATTATATATTTATATTAACTTCATCGCAAAAAAAAAAGATTGGCTAAAAGCGACTGTATATGAGCATGTGAGCAGATATTCATCCACTGAAATCATCGGGGGGGGGGGGCACTTTTGCTCAGTGACCTCTATGGTAATGAGGGAAAGGCCAGTGGCATTGTGGGATACTGTTACAGCAGTCAAGTGGAGCATTTGAGGCCAGTGAGAGAAACATAGAGCTGAACAGTCGCAGATTAAAAGAGATAGTGATGGGGAAGAAGAGAGATATAGATATAAATCAAGAGTGGAGGGGGAGAGAGAGAGAGCAAGAGCAAGAGCACAGTCCATAGGTTGATTTCAGGGCAGAGTCGGAGTGAACAGCCATGCAGAGTTTTGAAAAGTCAGCTCAGGTTTCTAATCCATGCAGGCACGCAAGATGTCGACCAGCACAATGTTTGGGTAATATAGGTAAGAACTGAGACCGTTTTCTGTTTCCCAAACAATGAGGCCTTCCCCATTTCGAGAAATCCCACTGCCTTGTTTTTCTAATCCTCAGTTTTTAGAGTCACAAAGAGACTTCCTTTCATAGCCTTCATTGGCAGATGACACTGAAATTTTTTCCTTTTTTTTTCTTTTAGCTAATTGGCCACCCAGGTTTTGACTTTGGCGTGAGCTTCTCTGGGTCCTCTCTGCTCTTAGCCAATCACCTTCCTCCCTCTGATCTCAAGTCTCTGCTCTCCTCCAATCACCTTCCTCCTTCTGATCTCAAGTCTCTGCTCTCCTCCAATCACCTTCCTCCCTCTGATCTCAAGTCTCTGCTCTCCTCCAATCATTTTCCTCCCTCTGATCTCAAGTCTCTGCTGTGATTAACAGCTCTTGATTAACTGACATTTATGTGAACATGGCAGACTGCTATAAAAATTCTCATGTGACTGTAACGCAGGTCACATGGGGTGAATGTTACTGTGACTGTAACGCAGGTCACATGGGGTGAATGTTACTGCGACTGTAACGCAGGTCACATGGGGTGAATGTTACTGCGACTGTAATGCAGGTCACATGGGGTGAATGTTACTGTGACTGTAACGCAGGTCACATGGGGTGAATGTTACCGTGACTGTAACGCAGGTCACATGGGGTGAATGTTACTGTGACTGTAACGCAGGTCACATGGGGTGAATGTTACTGTGACTGTAACGCAGGTCACATGGGGTGAATGTTACTGTGACTGTAATGCAGGTCACATGGGGTGAATGTTACTGTGACTGTAACGCAGGTCACATGGGGTGAATGTTACTGTGACTGTAATGCAGGGGTGAATGATACTGTGACTGTAATGCAGGGGTGAATGATACTGTGACTGTAATGCAGGGGTGAATGATACTGTGACTGTAACAGGTCGCTTGGCGTGAATGTTGTGTGCTGATCTCAGTGTTTGGGCACAGCTGATGTAAAGGTAGCAGTGTCTACAGGAAGTGATGACGTATCGCACCTCTTCTCTTCAGGACTGGCTCCCATCTGTACTTCCTGTGGAGTTGTTTGGACGGCGAGGATTGTGTTCCGAGCGCCCCACCAAGCCAGCTTCGCTGCACAAGCACAGGTAAAAATATAAAGGTGTATATTTGTTTAGAGAACACTAGCAGTGCAACACATCTTCAGTTATAACTTTTTTTGAACATTGTTCAGTAACCTAGCAAAGCAGATGCAGTAGATGACAGGTCATTTTGGCAGTGATTCCTTCTGAAGTCAATTTCCTGCTGTTTGTTCAGTTATAAATTAGTCAGTGCATAACAGTGTGAGTCAGTAATGATCCTCTACACTAAACATTTTTACTGTTAAGACTGCATGCGTTTCACATGTTAATGACTGATTTTTGGTTTTTAAGCAGTTGAGTAGATAATGCAGCTTATTTAAGTGTAGAGATTATACCGCAGGCCTGGAAGTATGCACAGTGTGTTGGTGCAGCGTGCAGCATGTTGCCCTAGTGTATTAGTGCAGCGTGTTGATGTAGCGTGTTGGTGTAACGTGTTGGTGTTGCGTATTGGTGCAGTGTGTTGGTGTAGCGTATTGGTGCAGTGTGTTGGTGTAACGTGTTGGTGCAGTGTGTTGGTGTAACGTGTTGGTGCAGTGTGTTGGTGTAGTGTGTTGGTGCAGTGTGTTGGTGTAGCGTGTTGGTGCAGTGTGTTGGTGTAGCGTGTTGGTGCAGTGTGTTGGTGTAACGTGTTGGTGCAGTGTGTTGGTGCAGTGTGTTGGTGTAGCGTGTTGGTGCAGTGTGTTGGTGCAGTGTGTTGGTGTAGCGTGTTGGTGCAGTGTGTTGGTGCAGTGTGTTGGTGTAGTGTGTGGTGCAGTGTGTTGGTGTAGTGTGTTGTGTAGTGTGTTGGTGCAGTGTGTTGGTGCAGTGTGTTGGTGTAGAGTGTTGGTGCAGCAGTGTTTGTGTGTGTGTGTTGGTGCAGTGTGTTGTGCAGTGTTGTGGTGTAGTGTTGGTGCAGTGTGTTGGTGTAGCGTGTTGGTGTAGCGTGTTGGTGCAGAGTGTTGGTGCAGTGTGTTGGTGTAGCGTGTTGGTGTAGTGTGTTGGTGCAGTGTGTTGGTGTAGCGTGTTGGTGTAGTGTGTTGGTGCAGTGTGTTGGTGTAGCGTGTTGGTGTAGCGTGTTTGGTGGCAGTGTGGTGGGTGCAGTGTGTTGGTGTAGTGTGTTGTGGTGTGTGTTGGTGTGTTGGTGTAGCGTGTTGGTGCAGTGTGTGGTTGGTGCAGTGTGTTGGTGTGCGTGTTGGTGTGCAGTGTGTTGGTGTAGCGTGTTGGTGTGCAGCGTGTTTGGTGTAGTGTTGGTGCAGTGTGTTGGTGTTGTGTGTGGTGTAGCGTGCAGTGTGTGGTGTAGTGTGTTGGTGTAGTGTGTTGGTGTAGTGTAGCGTGTTGGTGTAGCGTGTTGGTGTAGTGTGTTGGTGTAGCGTGTTGGTGTAGCGTGTTGGTGTAGTGTGTTGGTGTAGTGTGTTGGTGTAGCGTGTTGGTGCAGTGTGTTGGTGTAGTGTGTTGGTGTAGTGTGTTGGTGTAGCGTGTTGGTGCAGTGTGTTGGTGTAACGTGTTGGTGCAGTGTGTTGGTGTAGCGTATTGGTGCAGTGTGTTGGTGTAGCGTGTTGGTGCAGTGTGTTGGTGTAGTAGTGTTTGGTGCAGTGTGTTGGTGTAGCGTATTGGTGCAGTGTGTTGGTGTAGTGTGTTGGTGCAGTGTGTTGGTGTAGCGTATTGGTGCAGTGTGTTGGTGTAGTGTGTTGGTGTAGCGTGTTGGTGCAGTGTGTTGGTGTAGCATGTTGGTGTAGTGTGTTGGTGTAATGTGTTGGTGTAGTGTGTTGGTGCAGTGTGTTGGTGTAGCGTATTGGTGCAGTGTGTTGGTGTAACGTGTTGGTGTAGTGTGTTGGTGTAACGTGTTGGTGTAGTGTGTTGGTGCAGTGTGTTGGTGTAGCGTGTTGGTGTAGCGTGTTGGTGCAGTGTGTTGGTGTAGTGTGTTGGTGCAGCGTGTTGGTGTAGCGTATTGGTGCAGTGTGTTGGTGTAACGTGTTGGTGTAGTGTGTTGGTGTAACGTGTTAGTGTAGTGTATTGGTGCAGTGTGTTGGTGTAGCATGTTGGTGTAGTGTGTTGGTGCAGTGTGTTGGTGTAACGTGTTGGTGTAGTGTGTTGGTGTAACGTGTTGGTGCAGTGTTGGTGTAGCGTGTTGGTGTAGCATGTTGGTGTAGTGTGTTGGTGCAGTGTGTAATGATGTAGCAACAATACACTCACATGCAGCTTGTAGACCTGTTATATGACACTTTGCATTTAAACAAATCAAGCGAGATTTAAATTTTAAAAAGCTTTCATTAGTTCAGGAAGCAAAGGAAAAAGTGACAGAACCACCAGCCTAGATCCTGGCCTCTGTGGGAGAATTTCTCTCCCTGAAAGATGAGCAAACGCTGATCTCATTATTTCATTTGCTAATTAGATCCTATGGGGGGGGGGGGGGGGGTGTTAGGGTCCTGGCCTCTGCAACCCATCCAAAAAATAGGAATCCAAAGATTGAAAGGGTGAGGATTCGCAGGTTCAAAGAGCCGTCTTAATTTCTTTAAGAAGAAGAAAATAAAGGATTTGGGGAGGGGGCTTGGGGGGGGTTAAAAAGGTAATTTGATTGTGGATCTTCCATATGGCACCAGGTCTGTCCCGTCAGCCTGGCTTCAGAATCATGAGGGGGGGGGGGGGGTTAACTATTACAATTGCAAAGTACCCCCCCCCCCCCCCCCCCCCCCCCCCCCCAAAAAAAAAGAACAAACACCCTGAATGTGGTTAAAGAATCATGGGGAGGTGGAGAATGTGGGGAGAAAGCAAGTGACCCACAGCAAACACTGTCAAACAGCACAGGCTCTCTGTGGGCCAGACAAAGGGCCCGAGCGCGCCCCTGCCCCCCCCGGGACAGGGCTGCCCCAGCGAGATAAGGCCTGTGAAAGAGGGGCTCCAGAGCCAGAGCCCCAAAAAACTTATGCATGCATGAAGCCCCCGAAAAGCACCACTTTGTTGGGACAAGACTGCCTGTGTCTGAGGATCTGTGTTTAGCATCGAGAAACAAGGGGGTTGTGGGGGGGGCTGGGGTTGGGGGGGGGCTTATCCTGCTTGTAGCAGATGACTAGGAGATTACGGAGGTTTTGAATTTAATGGGCCTGAAACCCTTGGTGTTGTTCTAAAGCGGGGGGGGGGTGTCCAATGTTATCGGAAAAGGGCTGGGATGGGTGCGGGTTTCTGTTTTAGCCCAGTGCTATAGAAACCGATTGTCCTAATAAAGGAATCGCAGGCATGGTCTTCAATCATGACCTTGATAAGTAGACTCCGTTGTCATAGCGCTGGGCCAGAACAAAAACAGGCACCCACACCGGCTCTTCTCGGATAAGATCAGACACTCTTGGCATAAAGTGACATCCAGCGTTTCGCACTGAATATGTGACATGGATAAATTCCCAGAGTGCACCTGGCCTCTCGTTAGCGGAGGAGCAGAGCTAAGAGCTAAGCTAGCTGCGGCTCTTTGGCTGAGTGGGGATACATATATAATTATAGAGACTTGAGTAAGGCGCTAGGGCGCTCACACACATGCTGCAACACAATGCTGAGCACCGAAGTCAGGGCATTGGCACATGCCAAGCTACTGTTCACCTTTACTGCATAACCACTCAGACAATCGCACCATACTTATAATTGCCAATAATGTGTCAGAAAACATGCATGAACGTCCATTAGAGCTGCAGATTGAGTTTGCGTGTCTCCTGGCATGACATTAAAACCATAGAAATGTGCGCCCCCTTAATTACTGTAATTATTACTTCATATAGTGTCTCAAACACTCCCCTTGACCCAAAACCCCACAGCAGTGGGGGGTTAGCTTGGGAATTTGCCCGAAGCCTAACTATGCCATCCTCAGACCTCACAAAGGGAGTCATTTCTCCATAAATCATAGTTTCATATGTCTTAGTGAAAAGTGAAAAAGATGAGCGAATCAAAAGTGTGTTTTTCCTGAGGCGTTTCATCTGAGCACTCTTTCCTCAGGCAGAAGCTTGAGGCTGAGGAGTTTTAGCTCTGTGAAGGAGGGGGTTGCTATGGAAACCATAGGACTTCACAGGCATCTAGGGATTGTGGGTAAAACGGAGGGGGAATTGTGGGTAAAACTAAAGACCGAGTGAGAGATGGGGTTGTGGGCCATTTCCACTGAAATGAGGGAAATTAACAAAAATTCAATTAACTGTAATTGAATTCAAGGAATTAAATTGGTTTTTTGAATTGAATTAGTCTGAATACAACTACAGGGGAATAATAGGGACAAAATTAATTAAAGACTTAAATGTCAACATGAATGTTTGTATGGTGAAATAATTCAATGCATGAATAATTCTATAATAATTATTTTCTGTGTTGCTGAGTGTAAGTCAGCCAGTGACCTCCAGCCATTTACCCTAATGTATGAAGTTTAGATTTATTTCACATTTCAATTCTTATTATCACACATATAAACCTGCTATAACATCCCCTGATGCTTATCATCAGGCAAAAATATCACAGACTAGGTTGTGTATGTCAGATTTTTGAAAAGTTGCTTTTAAACCTCCCTGATAAAATGAGCATGAGTGGCATCCATAATATTTAAATTTTAATGTTTTAACCTGGAATTATAAAAGGGAATGCTGCAGTGTTCCTTGTGACTTTGAGTGGAGCGAATCGGGAAAGTCGGGAAGTTTACGTGCGTTTAGAACGTCTGCTGTGACTTTGTGGTGATGATCTAGAAACTAAAAGTGGTCAGCAGGGGTGACTGGGTTCGTAGACTTGTGACCAGAGGGTTATAGGTTCAAACCCTGGGTTGGGTTTTACCCATGAACAAACTGCCGTAAAGAGGTGGACCTGTGCATACAACTGGGCATACCAAACTCATAAGAGGAAGAGAACAAAATCAGGGGTTAAACAAATGAAATGTAAGCTTGAACAGTCACTGAAAATAAGGATGACTCCACTGAGTCTTTAAATATTATAATGTCTAAAACATTATAGTGCATAAAGAAAATTTCAGCTTGGGTGTTGGAAAATGTTCTGACAGTGTTACTGGAATGCTGTGTCAGTGTTGCAACTGCCAGGACATGGCAGCAACATGTGAGAATGTTGTGTGTTAGCTGGGTTCTCCTGGCAGTGGCTTTGGTCAGTTCACACAGCCGGCAGCGGGGGTCAGAGGCGCTAATGACGAGGAGAAACAGGCGTCAGTATGACTGTAACGTTAGAGACGTTAGAGACCACAGCGCTAACATTAGAGATCACAGCGCTAACGTTAGAGACGTTAGAGATCACAGCGCTAACATTAGAGATCACAGCGCTAACGTTAGAGACGTTAGAGATCACAGCGCTAACATTAGAGATAACATTAGAGATCACAGCGCTAACGTTAGAGACGTTAGAGACCACAGCGCTAACATTAGAGATCACAGCGCTAACGTTAGAGACGTTAGAGACCACAGCGCTAACATTAGAGATCACAGCGCTAACGTTAGAGACGTTAGAGATCACAGCGCTAACATTAGAGATCACAGCGCTAACGTTAGAGACGTTAGAGATCACAGCGCTAACATTAGAGATCACAGCGCTAACGTTATTAGAGATCACAGCGCTAACATTAGAGATCACAGCGCTAACATTAGAGATCACAGCGCTAACATTAGAGATCACAGCGCTAACGTTAGAGACGTTAGAGATCACAGCGCTAACATTAGAGATCACAGCGCTAACGTTAGAGACGTTAGAGATCACAGCGCTAACATTAGAGATCACAGCGCTAACGTTAGAGACGTTAGAGATCACAGCGCTAACATTAGAGATCACAGCGCTAACGTTAGAGACGTTAGAGATCACAGCGCTAACATTAGAGATCACAGCGCTAACGTTAGAGACGTTAGAGATCACAGCGCTAACATTAGAGATCACAGCGCTAACGTTAGAGACGTTAGAGATCACAGCGCTAACATTAGAGATCACAGCGCTAACGTTAGAGACGTTAGAGATCACAGCGCTAACATTAGAGATCACAGCGCTAACGTTAGAGACGTTAGAGATCACAGCGCTAACATTAGAGACCACAGCACTAACATTAGAGACCACAGCGCTAACGTTAGAGATCACAGCGCTAACATTAGAGATCACAGCGCTAACGTTAGAGACCACAGCGCTAACGTTAGAGACCACAGCGCTAACGTTAGAGATCACAGCACTAACGTTAGAGATCACAGCGCTAACGTTAGAGACGTTAGAGATCACAGCGCTAACGTTAGAGACCACAGCGCTAACGTTAGAGACGTTAGAGATCACAGCGCTAACGTTAGAGACGTTAGAGATCACAGCGCTAACATTAGAGATCACAGCGCTAACGTTAGAGATCACAGCGCTAACGTTAGAGATCACAGCGCTAACATTAGAGATCACAGCGCTAACATTAGAGATCACAGCGCTAACATTAGAGATCACAGCGCTAACGTTAGAGATCACAGCGCTAACGTTAGAGATCACAGCGCTAACGTTAGAGATCACAGCGCTAACGTTAGAGATCACAGCGCTAACGTTAGAGATCACAGCGCTAACGTTAGAGATCACAGCGCTAACGTTAGAGACCACAGCGCTAACGTTAGAGATCACAGCGCTAACGTTAGAGATCACAACGCTAACGTTAGAGATCACAGCGCTAACATTAGAGATCACAGCGCTAACATTAGAGATCACAGCGCTAACATTAGAGATCACAGCGCTAACGTTACGGAGGAGACACACAGCCCTCATTAGGGGGGGTCAGCAGGAACCCAGGGCGGTTGCACAGAGCAGTGCTGCTCAAATATGCAGTATTTGCTCAACACACAACTTCCCAGTCATCAGAGATTAAGCAAACAATGCAGTGTTCCCTGCTCTGCCCATCACCCCCCCCCCCCCCCCCAGTCCTGCCAAAACCTCCGCCCATCACCTCCCCCAAGTCCTTCCAAAACCTCCGCCCATCACCCCCCCCCCAAGTCCTGCCAAAACCTCCGCCCATCACCCCCCCCCCCCAGTCCTGCCAAAATGTCCGCCCATCACCCCCCCCACCCCCACTCCTGCCAAAAACCTCCACTCAAATTAGACTCTTTTTGGCTGCTTATAAAGAATAATTGGGAATGAATGAGAATCTGTTCCTCTACTGTATATAATGCACACACAAATGCACACATGCACATGCCTTCACAAATGCACACAGACACTCTCACACACACACGCACACACACACACACTTGTGCATGCAAACACACATAAGCACATACACACACACATACATGCACACGCACACACACACATGCACACACATGAGTGAGTGAAAGTGAGAGTGTAAGAGAGTGTTAGTGAAAGAGAGAGTAAGTGAGAGTGAGAGAGAGAGAGAGTAAGAGAGAGTGAGAGTAAGAGAGAGAGTGAGTATGAGAGTGTGAGTGAGAGAGAGCGAGAGTGAGAGAGTGAGAGTGAGAGTGTGAGTGAGAGAGAGCGAGAGTGAGAGTGTGAGTGAGAGAGAGCGAGAGTGAGAGTGTGAGTGAGAGAGAGCGAGTGTGAGAATGTGAGTGAGAGAGAGTGAGAGTGTGAGTGAGAGAGAGCGAGAGTGAGAGTGTGAGCGAGAGAGAGCGAGAGTGAGAGTGTGAGTGAGAGAGAGTGAGAGTGTGAGTGAGAGGGAGTGAGAGTGTGAGTGAGAGGGAGTGAGAGGGAGTGAGAGCGAGAGTGAGAGTGTGAGTGAGAGGGAGCGAGAGTGAGAGGGAGTGAGAGCGAGAGTGAGAGTGTGAGCGAGAGGGAGCGAGAGTGAGACAGAGAGCGAGAGTGGGAGTGTGAGCGAGAGTGTGAGTGAGAGGGAGTGAGAGCGTGAGTGAGAGAGAGCGAGAGTGAGAGTGTGAGCGAGAGTGTGAGTGAGAGGGAGTGAGAGTGTGAGTGAGAGGGAGTGAGAGCAAGAGTGAGAGTGTGAGTGAGAGAGAGCGAGAGTGAGAGTGTGAGCGAGAGTGTGAGTGAGAGGGAGTGAGAGTGAGAGTGAGAGAGAGCGAGAGTGTGAGTGAGACGGAGTGAGAGTGAGAGAGAGCGAGAGTGTGTGAGCGAGAGTGTGAGTGAGAGGGAGTGAGAGTGAGAGTGTGAGCGAGAGTGTGAATGAGAGGGAGTAAGAGGGAGTGAGAGTGTGAGTGAGAGGGAGGGAGTGAGAGCGAGCGTGAGAGTGAGAGGGAGTGAGAGCGTAGGTTGCTCTGGGGGCCGTCGCTGGCGGGGCTGTTATGACCCCCCCCCCCCCCCCCCGTGTGCGCGCGTGTAGCGGTTGGGTAATCGGCCTGTGGCATGCGTGTGCCGTGTGGCGGTGCAGGCGTGTTGAGTGTGGCAGGGTTGTAAAACACAACATCTGTGAGGCAGAATGACTTTATGACTCCTGTGATTGAGCTGGAGGTGTTAGCCAATACCCCGCTCTGCACAGCCTGTCCTTCAGGCAAGGCCTGGAATGCCTCCTCCTTTTCCCGCCAAAAGGTGACATTTATGGGCAATGAATCTTGATTATGGTTTTATACCTTCTAATTTTATGTTATCAAATTAAGGCAGGGACAATAAAACGAGGAAGAAACACAACAAATTAAAGAAAGATAAAGATGATAGATAATGAAATAGAGAAAATGTAAAAACCGAGGAAAGAATATGCTTGGAGGACTGTCCATAGTCCCCCAGCAGTTCTGCAAGTGACCGTCTCTGCAAAACCGTTTGTTCTCCCCCCCCCCCCCCTTAGAAGGGTGAACCTGAAACTGGAGCACTGTAGAGGAGGTGAAGGAGGTGAAGGGAGATGTTTATCTCCTCTTGTACTCGTTTTATGAATCGTGCATTTGGTGGGGCCCCGCGGCACTCTGGTGATTTGTGGGATTGGCTGATGTTTACCAGCCAGCGGTTTGGGTGAAGCTGCCAGCCCTGAGCGAAGCAGGGAAGCCTGGAGCTAATTCCTCAATCAAATAACTGAACAAGCATCCATTTAGCTATAAAAGGCAGCCGTTTGGAGGCTGGGAAGGCTCCCCCCCCAAAACTTTGTCAATTAAAATTAGTATTTTTTGGAAGTGGCTCTGCTGTCAATTCACTGATGATCTTATTTGTAGTTTTTTTCCTCTCTACTAAAATTGTCTTTCAGAATTTATTAGCTGATTTACGTGGTATCCGCTGTGACAGGAATAGTCTTGCAGAACTATCGGCCATATTCTGTGGGGTGTGGGGGTGGGGGGGGCAGCAGTCGGAGGATCAGAGGTAAACTTGCCGTATGTGCACTCAGAGACAGAAACAGCGCCCCCGTCTGTCCAGCGGAGGGCTTACAGCAGCCTCACAGTGGAGGCTTGCGTCCTAGAGGCCCCCAACCTTGAGGCCCCAACCTGGAGGGCCCCAAACTTGAGGCCCCCAGCCTCGAGGCCCCCAATCTGGAAGCCCCCAGCCTCGAGGTCCCCCATCTGGAGGCCCCCAACCTCGAAGCCCCCAACCTGGAGGCCCCCAACCTCGCAGCCCCCAACCTGGAGGCCCCAAACCTGAGGCCCCCAGCCTAGATTCCCCCAGCTTCGAGGCCCCCAACCTCGAGGCCCCCAAAATGGAGGCCAGGTCTGGGGCATATCCTGGAGAGGTGACAGTGCAGACCCACGCTAGCAACAGTAGTCAAGGCCTCAAACTCCCCCTCACACCCTCCATGGCCCCAATCTGAGTCTCCATCCTCGCAAGGTAGCCAGCCGCCTCTTCCAAGCAGCTGCTGTAACAGAAAGAAAAAGCTCGGCGGGCTGAACTGAAGGTAAACAAGGCCTCCATTAAGTGTCCCAGCATCCCGGTAAGCCCCTGCTTTATTAGGGCGAAGGCCGGGGTGCTGGGGGGGGCACTGGGGGGACACTGGGCTGGGCTCCCCACGCTGGGAATGTTTAATTAAATCCTGGAGAGGACCCAAGCTAACTCCGGCCCAAATGACCCTCCGACTGAAAAGGGGGATTAAGTGCTGTGCTGGGGCTTGCAGTGAGAGCTGCTTCATTAGGGAATGGGGAGGAACAGAGGAGAGTGGCAGCGGTGGAGGGGGTCTGAGGAAGAGGAGGAGGAGGAGGAGGAGGTGGACGGGCTGGCAGGTTGATGCACTGGCTGAGCCTGAGGGGATTACACACTTTTATTAAGTCTGCGGACACACACTCCATCACTTCCGCCCCCCCCCCCCCCCCCCCCCCCCCGAGACAGCCCCTCGGCCCTCCCACTGTCCCCTGCCCTCAGCCCCGGTTGCCCCCCCCCCATAACCCCCCCCCCCCCCCCCCGCCCTCGGCCTTGGTCCTGACGCTCACCTCCACTCACGCTGCGGACAACTACAGCTTTCCCCAGAGTCAGTGCCCCCCGCACCCCCCCCCGGGCAGCGCGGGGTGTGTGTGTGACCCCCCGCACCCTCCCCCCGCAGCGCGGGGTGTGTGTGTGACCCCCACTGCCCGGGGTAGGGTGTGTGTGTGACCCCTCACTGCCCGGGGTAGGGTGTGTGTGTGACCCCTCCCTGCCCGGGGTAGGGTGTGTGTGTGACCCCTCGCTGCCCGGGGTAGGGTGTGTGTGTGACCCCTCTCTGCCCGGGGGAGGGTGTGTGTGACCCCTTGCTGCCCGGGGTAGGGTGTGTGTGTGACCCTCCCTGCCCGGGGTAGGGTGTGTGTGTGACCCCTCGCTGCCTGGGGTAGGGTGTGTGTGACCCTCGCTGCCCGGGGAGGGTGTGTGTGGCCCCCGCTGCCCGGGGTAGGGTGTGTGTGGCCCCCGCTGCCCGGGGGAGGGTGTGTGTGTGACCCCTCGCTGCCCGGGGTAGGGTGTGTGTGTGACCCCTCGCTGCCCGGGGGAGGGTGTGTGTGTGGCCCCCGCTGCCCAGGGTAGGGTGTGTGTGGCCCCCGCTGCCCGGGGTAGGGTGTGTGTGTGGCCCCCGCTGCCCAGGGGAGGGTGTGTGTGTGGCCCCCGCTGCCCAGGGTAGGGTGTGTGTGGCCCCCGCTGCCCGGGGTAGGGTGTGTGTGTGACCCCTCGCTGCCGGGGTTAGGGTGTGTGTGTGGCCCTCCGCTGCCCAGGGGAGGGTGTGTGACCCCTTGCTGCCCGGGGGAGGGTGTGTGTGTGACCCTCCTTGCCCGGGGTAGGGTGTGTGTGTGACCCCTCGCTGCCTGGGGTAGGGTGTGTGTGACCCCTCGCTGCCCGGGGAGGGTGTGTGTGGCCCCCGCTGCCCGGGGTAGGGTGTGTGTGGGGCCCCCGCTGCCCGGGGGAGGGTGTGTGTGTGACCCCTCGCTGCCCGGGGTAGGGTGTGTGTGTGACCCCGCTGCCCGGGGTAGGGTGTGTGTGACCCCCCGCTGCCCGGGGTAGGGTGTGTGTGTGACCCCTCGCTGCCCGGGGTAGGGTGTGTGTGGCCCCCGCTGCCCGGGGTAGGGTGTGTGTGTGGCCCTCCGCTGCCCGGGGGAGGGTGTGTGTGACCCTCCGCTGCCCGGGGTAGGGTGTGTGTGTGGCCCTCGCTGCCCGGGGTAGGGTGTGTGTGTGACCCCCTCGCTGCCCGGGGTAGGGTGTGTGTGTGACCCTCCGCTGCCCGGGGTAGGGTGTGTGTGTGACCCCCTGCTGCCCGGGGTAGGGTGTGTGTGGCCCCCGCTGCCCGGGGTAGGGTGTGTGTGGCCCCTCGCTGCCCGGGGGAGGGTGTGTGTGTGACCCCTCGCTGCCCGGGGTAGGGTGTGTGTGTGGCCCCTCACTGCCTGGGGTAGGGTGTGTGTGACCCCCCGCTGCCCGGGGGAGGGTGTGTGTGTGACCCCCGCTGCCCGGGGTAGGGTGTGTGTGTGACCCCTCGCTGCCCGGGTTAGGGTGTGTGTGTGGCCCCTGCTGCCCGGGGTAGGGTGTGTGTGACCCCCCGCTGCCCAGGGGAGGGTGTGTGTGGCCCCCGCTGCCCGGGGTAGGGTGTGTGTGTGACCCCCACTGCCCGGGGTAGGGTGTGTGTGTGGCCCCTCGCTGCCCGGGGGAGGGTGTGTGTGTGACCCTCGCGCGCTGGAGGACGTGTCTGTTCTGCTTCCATAATGGAACTCCGCGGCGTTTAATATGTGCGTACACACACGGCACAGGCCCAAGAAAAACCAGAATGTGTGCCCCCACCCCCTGTGCCCCCCACCCATGCCCCCCACACCCCATGCCCCCCCACCCCCTGTGCCCCACATCCCCTGTGCCTAACACGTATAGATTTGCAGTGTTTGATTGGCTTTATTAGTCGACAGATGGTCAGCAGTTATGCCTGTTTAATGAAGCTGTTGTGCTGATAATGACATCACAGGGTTCCTGTACCCTGAGTGGCTGAACGCCTCTAATCCTCGGAGTCAGCTTCCTCATTCTAGACTCCATGTCTGTCTGTGTCTGTCTGTACCTCCATGTCTGTCTGGTTCTCTGTCTGTCTGTGTCTGTCTGCCTGCCTGTCTGTCTGTCTGTCTGTCCCTCTCTGTCCCTGTCTCTCTGTCTCTCTGTCTGTCTGCCTGTCTCTCTCTCGGTCTGTCTATCTGTCTGTCTGCCTGCCTGCCTGCCTGCCTGCCTGCCTGCCTGTCTGTCTGTCTGTCTCTCTTTGTCTGTCTGCTCTGTCTGTCTATCTGTGTGTCTAGGATGTAAACTCAATTCCAACTGTGTTTCCACAGCCATGGTTCACTATGGAAGTAAATGGAATGTAAAATGACCCCCAATAACTACAAGGGGGGGGGGGGCGCACACGCGGGGGCGGGGGGGCGGGTGGGGGGGGGGGGGTGGGTCCCTCTCTTTCCTCCGAGCCCAGCATGCGCTGAAACGGGACCATAAAGCTGTGAGTTTAGGGCCTTTCCCAAAGCGTGCCGAATGTCCTCAGCATTACAGCCGTGGCAGGACAGTGCTAATCAGGGGCGGAGTCTCGCTGTGCAAACAGTCTGCTCCGGCCGGTTTTAATTAATGTGTGAATGGGAAAGGAGCCGGGCCTTAGCGCGTGGATCCACGGTTAATATTTAAAACACTTTTACGCCGCTGCTGCAGACACCCTGTCTGGCACGCCTCGTCATTCGATAAGAGCTAAAGGCTATCCCACAATCCCCCTTATCAGTGTTGACTCTTCTGCAGTTCAACGCCTCTGCAGTCACAATTACAGTATTTTCTGTGTGAGCGAGTGTGTGTGTGTGTGTGTGTGCGTGTGTCAGCATGTGTGTGTGTGTGTGTGTGAGCGTGTGTGTGCGTGTGTGAGCGAGTGTGTGTGTGTGTGCTAGCGTGTGTGTGCGTGTGTGAGCGAGTGTGTGTGTGTGAGCGTGTGTGTGTGAGTGTGTGAGCGTGTGTGTGAATGTGTGTGTGCGTGTGTGTGCGTGTGTGAGTGTGTGTGTGAGTGTGAGCGTGTGTGTGTGTGCTAGTGTGTGTGTGTGTGTGTGTGTGTGTGAGTGTGTGAGTGTGTGTGTGTGTGAGCGTGTGTGTGTGTGTGTGTGCTAGTGTGTGTGTGTGTGTGTGAGCGCGTGTGTGTGTGTGTGTGTGTGCTAGTGTGTGTGTGTGTGTGTGTGTGTGTGTGTGTGTGAGTGTGAGTGTGTGTGTGTGTGTGTGTGTGTGTGTGCTAGTGTGTGTGTGTGTGTGTGTGTGTGAGTGTGTGAGCGTGTGTGTGTGTGTGAGTGTGAGCGTGTGTGTGAGCGTGTGTGTGTGAGTGTGAGCGTGTGTGTGTGTGCGTGTGTGTGTGTGTGTGTGTGTGAGCGTGTGAGCGTGTGTGTGTGTGTGTGTGTGGATGACCAGTCCTGATTCGCTTGCAGTGCTCAACACTGATTCCAGGTGCACGCGTTCCTTCATCAATAAATAACAAGTTGGTTTGGCGACAGAGAGGAACGATTCCCTGTGTACTTCATAACCTGGGTCTCCTGCTGAACGAGGCGAGCCTCCTGCTGCTGGGACAAACCCGCGCTTTGCGTTCACTCTGGCGGGCGGAGATGAGTGACCGCAGCCCGTAAAATACGCAGCGCTGTTTGGGCCCGACGCAGCCAGAGCAGCGCATCAGCCCCGACGGCACGGCCGCGCAACGCGGGGGGTTCTGGGAAATGCGTTGTGTGCGCGTGTGGGAATGCGAAAGCAGCAGGCTGCGCGCCCCCCGGCCCTCCCGGTCCCCCCGGCCCCCCTGCCCCCCCGGCCCCCTGCCCCCCCTGCCCCCCCAGCCCCCTGCCCTCCCGGCCCCCCGGCCCTGGCCCCCCGACGAAGGATGCGCTTCTTCGTTTGGAGTGTGGGACAATGCGCCACATCACTTTTGTCCTCGGGGGGTGGGCGAGGCGGGGCGGGGCGGGGCGGGGGGGGGGGGCACAATATGGTCAGGCAGGGCTGAGTGCAGAGGCACAATGGGGGGGGGGGGCTTTGACCGCACGGGCCTCGTGGACAGCATCCAGACTGCCTGCTGTCAGCTACACGGGGGGGGGGGGGGGGGGGGGGGGGGATGCAAAGCAGGCTCCATTCAGGGGGGGGATGAGGCGGGGTCTCTGGAGGGGGGAGCGTTTGTCTTGGATCTGAACCTGGGTGCTCGATCACACGGAAGGAGGCCCCCCCCGTGTAAAAACAAGAGCTGGACCTGACAGACCACGGTGGGTGACCACGCCCATCCTGCACCCTCCGCCCCCCCAACACACACACACACACACACACACACACACACACACACGCTAGCACACACACACGCTAGCACACACACGCACACACACTCACGCACACACACACACACACACACACACACACACACAGACCTCAGCCTGTGTCCCCCTCAAACCCCACCCCAACCCCCACCCCCCCACCCCACCCTAGTATCTCTGTCAGCTGCAGCCGGCCCACCTGATGCAGGGGCTCCTCTGCACAGTGGCCTTCCTGCTTTCACACTCAGCCAATCACATTGTGCGTTCACTTTCACACCCAGCCAATCGCGTTGTGCGTTCACTTTCACACCCAGCCAATCGCGTTGTGCGTTCGCTGCCACACCTGGGCTCAGACCCCATGGTCCCAGCGCTGGCCGGGGGGGGGGGGGGGGGGGCTGCATGTCGGGTCCCTTCCCTTCTGAGGGGCTGGTTTGGACTGAAGCTGAAAGAGAGCAGCCGCGTCTCCTCTGCGCTCCTGCAGCCGGCAGGCCTCCCGTCTGCAGAGACACACCCCGCATCTGCTCACAGTGTCGAGGCCGCTCTGCGCAGTGGTCAGCTCTGCGCAGTGATTGGCTCTGCGCAGTGGTCGACTCTACGCAGTAGTTGGCTCTGCGCAGTGATAGAATGCGCAGTGGTTGGCTCTGTGCAGTGGTTGGCTCTGCGCAGTGATAGAATGCGCAGTGGTTGGCTCTGTGCAGTGGTTGGCTCTGCGCAGTGGTCGACTCTACGCAGTAGTTGGCTCTGCGCAGTGATAGAATGCGCAGTGGTTGGCTCTGTGCAGTGGTTGGCTCTGCGCAGTGATTGGCTCTGCGCAGTGATTGGCTCTGCGCAGTGATAGAATGCGCAGTGGTTGGCTCTGTGCAGTGGTTGGCTCTGCGCAGTGATTGGCTCTGCGCAGTGATTGGCTCTGCGCAGTGGTTGAATGCCCTTGTTATTATTTCATATCTGTACCCCCCAGCCCTGGCAGGGCTCTGGGATTAAAGCGATCGATTCTCCCCTCTCCTGCTGCAGCCTGCCCCCGTGGGCGAGATCCACAGGGGGTCGGAAGAAAGCTGTTCAGAGCCATTCAAAGCAGTTCCAATGGAAAGAAACGTGCACGCACACACACACACAGACTCACACACACACACACACACACTATCACACACTCACACACACACACACACACACTATCTCACACTCACACACACACACACTATCACACACTCACACACACACACACACACACACTATCTCACACTCACACACACACACACACACACACACACACACTATCACACACTCACACACACACACACACACACACACACACTATCTCACACTCACACACACACACACACACACTATCACACACACACACACACACACACACACTATCACACACTCACACACACACACACACACACGCACACACATGTACCACACACTCACACTATCACACACTCTCACACATGCACACACACACACTCACCACACACACTCACACACACACACTCACACACACACACACACACACACACACACACACACACACACACACACACACACACACACACACAGACTCACACACACACGCACACACACACACAGACTCACACTCACACACACACACACACAGACTCACACACACACACTCACACTATCACACACTCACACACACACACAGACTCACACACACACACTCACACTATCACACACTCACACACACATGCACACACACACACTCACACACACACACACAGACTCACACACACACGCACACACACACACAGACTCACACTCACACACACACACACACAGGCTCACACACACACACACACACACACACACAGGCTCACACACACACACACACACACACACAGACTCACACACAGGCTCACACACACACACACACACACAGACTCACACACACACGCACACACACAAAGCTGTTCCCATCTTGTCACACTCCAGTGTGAGCGGTGCAGTGATGTCACACTGCAGTGTGAGCGGTGCAGTGATGTCACACTCCAGTGTGAGCGGTGCAGTGATGTCACACTCCAGTGTGTGCAGTGCAGTGATGTCACACTCCAGTGTGAGCGGTGCAGTGATGTCACACTGCAGTGTGAGCGGTGCAGTGATGTCACACTCCAGTGTGAGCGGTGCAGTGATGTCACACTCCAGTGTGAGCGGTGCAGTGATGTCACACCCCCTCCTTTAACCGTGACTTTGGCGTGCGGCGACCTGTCGCTCGATGGCGGCTTCATTCCTGCACTTGAAGCCCAACAGATGGTTCCCCTCCTCCCTTCAGATGTCAGCTTGGGGATCCCCTCTCCCTCTTTTAACGGGATGTGACTTCCCCCCTGCCCATTGAAAGGGTGTGGGAGGGGTGGGGGAGGGGTGTGGGAGGGGAGTGACTCCATTGTGGGCCCCATTAGAGTATGAATGAAAGGGGAGAAAGGAAGAGGAGGGTGAGTCTGGAGATCAACTTAAGCAGGAGGAGGAGGAGGAGGAAGAGGGGTGTGACATGGGGGCCCCTTGTTCAGAAACTCCTGCCAGGAGCCATCCCAGTACCCCCCAGCGCACAGATATGCAGGCCCTAAAATCCCTAAAATACACCTGGATGTTTCTTTATGAGTCTTTATTCTGCTTAATAAATTCCAGGTCCTGTTCAGAATGAACCACAATTCAGTATCAGGGACTGAAGTTCTTACAGTCTTACAATTACAATTTCAATTCCAGTTCAGAACCTTAGTTACAAAGACGGATGTTTTTACATTTCCAGGGCGAATGCTTGTGATTCTGGTTTGAGCTCTTTCTGGGACTGCAGTCAAAAACACTGTCGGCTTCATTTCCCAGTTCTGTCAATCACCTTGAAACCTCAACAGCTTCAGTAAATATCCAGCTGTGGCAGCAAATCATTTAGAAACTCTCGAGCAATATAATTAATCCTAGATAAGGGCATCTGATGCAGATAAATATAACTGCGTGTTATTGCTACGACAGTAACAGTATGAAAATGGTGCAGCGGTCTTTGGGGAGTTGGGTGGCAGGCGGGGTACCAGGCTGTGGTGTCACATCTGAGGGTTAAAGGAGTCATTTCCACCTGTCAGTCATCCTGTAAGTGCCGTTCATACAGGACTGGAGGATGTTCTTCAGTTACCCAGCATGTGTACCTCCCTGCACCCCTAAAACAGGGGTTCCCAAACTTACCCTGCACCCCTAAAACAGGGGCTCCCAAACTTACCTTCACCCCTAAAGCAGGGGTTCCCAAACTTACCCTGCACCCCTAAAGCAGGGGCTCCCAAACTTACCCTGCACCCCTAAAGCAGGGGCTCCCAAACTTACCCTGCACCCCTAAAGCAGGGGCTCCCAAACTTACCCTGCACCCCTAAAGCAGGGGCTCCCAAACTTACCCTGCACCCCTAAAGCAGGGGCTCCCAAACTTACCCTGCACCCCTAAATCAGGGGCTCCCAAACTTACCCTGCACCCCTAAAGCAGGGGCTCCCAAACTTACCCTGCACCCCTAAAGCAGGGGCTCCCAAACTTACCCTGCACCCCTAAAACAGGGGCTCCCAAACTTACCCTGCACCCCTAAAGCAGGGGCTCCCAAACTTACCCTGCAGCCCTAAAGCAGGGGCTCCCAAACTTACCCTGCACCCCTAAAGCAGGGGCTCCCAAACTTACCCTGCACCCCTAAAGCAGGGGCTCCCAAACTTACCCTGCACCCCTAAAGCAGGGGCTCCCAAACTTACCCTGAACCCCTAAAGCAGGGGCTCCCAAACTTATCCTTCACCCCTAAAGCAGGGGCTCCCAAACTTACCCTGCACCCCTAAAGCAGGGGCTCCCAAACTTACCCTGCACCCCTAAAGCAGGGGCTCCCAAACTTATCCTTCACCCCTAAAGCAGGGGCTCCCAAACTTATCCTTCACCCCTAAAGCAGGGGCTCCCAAACTTATTTATGTTTTTATTACTGTTGATATTGGCCCACCAGTCACCTATATATGGCATGATGTGCATTTCTAAACTCTGTTTAAACATCACGCTCCAGTGTGCTAAGAGCCTGGCCTTCCTGCCCTCCAAACCTGCAACTCTTCACTCTACAGACCAGTCACATGACTCCCCAGCCCAGACTGTGCCACGCCAGTACGCTTTGCCCAGTCACATGACTCCCCAGCCCAGACTGTGCCATGCCAGTATGCTTTGCCCAGTCACGACTCCCCAGCACCCCGCAGTGCTTTATCAGACTGTTACGCTTTGCCCAGTCACATGACTCCCCGAGACTGCAGCCAGTACGCTTTGGTTCACATGACTCCCCAGTGTCATACGCTTTGCCCAGTCACCTGTCCCCAGCCCAGATTGTGCCATGCCAGTATGCTATGACTTTACGTAGCACCCCTGCTTTATCACTCAGGTCCAACACCTGTCCATCCAATAAGTCATTGCGTCATTGCGCTCATCATAACAGGAATGAAAGGCTGGAGTTCAGCGTTATCTTTCCTGCGGCTGGGGGGTTAGCGCCCGGTCGCGCGCTCATATCCTGTCAGAAAGCCCTCCCAGGAGCTCCCACTCAAACCAGATCACCAAGTCCAGCTTTCCCTTTTTGGCAAAAGGAAGACTTTTCCTTGAGTCACAGTTTTGCGAATCCGATATCCGATACTCATGGGAGAGATACCCCAGTTTTCCGTGCTGAACTTACCTGTACAGCGATTGGCTGAGAGTGTAGGATAATGGGCAGGTTTTCAGGGTCGATTGCAGGGTGGGTCGCTATTTTACCCTCTGGATAGGAGCATCTGCTAAATGCCTAACTCAGATAATCAACCCAACAGCCCAAGAAAGCAGGGGATCATGGGATGTATTTGTGGCTTACCTGCACTCAGCACCACCTGTGTGTAGTTCTGTAACTTCACTTATAAGTAAAGAAGCGGCATCTACATTAATGGCCCTGCGGATGATCGTGTGATCAAAACGTTTGTCTGAACTTTCTTGCACTGAACACGTCCTGCATGCTGTAGTATTTTCTGAGTCCACGTGCTCATCTGAGTTCACCCTTTTCAGGAGTGGGGTTATTACATAACACAGCTCAGCAGAAAGTCATTTATTGCATCGGCCTTGTTAGGGCCAGTGACTGGTCGTGTGATTGGCATTCTGCTGAATGCTTTTCTGGGTTGATTCTGAAATCTTTTTTCTTCCCTTTTTTAAAGAAACATTCTGCAGCTGAAACGCCCAATTAGAGGAACGTGAATGATGCCTGTGAAGCAGGGCGCTGATGGCTTTCCTGTGAAACCACTCCAGGTAATCTGTAAGAGAGCGGGGTAATGAACCTTCAGCTGTCTCCGAACGACACTTATTCTCTCTGGGCTGATTTTGTCCAAAAGAGAATGAACGATTTCTGGGGATTCAACGTCTCAGCTCAAAATTAAATATCAAAACTTTTGAGGAAAAAATCAGTCTACAAGACAGCCACTGGAATTCAATTACCTCCGTAACTTTGACTAAAAAGTAAAAGCCAAAAAAATGGTTTCTTCACAAACAGAGTTTGGTGAGTTCAGCCAAGCTGTGAGGAAATGCTTGCTTTTACTTGCATGTCAGTTGCTGCAGGACAAATGCTGATTGGATAACGGCCAGTGCTTCTCATTCTGACCAAGATCTGACTGCACAGAATGGACGGATGTATCTGTAATATCAGATTACAGGAGGGGCTGAAGACTACCCAAAGGAGAAAGGGATACCAGCTTTGAGGAAACGCACGCATGACTGATGTGTCATACGTGGAGGAGAACAGTGCTGTTAGCTGTGCTTGTTTGCTTGTGCAGGCTTGTCTCTGTCAGTTTCCCCTTTACACAACATTTCAGTGCCAAAGCGGGAGAATTAGCAGTGAGCCGCACGGAGCGGAGGCTCCGCAGCCCAACGCAGCGCGGGCTCGGCACGGCACTGCCATTATCGCCCGCCGATCAGCATGTTAGGCTGCACTGCATTCAAACAATCACTTAAACTGGGAAATTAGTAGAATAGAGTCTAATGGAGCGGACTCTGGGTCTTCAGTAAGGGCTGCGATTCTCAAAGATTGTCATGCATGTGCTGGGCTCCTCTGCTTTTAAAAGGCAAAGCAAGCGTCCAGTTTAGCGTGAGATGCAGGAATGATATGGCCTCACCTCCTTTCAGGAAGAGTCAGGTCACTTTGGGTTTTCATGTGAAAGAGGACAAGTCATGCAGGAAGGGAAGATTTTTTGTGACTGCAAGCATTTTTTTTCCTCCATGGGTTTGTCACGTTCTTTGTCTCTCCCTCTCTCCATCCCTCCCTCCCTCCCTCTCTCCGCTGGCCCATGCAGATGTTCCCTGTGGGTTTGGGGTTCCTCCCAAAAGTGCTGAACGTCTTCGGGACGCGGTGGAGCCACGGCCCAGAGACCTGTCACTCAGGCGCTGACCGCCGGGGGAGGGACGGTTAGTTTAGTGGGGACTGAGGCGCCACTGTCCCCCCCGAGCCCCCCCCACTGCACCCGCCCAGGCGCCCGCACACCGCCCCCACACCACACAGCCAAAGCCTGTTTTTCCGGTAAAGCCCATCGGTGCGTAAAAACAGTGTGAGCATGTTTATGGTGATACTGGGGATGTTGGTGATGTTGATGATGACAGAGAGAGATTAAGAAAATGAAGGTGTTTGGGGTTGAGGTGGGAGAAGGGAAGGACTTGGGGGGGGCGGGTACTATGCTGTGGTGGGGGTGCTGGTGGCTGATTTGAGAAATTTATATTTGAGTGAGGTATTTGAGGGTTTAAAATGAGCTGTTTTGCTGAAAAATGGTTTCTGATAATTGTTATGGGGAAAAAAAAAAAAAAAAAGAAAATGAGGGTATGGGTCATTGATAAGGCAGGTCCCACAAATGCGTGTCAGTATTTCACATAATTTACCTGAGCTTCACTATCAGGCCTCATGTGCACTGTAGTATTCAGTCTGGGAAAATGTCCGCGATGAATTAGGCCGCAGACTGTGGTGAGAAACGCGGTGAAGGTGATTGGCTGTGGTGAGAAACGCGGTGAAGGTGATTGGCTGTGGTGAGAAACGCGGTGAAGGTGGTTGGCTGTGGTGGGAAACGCGGTGAAGGTGATTGCCTGTGCTGAGAAACGCGGTGAAGGTGATTGGCTGTGCTGAGAAAGGCGGTGAAGGTGATTGGCTGTGGTGAGAAACGCGGTGAAGGTGATTGGCTGTGGTGAGAAATGCGGTGAAGGTGATTGGCTGCAGCTGGACGGTCTTTTACCTGCTGAAAGACCGACCGCCAACTCGCCGTGAGCAAAACAGCCGATTTCCCTGGAGCTCATTTTGCCTGGAGTGTCCTGTGCTGCTGGTGTGTGTGTGTGTGTGTGTGTGTGTGTGTGCTGCTGGTGTGTGTGTGTGTGTGTGTGTGCTGCTGGTGTGTGTGTGTGTGTGTGTGTGTGTGTGCGTGCGTGCGTGCGTGCGTGTGTGTGTGTGTGTGTGTGTGTGTGTGTGTGTGCTGCTGGTGTGTGTGTGTGTGTGTGTGTGTGTGCTGCTGGTTTGTGTGTGTGAGTGTGTGTGTGTGTGTGCTGCTGGTGTGTGTGTTTGTGTGTGTGTGTGTGTGTGTGCTGCTGGTGTGTGTGTGTGTGTGTGTGTGTGCTGCTGGTTTGTGTGTGTGAGTGTGTGTGTGTGTGTGCTGCTGGTGTGTGTGTTTGTGTGTGTGTGCTGCTGGTGTGTGTGTGTGTGTGTGTGTGTGTGTGCTGCTGGTGTGTGTGTGTGTGTGTGTGTGTGTGTGTGTGCGCTGCTGGTGTGTGTGTGTGTGTGTGCTGCTGGTGTGTGTGTGTGTGTGTGTGTGTGTGTGTGCTGCTGGTGTGTGTGTGTGTGTGTGTGTGTGTGCTGCTGGTGTGTTTCTGTGTGTGTGTGTGTGTGTGTGCTGCTGGTGTGTGTCCTGTGCTCCTGGTGTGTGTGTGTGCTCTGCTGGTGTGTGTGTGTGTGTGTGTGCTGCTGGTGTGTGTGTGTGTGTGTGTGTGTGTGTGTGTGCGTGCTGCTGGTATGTGTGTCTGTGGGCACTGCTACTCTTTAGCCTGATTCTCTGAAAGGACACCCCTGCTGGCATGACTGGACTGGCTCAAGTGCCACCCCTTAATGAGTGTGTGTGTGCCCCCACCCCCCCAATTTACTGATCTCCGCCCCCTCCAGTGACCAAGAGCACAACACCAGCTCTCTGTTTCAAATCTTTCCTTTCACTTACTCTGCCTTTCCTGTTCTCTTATTTATCTCTCTATCTCCACCTATCTCTCCCTCCCTCTTTCTTTGGCTCTCTCACTCTCTCTCTCTCTCTCTCGTCTCGTGCAGCTCTTTGTTTCAGCACATGCATATATTGTGTAAACCGCATGATTTGAGGGAGATCAGTTAAGGGTGGGGATCGCCGTGTGTGTAGTGTAAACAGAGCCGCAGACAGCAGGCGCTGGAGAGCCGGGATGGAGAGCGCGCTGTGCCCTCACAGAACACGCCTCCGAAACCTCCCCCCAACCCTAACCCTCCCCCCCAACTGCCCGTTTCTTCAGATTAGTGCGATACAGTCCATCAGTGCAGCCTGTGTATCTGCTGTCTTTAGTGTGATACAGTCCATCAGTGCAGCCTGTGTATCTGCTGTCTTTAGTGTGATACAGCCCATCAGTGCAGCCTTTATCTGATTCTTTAGTGTGATACAGCCCATCAGTGCAGCCTCTGCTAGCGTGATACAGCCCATCAGTGCAGCCTGCGTATCTGCTGTCTTTAGTGTGATACAGCCCATCAGTGCAGCCTGTGTATCTGCTGTCTTTAGTGTGATACAGTCCATCAGTGCAGCCTGTGTATCTGCTGTCTTTAGATTAGTGTGATACAGTCCATCAGTGCAGCCTGTGTATCTGCTGTCTTTAGTGTGATACAGCCCATCAGTGCAGCCTGCGTATCTGCTGTCTTTAGTGTGATACAGTCCCATCAGTGCAGCCATGACACACGCAACCTGTCAATCACAGCCCATTGCTCCGCCTCCACTTCTCACCGGCTAATGCCTCCTCAGGACTGTCACTCTGTCACATTCACACACCGCTCAGCAATATTATTACTGTCATCCTGCCAGGCATTCACATTACACTTTGATTTTTAACTTTTAATTTAACATTTTTAACGTTTGCTTAAAAATGTTTGCGGCTTCTCCAAACCCAAAGAGCTAGGGGAACACGGGGCTGATATTGCAGTGAAAACTGCTCCCTGCTGCGTATATTTCTGTTAGGTACCCCCCCCCCCCCCCCCCAGTGCCCCCCCAGTGCCCCCCCTCCCCAGAACCCCCCCAGCCCCCCAGCACCCCCACCCCACCCACCCACCCCCCCCACCCCCCCAGCGCCCCCCCCCACCCCCCCCACCCCCCCCCCCCCACCCCCCCAGCGCCCCCCCCCCATCCCACCCCAGCGCCCCCCTCCCCAGCGGGATGATAAATGCGGTGGGTGGGGAGGAGCTGACAGTAGCGCTGCTCACTCCCCAGGAGCGAGGGAGGGACTCTGAGCTCAGCCAAGAGAGATCAGGGGACCTGGGCATGAGAGGGGTGTGTGAAGAACATCATTAAACACGCACACATGCACACACACACACACACAAACGCGCACATGCACACACACACACACACACACACACACATACATGCACGCACACATACACACACACACACACACACACACATACATGCACGCATGCACACATGCACACACACACATACGGATGCACGCACACACACACACACAGACACACACACACATATGGACACGCACAGACACGCACGCGCACACATACACACACATACACACACTCACACGCACACACATTTGACTTTACACAGTCTTAACACTGCACACCCTTCACATATGCCTTAACTGCACTTACCTTATACGCAAACACTGCACAGTTAAACACACCTTATACACACACTATACACACAAACACTGCACACTTAAACACACCTTCATACACACACTATACACACAAACACTGCACACTTAAACACACCTTCATACACACACTATACACACAAACACTGCACACTTAAACACACCTTCATACACACACTATACACACAAACACTGCACACTTAAACACACCTTCATACACACACTATACACACAAACACTGCACACTTAAACACACCTTCATACACACACTATATACACAAACACTGCACACTTAAACACACCTTCATACACACACTATACACACAAACACTGCACCCTCCTCTGATACACACCTTACACACCTCTCCTTAACTTACTCATACTTAATTTCACTTCCACAATTACTGCACTTTAGTGACTGAAATATCACACGTCACTCAAACTCTAGATAAACCGCTTTCAAACTGCATGTATACTTCACTCACTGTCCCACATGTCTTAACCCTGTACGGTGTGAGGTCACAGACATGTGACTTGAATTTTCTGAACTGAACATTCTAATGCTGATATCACAATCACTACTGATGACTGGAAGCAGTGGGGTTCTAGAACACCGATGTAAAATTTTGAAAAACCATTCTAAAAAGCCTGCTCTTCATGGGTTAAGCCTCTTTCAGACAGATAAGGTGGTGTAAAGGCTGAATGTATTTCCATTCTCACTGTCCCTGACTGGGCTGCGTCTTATCAGCTTTCACACATACCAGAACACAAGCTGCATGTGATTGGTGTGCTATTATTTTATTTCCCACATGCATGCACGGATGCACACACACACACACACAGACACACACACACAAACACACTTACACACTTACACACAGGACACACACAAATGCACATACGCACACACACACACAGACACAAAGACACACACACACACAAATTTACACTTTAACCACTCTTCATCCATATATCCATATATCTATATATATATA
>CM045898.1:48601018-48623518 GCA_025169545.1 Anguilla japonica
TTTTTATTTATTTATTTTTTCCCTGAACGAGGCGAAGAGGACTTGGCTCCTCCCATTGGGAGCTGAAGCAGCCAATGACAGTGCAGATGTGAAGTGCATCCGGGTGTGATGGGCCTTGTTAAGGACACACCCCTGTGCCCACCCAAAACTCTGCCCCCAAACCCAGGAGAGAGGGGTTCAGAAAAGACACACTCTCTCCCCTTAAACACCCGACTGCACCCCCACTTTTCCCCTCCAGCCCACCATGGCCCCCATGTCCCCTAAGTGTGACCCCATTTCCCCAGGTAGTCCATGCTCCACTTACCATTATTAGTTAAATTAAATAGTTTGTTATTATTATTGCCCCAATCACCAATCTGCTCCATTATCCATGAACAAATTCAGCACCTATTGCCCCACTCCCCAACTTTCCCTTTATTCCTCCATTTGCCCTATTACCCCATAGCCCAGTTTGCCCTATATTCTCCATACCCCTATTTACCCCTGTTACCAAATACCCCTTGTAGGCTCCTATTCCCCCATCACCCCATAACCAAATTTGCCCCCTGCTTCCCCAAAGTCTGTTACCCCGTTCCTTAGATGTTCCTCCCATTGCCATTCCGTTCCTCTGTTATTCCTCCAGCACCATTCCCATAATTTCCCTGCTCTGCTGGTATAAATAGAGCAGTCTGAAGTGAAGCAGCTGTGAGGGGGCGGGGGGGGGGGGGGGGGGGGTGAGGTGCCTCTTCTCTTCTGTGGAGGGACGGAGGGATGGAGGGATAGAGGGACGGAGGGATGGAGGGATGGAGGGAAAAAGGAAGAGTCACCCCTGGGGCTGCACCTGCCTCGTCTCACTCCGAGCACTCAGCGTCCTTCCCCCTTTTTTTCTTCGCTAACTCCTTTCTTTTCTTCTCCTTTTCTTTTCCCGTGCCCCTCTTTGTGACCACAGACCAGCCCACCTCCATTCATCCCCCTCTCCTCTTCCTCTCCTCCGTCTCCTCTCCCTCGCCTGACCACAGTGGAGTCGCAGGTAAACACCAGCCTGCTGGTGTGTGTGTGGGGCCCTGTCCTCGTGATGTGTGTCTGTTCTGTTTGCCCAACTCACACACATTCACACACCGAACTCACACACATTCACACACCGAACTCACACACATTCACACACCGAACTCACACACATTCACACACCGAACTCACACACATTCACACACCGAACTCACACACATTCACACACCAAACTCACGCACATTCACACACCGAACTCACACACATTCACACACCGAACTCACACACATTCACACACCGAACTCACACACATTCACACACCGAACTCACACACATTCACACACCGAACTCACACACATTCACACACCAAACTCACGCACATTCACACACCGAACTCACACACATTCACACACCGAACTCACACACATTCACACACCGAACTCACACACATTCACACACCGAACTCACACACATTCACACACTGAACTCACACACATTCACACACCGAACTCACACACATTCACACACCGAACTCACACACATTCACACACCAAACTCACGCACATTCACACACCGAACTCACACACATTCACACACCGAACTCACACACATTCACACACCGAACTCACACACATTCACACACCAAACTCACACACATTCACACACCGAACTCACACACATTCACACCCCGAACTCACACACATTCACACACCGAACTCACACACATTCACACACCAAACTCACGCACATTCACACACCGAACTCACACACATTCACACACCGAACTCACACACATTCACACACCAAACTCACACACATTCACACACCGAACTCACACACATTCACACACCGAACTCACAAACATTCACACACACAGCCTCAAGAAAGCTGGACACCGTGGCACGCAAAACAAAACTACAAATAGCTAGCAAATTATAACAAAATCCTCTGTTTCTGCTGTACCACTGTGGGGTTCTATAGTTCAGTCAGGCTCTGGGTCAAAAGCATTTCTGAAAAGCTTTGACCCTTTAGATGCTGGTACGGCTTGGCAGCTCTCTCCGTAGCTCCCTGAGAATTTGTAACCAATCCTGTGATTAAAACTTATAATAGATTGGAATCTACTGAAGTGATCCATGAAGATTTAAACAAAATCCAGAAGTGGGTGGAAACCTGGCCAATATGCTCATACTGTGGTGAGCTAACATCGGTATTGCGCGTCAGTGCTTGACGCAGTAATGTTCACTGGTCCTATTCGGAGAAGCAACACAATCTACGGCAGATTATCGCTGCTAAATCTCTATCTGAGTGCTTTGCGTTAAATACGGGGAGTTACACAGAGGGGTGGAGAACCTTCTGTGGAAGGCCAGGGGCCTCTGAAAAGAGCTGGTGTTCACCCCTCCTCCTAGGGAGGTCACCACTCTCTTATCTGGCGACACAGCTGATAGTCTTCGGATGTTTTTTCAGCACAGGTGTCTGCTACCTTCTCAAAACTCCTGACTAGGCTTCACCCTACTGTGTTGTTCCCCCGAATTCCACATAATTTTAAATCTAAATTTTGTGGAGTTCGCCACAAAAAATTGATCAATATCAAAACAATACAAATGGCACTTCATTCCACTAATATTACTACTCTGAAATGTGGATTGCTTCATATAAAATCCCAAATTCTTCCAAAGTCTTACTGAAACATGGCTGAAAGCTGATGAGTTTACATATATACTCAGAACTCTCATCTCTGTGACACAGGGGAAGGTGTAGCTGTTATCGACAATTCCTCTGCTCACTCAACCCCAAAACCAGAGTATAAGTTTGATTCCTTTGAAGTACTGGTTATGAAGATTACACCGCCAGGTTTTAGTAAAAAAAGAACACCTCTTTTCTCTTTTGCCTTTGTGATGGTCTATAGGCCTGTTGGCCCTAAACTCCGGATGTATTGATGAATTAATTTTTCTTTGCTGTAAACTATGATAACATGCGAGTATCAGGTGACTTTAACCTTCACATCTGTTAGATATGCTGCCATAGCAGAGCACCCTGGGGCTTAACACTCAGGCCTCTACATATGCGGCATTTAATCTCATAATTATACAGTCTCTCCTTCTCTCTTTTCTTTCCCCAGTCTTCCGCCCCAACCTCCACCCTGAGTTCAGACCGCCCCCACCCTCTCCTGCTTCACAGACCGCCCCAGCCCAGTCCCTCTCCTGCTTCACAGACCGCCCCAGCCCAGTCCCTCTCCTGGTTCACAGACCACTCCAGCCCTGTCCCTCTCCTGGTTCACAGACCACTCCAGCCCAGTCCCTCTCCTGGTTCACAGACCACCCCAGCCCCACCCCTCTCCTGGTTCACAGACCACCCCAGCCCCGTCCCTCTCCTGGTTCACAGACCACCCCACCCCTCTCCTGCTCCTGCCCCTCTCCTGGTTCACAGACCGCCCTAGCCCCGCCCCTCTCCTGGTTCACAGACCGCTCCAGCCCCTCGCCCCTCTCCTGCCCCCACCCCTCTCCTGGTTCACAGACCGCTCCAGCCCCTCCCGCTCCTGCCCTGTCCCGCTCCTGCCCCAGCCCCTCCCGCTCCTGCCCTGTCCCGCTCCTGGTACAGGCCCACACTAAGACATCACCTGTAGGCCTCGATGCATCTCCCCGCCCCTCTGAACTCCATATTAATATTCATTTCTTCACATGGACTGCCGATTTTACCAGCTACTATAACACCTCAGACTGCGGCCTGCCCGACCCATGTGATAGATCCCTCATTACATTTCTGTCACCATTCACTCAGTCTCTACTGTTACCCCGGGCCAGCGAGGGGCAGATGGGCTCATCACGTTACCCATTAAACTGGCCGCTGCCCCCCTCTGCAGCCGGGTTCCTCCGCTGGGGGGCTTTTCTTCCCACTGGGGGGGTTTCTGACCCTAACCTTAACCCTCCATCGCTCACTCCCTGCTCAGTTTTCCTGTTTCCACTGTAAAGCATCCTTGTGACAGTGCCCCTGTAAACCACGCTACCGTTTTAAACGAAAGGAGCAGATGCTGCATCGTATGCACGGGTCCACACTCATGCATTTCCTGCCAGCCACTTAGGGTCCAGCAGCTGTGCCTGCGGCAGCTGCAGCTAAATTGTGATCACGTGTAATCACAGAGCTCTGGAAGGTCCCGGCCTGCTCTCAGGATCTGATCTCTCATTCTCGCGGGTGTCCAGTATGCTGGCTACAGTTGGCCAGCTCTGTCCATGCAGCCTGTCCCATCCCCGCTCTCGTTGCAAGGGCAGAACCTTTAAACAAACAAAGGAAAGGAATCTTATTGGCTGCCCACCAGCCAATGGAAGTGATGCAGTTCTGCTGGTGGGCATGGCAACCACACTCGACAACACTGGAGGCCGGCAGACCCCAGACAAACTCTGCCGAACAGTTTAGAAAGATGGAGGACCTGCCCATAGGAGGACCTGCCCATAATGCCTCAAACACTATCGTATAAAACAATATTGTGTAAAATGCTAAGATTCGGAACTCACCATAATGAGATCCCACTTTCAGGTTTTACACAAAAAGTCAGATTTTATTGCTAAAAAGGCTGAATTGTATGCTGTGCCCTGAAACACAGAAATACACATAATGGCACAGATTGCATTTAATTACAGGAAGGTAGTGCACTAGGATGCTGTCTCAGCTGTCAATCAAATGACAAAAAAGGCTGCCAAAAAAATCGGAACAAAACCATAACAAACACAAAAAAAAAAATCCATGGAAACCAACTGAAGAGAAGCAATTCTCTTTGAGGGGGAGGGAAAGCCCCTCCCACCCCCTTTGGGTAGCCCTTCCTGGGGCCCCCCTTGTCTCTCTGGTTACCCTCTAGCAGTGGGGCGGGGCTCAATCGGAAGGGAGGTGACTCTGTGTGAGACAAACTGGGAAACATTTCATGGTGAGTTTGGGTCTGAAAGGAGACACAGAACCTGCGCTAACCAAGAAGAAAGAGAGAGAGGGAGGGAGAGAAGGTGAGAGAGGGAGAGAGAGAGGTGAGGGAGGGCGAGAGAGAAGGTGAGGGAGGGAGAGAGCTGGTGGGAGAGCAGGAGTTAGAGAGCAAAAGAGAGCAGAGAGAGAGAGGGAGGAAGCAAGAGACATGGAGATAGGAGAAAAGGTAGAGGGAGGGAGAGAGAGACATGGAGGGAGAGAGGGAGGAAGCGAGAGACATGGAGAGAGAGAGCAGGAGTTAGAGAGAGAGTTGGAGATAGAGAGAGAGATGGAGAGAAAGAGCAGGAGTTAGAGAGGGAGAGCAGGAGTTGGAGAGACAGAGGGAGGGAGAGAGCAGGAGCTGGAGAGAGAGAGAGGGAGAGAGAGAGAGAGGAGAGAGAGAGAGAGAGAGAGAGAGAGAGAGGGAGAGAGGTGTGTGAGGTTTCATGCAGGTGCTCAGCAGGCAGTGGGGCTGTGGAGTGTAAGAGGTTCACAGGCTAAATGTGTCAGATTAGACCAGCCTTTGTTGATGGGGGGGGGGAGGTTGGAGGGACAGTGGCTTGTACAGCTGTGGGTATGGAGTGAAAAGGTAGGAATGAAAGTAAAAGAGGAATAAATAAAGTGTGCTGGAAATTGGGAAACAATAAGCCAGGAAGCGAGGGATCTGAATCAGACGTAAAGGATGAGTGTTAAAACCCTGCAAATGACATGTCAATATCAATATCACTGAGCAAATTCGGCTAAATATGAGAGTCAACACAGGTGGGGGGGGGTCGGTATTAGTTTCCGTGCAAGCGGAATTTTGCATGTTGATAATGGGGGGGGGGGGGGGGGGCACAAACTGCCAGCTGTTGTCCTTTAATTGTGTACCAAATGCAGAATACTTCACATGTGAGTGTGCAAATGTTTGAGCAGTGAATTACTTATTAACATGAAGTATGTGTGTGTATGGAGGCGGGAGTCTGGAGTGATTCAAAGACACAAACACAGAATTGAATCAAACATGCGAGGATTACAAATAAAAAATATCTCACAAAATTGAAACTTGAAATGGCTGATGAAAATGGGACAGTTGACCCATGTTGTCCCTTTCAGACACAACGTATACGACATTGTAACTGAAATTGAAATACATGCATTGAAATGAAAAATATATATTTAAGATATTGCAACATACATATGGGGAAAATATGCAAACTGTCAGAAAGCCTGTTGTTTACAGTAGTATTTATTTATTTAGCAGCATGTTATTTATTTATCAGCATGTGCCATATCTGGAAGGGGGGGTCTGAACTGCTTGTGTGGGAGTTCTGCATTTGTAAAAAAAAAAAAAAAAAAAAAAGAATAGTTACTGATCCTTATATTTACACGCAAAATAAGGTGCCTTCTTCTGTTTTATTTCAGACTTGGTGCATTTGGAGGTTGACCTGTTATAAGTGTGAGATTTATTAGGCAGACTGCCTGAGGACGTAACTGCACTCTTCTCCTCTGCGTGACATTATGATCCTACCGAAATGTCATTTGCATTTGCCGAAGGGTCGTGGTGGTGGGTGGAGGGTATTAAATAAAAGACGTTACCAAAATATACCTCCAGTAAAGTAATGATGATCGTAAAGCTACATGCTTTGCAGGAGGACGAGAAGCTGAACTCCACCCTAGTGCAAGGAAACATCTTCAGTCTTCAAACGCATCCTGTGCTCATTCAAACCCTGAACTCTGAGTGAAATATGATTTTAAAAAGCCAGTCCTTGGCTGCGCTAAAAGAGCCTGTTTGTTTGCAAGGCTGTTCCAGAGGGCTGTGTTTAGAAAGCTCTTTTTGGGCTTCTTCAACATTACCCTGGAAAAAAACTGCAGCAGTGCAGTTCACTGGAAAAGCATGTCTATTTGTGACTGCACATTCTTTTTCCATTTTCACCAGGGGTTAAAAAGAGTCCGTGTAAATGGTTTTTATAAATGAACCCCAGAAAAAGTATTTTGTTAGGTGCTCCTGCATGTGTGTAGCTAAAATATGTGTAGTGTCTGACAGCACAGCTCGGCGTCGCTGATTAAAGCACCATCTGTCCTCAGTGTCGACCCGCACGTCCCCACACAGACGCTCTCGGGGCCTATTTTAAGGACACAAATGCAAGCGCAAGCACTAAAACGCTCACGGTAAAAATAGTAAATTCATTTGCTCCAGAATGTCTTTGGACCAGCTTGGAGAGTCAGGCTGGGCTGGGTTAGCTTAAGGCCATCGGTGTGTGTATGTGTGTGTGTGTGTGTGTGTGTGTGTGTGTGTGTATGTGTGTGTGTGTGTGTGCGTGTGTGTGTGTGTGTATGTGTGTGTGCGCATGTGTGTGCATGTGTGCGTGTGTGCGTGCGAGTGTGTGTGTGCGTGTGTGTGTGTGTGTGTGTGTGTGTGCATGTGTGTGTGCTTGCATGCATGCATGTTTGTGTGTGTGTGTTTTGCATGTGCATGTGTGTGTGTGTGTGTGTGTGTGTGTGAGTGCATGTGTGTATGCTTGCATGCATGCATGTGTGTGTGTGTGTGTGTGTGTTGCATGTGCATGTGTGTGTGTGTGTATGCATGTGCATGTGTGTGTGTGTGTGTGAGTGCATGTGTGTATGCTTTCATGCATGCATGTTTGTGTGTGTGTGTATGCATGTATGCATGTGTGTGTGTGTGTGTGTGTGTGTGTGAGTGCATGTGTGTATGCTTGCATGCATGCATGTTTATGTAAATGTATGTGTAGGCATCTTAACTGGGACAGTGGAGCTATGCAGAGAGGCAGACTTGTTGGGATGGCACAGGAATGAATGGGAGAGAGATGTCCCACAGTCCTTTGCTCAGTTCATATGGAACAGATGGTGCCTTTCAGCGCCTGCAATACAAACACCCTCCGCCCCGCTCCTCCGCCCCGCTCCAGGACACTGTCCCGCTCTGTCCCCACCACACTGAGCTCACATTAGCATAATTAGCTTGATTGAAAAACAGGAAGAGCTGCCGTTTTTAAGGATTTGCGGCCGCGTTGTGTTTGGTTAGCGTAAGAGGGAAATTAAATAAATCAATAAACAAACAGCAGTGTTTTCCCTCTTCAGATTGGAAATTCGCTTTGGCATTCTGAGTAGCTCTCAGCTGTAAAGCTTTGCAAGCACGATGGAGAATCAGGCGGACAGAAGGATCAGAAAGGGTCTGGGTCCTTACTGTTGGAGGCAGCCGTTTGCAGAAGCTTGTATGTGGTGCTAATTCAGTCTGTACTTAATTATGAACTATATTTTAGCAGGCTGTTATTTTCTGCCTCTTAAGCATTAAGGATATACATACATGCACCCAAATACACATACATGCACATGCACATGCACGCACACACACACACACGCACACACACAAAAGCCCCTTCCAAGGATCTGTATATGCACTTTCACACATCTGTCCTTTCACAAGAGCTGTCCTCTTGTAGAACCACTCTGGATTTAGAGCAGGGCCACAACCGGCACAAAGCTCCTTAAGAATGCACACCTCCCCACCTTCAGCACGACCCAGTCTCTCGCCTGCCCTCATGGCACCCCCACAACCCCCCCCAGAACCTTCCAAAACCCCGCCCCCTCCCGCAACAACTTCCATTATTCAATTATTCACTTATTCACTTAGCAGAGCCATCACATACTATTCATTTATAATAAAGGTGCTTGTATTCTGTAGTAACAGCCTGATTGATGCGTTTATTAATATGGATTTACGTTTAATTTATTCATATGGATTATTAATTACCTTACCTATATTGATCAGTTCAGGTATGGAACCTTGCGCAGAGGTAAAGCGTGTTACCTCTTAGATTTGAACCTGCAATCTCTGGGTTACACACACAGTTCTCTAACCAGTACTCTGCTTCCTCTTCCTTGTCTTTATCATTTTAGGGATCCCTAGCTCTGGAGCGTGAGGAGGAGCAGCCTGAAGTATGAGGAGGAGCAGCCTGAAGCATGAGGAGGGGCAGCCCTGGAGCGTAAGGAGGAGCAGCCTGGTGCGTGAGGAGGTGCATTTCTCTGTATGGAGGGGGAGATTCCCTTGAGGGAGGGAAAGATTTCCCTGTATGGAGGGGGAGATTTCCTTGAGGGAGTGGGAGATTTCCCTGAGGAATAGGGAGATTTCCTTGAGGAAAGGGGAGATTCCCCTGCAGGGAAGGGGACATTTTCTGAGGGAGGGGGAGATTTCCCTGAAGGGGGGGGGGGGGGGGGAGAGATTCCCCTGCAGGGAAAGGGGGATTTCCATAAGGGTGGGGGAGATTTCCCTGAAGGATGGGGAGATTTACCTGAAGGGTTGGGGAGATTTCCCTGTAGGGAGGGAGATTTCCCTGAGCGAGAGGGAGAGGGAGATCTGCCTGGGGGAGGGGGAGATTTCCCTGAGGGGTTGGGGAGATTTCCCTATAGGGAGGGGGAGATTTCCCTGAGGAAGGGGGAGATTCCCTTGTAGGGAGAGGGAGATTTCCCTGAGGGAGATAGAGATTTCCCTAAGGGAAGGAGAGATTTCCCTGAGGGAAGGGGAGTTTTCTCTGTAGGGAGGGTGATATTTCCCTGCATGGAGAGGGAGTTTTTCTTTGGCAGGGGGTTAACAGGAGCCTTCCCCACTAGCATTCCTTCACTGCAAGACTAAGAGGGTCACAGGTGAAGTGTTAGCTTGTGATGACAGGCGCGGTGGGGGGGGGGGCGGAGGGGGGGCGGGCTGACAGGCGCCTCCAGACTCTTACTTTCACAGAGTAAAGGAATTCTCCCCCTCGCTGGGAAAAGGTAAAAAGAGAGAGGGAGAGAGCTGGTGGGTGTGGTCCACCCTGTGGCAACTACACCGTTCTCCTCGCAGTAAGACAGCATTAATCAAGTTCAGAGCATAATTTGTCGTGCTTACTTTCCCTGTATGTCAGTATTGAAATTAGGGAAGTGTCTCCCCTCAGCCTGACTGGTTCTGTCCTCCACTGCCTCAAAGGCTGGCTGCAGAACCTTAAGAAGAGAGGGAAAATTCTGTCAAATGCATGTTTGAATTACAATGCACAAAGAAATGTGAAATAACAAAATGAACTGAAAAGGCTTGATTGGTCATACGTAGCGTTTACAGAGTCTGGGATTGTCAAGGAGCGTTCTGGCCAACTAAAAGCTTTCCCTGAGGCTCATTCTTCAATACTTGTTGACTTTTTTTTGGGGGAGGAAACTTAAAATGAACTTTTCCTGAATACTGCCTGAGGTGCCCTGAGAATTTATGAGATAAAAAATTAAAGCGAGGCAGTTATTATCCTAATCACTTTTGCAGTAGCTAAAAACATTCCTCTGAAGTTTTCTCCCTGCTTCGGTCATCTCCACGTCTAAGTGAACGCGTGTCCTGTCATCTCTCCCCTGGAGCCCGTGCTCTTACCGCTGTGTGTCGGAGGGGCCAGGTACAGCGACTCACCTGTGCTGTGCTTCAGTAAACAAACAGAGCGTCCGGCCCTGCCACTGTGGAGCTGGGTTCAAAAGGTGCAATTCATCACCAAACCCCCACAGCTGCCACTGGGCCCGTGTCCCCAGCCCTGGAGAAAGCCGCTCGCACGGCACGCTCTTATCTAACCGAATATCTCGGCCGATAAGCTGCAGGATCGGGAGTGTGCCGTGGTGCAAACAGCCATCACGCTATCTCCTTATCGGCCACACGGGCCCAGCCGTATCTTATTGGTTCAGCGCTGAATAAACTGCAATGGCACACAAACTCGCAAGCAGCAAGTTCCTCTTTGCTTCGTCGCGTTTCTGTTTACCGTCCTCTGCTATCACAGGGGCGCTATCAAGAGCGCGTACGTCTTATTCGCTGGTGGAAAAACCCTGGAGTGTGGGTGGGCCCTGCGGAGGAGCACACCTGAAGACTTTGAGCAGTGATTAAGAGAGAAGGCCTCTCTGTGAATTTCCTCAGCGCTGATCTTCCTGTGGCCTCTCTGTGAAAGAGATCTCCTCAGCGCTGATCTTCCTGTGGCCTCTCTGTGAAAGAGATCACCTCAGTGCTGAGCTTCCTGTGGCCTCTCTGTGAAAGAGATCACCTCAGCGCTGATCTTCCTGTGGCCTCTCTGTGAAAGAGATCTCCTCAGCGCTGATCTTCCTGTGGCCTCTTTGTGAAAGAGATCACCTCAGTGCTGAGCTTCCTGTGGCCTCTCTGTGAAAGAGATCACCTCAGTGCTGAGCTTCCTGTGGCCTCTCTGTGAAAGAGATCTCCTCAGCGCTTTGTTTCAAATATTTACGCCACAGTTGTATCGTGTTTTTATCACTGGAGTCAGGTCTGACCTGTGGCCATGCGTGTAAGGTGAATGAGCTGTCCGCATTTCTCCATTGGCTATTTGTTTTCATAGCAACCAAAGT
Organism: Anguilla japonica; assembly: GCA_025169545.1. Lineage (NCBI taxonomy): Eukaryota > Metazoa > Chordata > Actinopteri > Anguilliformes > Anguillidae > Anguilla > Anguilla japonica. Next base: position 48,612,296 of record CM045898.1, read on the forward strand.
TGGTGGTCAGCCATGTTTCGGCTCTTTCTTGGACTGTACAGTACGTTGCAGTAGGTGTAAAGATATGTGTAGAAAGATATTATCAAAGTGTAACCTATACTACATCTCAGTGTGATTTGTGTCTTTTATTTTTTATTTTCTTTATGTACCCAGAAGAGAGCCTCATTGAGGACGATGTGCCTGAAGCTTCATCAATACAAATAGACAAGAATTACAATTAATTAAGAAATAACATTAACATAACAATAAAATGAACATTAAAATAACATTCAAATGACAATACCATAATACCGTATAGTTACTCATCACTTCCTGTTTGTACATCTGAATTAATGAATGTAGTGTTCAGCAAAAATAACAATATATTGATTCAATGTACTGGGAAATATAGTGGAAGTACCCCCATATATTCAAATATATTACTGTACTGAATGTAGTCAATTATATTTACTACATTTCCATAAAACACAATATATTTTCATTGCATTCTGGCAAGTTAATAAAAATATTAATAAAATGTTTAGCTGTTCAGATCATTTGTGGATAAAAGTCCTAATTCATCTTTTTTTAAACTCCCGACTTCACAGCCCAGAATAATCTGATCCATTTAGAGGGGCTGAAAGTGTGGTTGCCAGTTCACTTCCCAGGTGTGACTCTGATGTCTTGAGCATCATATTTAACCAGAATAGCTTCAGGAAATATCCCACTGTATAAATGAATAACTTGTAAAAACATAACCTACATTACCCTGGAAATGAGAAACTGCCCAACAAGCCTTTAAAAAAAAAAAAAAAATCTAATATAAAAAAATTCCTAAATGTCACTCCAGCACAGCTGTTAAAATTTAGGGCTAGGGAGCATTAAATATTTAAGGATGAAAAGGTGCCTTTATACTGCGAAGTTTAATCGCTGTTGTACATGATTAACAAGCATGTCGGTTCAAATAAGGATGACGCCTCTGCAGCTGATCACATGATCACATGATCGCCGCTGGTCAGGTGGAAGCACTTTGCTCGATGTCACGCAGAGTTTTAGTATGAGCTGCAGTTATTAAACAACACTGGGGATCTGTATGAAAATGATAAAAAGACCCCATGCAAAATGCACAAGACTATGCCCCTACAGTGGATGCAAGCAGGCAACCAAAATAGCGAAATACAGTGCGCTCCATAATGTTTGGGACAAAGGTATATGTTTTTTAATAGCCCTATTTATACATACCCTCCATTTCAGGGCACCATAATGTTTGGGACAAATGGGTTCACAGGTGTTTCTGATAAGTCAGGTATGTTCAATTGCTTCTTTGGTGCAGGTATAACAGAGCTTTCGGTATCTAGTCTTGATTCTAGGCTTGGGAGGCATTATGGTAGCAGGGCTGCGTATGACAGCAGGTTAGACTGTGTTAGTAAAGGCAGACTTTGTGAGGCATTATGGGAGCAGGGCTGCGTACGACAGCAGGTTAGACTGTGTTAGTAAAGGCAGACTTTGTGTTAGTAAAGGCAGACTTTGTGAGGCATTATGGGAGCAGGGCTGCTGCGTTACGACAGCAGGTTAGACTGTGTTAGTAAAGGCAGACTTTGTGAGGCATTATGGGAGCAGGGCTGCGTACGACAGCAGGTTACTGTGTTAGTAAAGGCAGGTTTGTGAGGCATTATGGGAGCAGGGCTGCGTACGACAGCAGGTTAGACTGTGTTAGTAAAGGCAGACTTTGTGAGGCATTATGTAAAGGCAGACTTTGTGAGGCATTATGGGAGCAGGGCTGCGTACGACAGGGTTAGACTGTGTTAGTGCGACTTTGTGACGACAGCAGGTTAGACTGTGTTAGTAAAGGCAGACTTTGTGAGGCATTATGGGAGCAGGGCTGCGTACGACAGCAGGTCAGACTGTGTTAGTAAAGGCAGACTTTGTGAGGCATTATGGGAGCAGGGCTGCGTACGACAGCAGGTTAGACTGTGTTAGTAAAGGCAGACTTTGTGAGGCATTATGGGAGCAGGGCTGCGTACGACAGCAGGTTAGACTGTGTTAGTAAAGGCAGACTTTGTGAGGCATTATGGGAGCAGGGCTTTGTGAGGCATTATGGGAGCAGGGCTGCGTATGACAGCAGGTCAGACTGTGTTAGTAAAGGCAGACTTTGTGAGGCATTATGGGAGCAGGGCTGCGTACGGCAGCAGGTCAGACGGGTTCTCACTCTTTCCCCCGGCAACCTGCAGTGTGCCGTGCGAGCTGGAAACAGAAAAGAGAAAACGCAGCCTCTGGGCATGCTGGGATAGCACTGTCCCCCAGCTTTAGGCATAACAGAAAACCTGCAGTTTTGGGCTACGATATCTGCCTCTTTCTGAGAAAAGAAATATTTCTGTGTTTTTTTATTTTTTATTGTTGGCTTAGTGCTGCGTGTCTGTGGGTTGAGACCCTGGGCGTGGTCCAGAGGAGGGGAAACCTCACGAAACACGGGTCCCCTCACAGTAAAGAGCGCAAAGCCACGGGAGCGGCTGATTGGCTGAGGGCTGTGCGTTGTCGGGTTGGTGATGTGCAGCAGAGGGGGACGAGCTGGCCCTCACGGGCGGAAGATAGGAGCAGGGCCGTGCATCTCAATGACCCCCCCCCCCCCCCCCCCAAAAACAAATGGCCCTTCAGATCAGCACCTTGCCACGTTTTATGGGCTTTCTCCGGCTGTGAAAGAGGACAAAAAGTGTCCAGACTTTCCCCCTACTTTCGTACTAGTGGACATTTTGCTCACAGAATGCACTGCTGCAGAGCTGGCTTTGGGGCTCAAAATCACAGGCGAATAACAGGGAGAGAGACAGAAAGAGAGAAACAGAGAGAGAGAGAGACAGAAAGAGAGAGAGAGAAGAGACACTTTAATGCACAGATAACCGTGGAGTCATCCTCTCTGCTCCATCTCCCAGCATGCTCGCTGCTGGACTCTGCCCCAGATGCAGTGAGACAAAGCACAAACCTGAAGGGAAGAAAACCTCTGCCTTTATTACCCATAAGCCCCCAGGAGCCAAATCAGCCGTCAGCCGCAGTAAAAAGCACTCGCACCTGCCGGACTGTTGACTCACATCCTTCGGCCAATATCTAATCACTCTCTCCCCTTTGATAAATAGGCGCGTGCCTCACGCAGGGCTTTTTTGTGGCTGGAGTGACACGCTAAACACACAGACAGTTATCCGGGGGGAGAGGGGTGTGGGGTCTGGGGGGGAGAGAGGTGCGGAGACGGCTGACGGGCTGGTTAATATTTGAGCGAGGATATGAGGATTCGCCACGTCCGAGTACACATACCGAAATGTAGCGGCAGGGCGTGCAGCTATCTGAGCTGTAAGCAATTAAGAGCAGATAGCAGATTCCCGAGTTCCTCTCTGCAGCCACAGGCTCCTCTCTGATGAAACGGCTCACCCAGCTGACACGTTGCCAGCCGGTTATTGGGCTGACTGTGTTTTCTTGGGGCTATGTATTCCTGTGCGATTCAGTACAGTTTTCGTTTTATTTCATTTTTTTCTGTCAGTTTTTTTTTTGTGTATTTGATATTAACTCAGCGTCATGGTCAATAAACAGGTGCTGCCTTTAGTGCTGAAATATGAAATGTTTTTTTTAATTATGTGCTTCTGGGCTTAGGCTGAATAACAGAGGGAAGGCTTGGGTACGTTTCCACATGAGGTTTAGAGTTTTTACAAGTTTTAGAGAGTAGATTATTCAGGTTTAGCACTTTACACAGAGAAAAGTAAAGATAGTGGATGTGAGTCTGCAGTCAGGGAAAGTACAGAGTAAGTGCTGGACCGGGAGGAGAATGAGGTGGGCTATGGTCAGGAAGCCAGCCTTAGAGCTACGGCGACGGAAACTCTGCACCTTGTGCTAGCACCCCAAAGAGCTCAGGCCAGCTGAAGGCTGGGGAGGTGTGAGGTTTTGGGGGGGTGGGGGCGTGCTGGCCGGGGGCTGACAGCAGGTAAACAGGCTTTCACACCATTTCGGAGATCAGATGTCTGGGCGACATGGCTCAGGGGGTAAGAGCGATTGTCTGGCAGTCGGAGGGTTGCCGGTTCAAACCTCGGCCTGGGCGTGTCGAAGTGTCCTTGAGCAAGACACCTAACCCCTAACTGCTCTGGCGAATGAGAGGCATCAATTGTAAAGCGCTTTGGATAAAAGCGCTATATAAATGCAGTCCATTTACCATTTGGTAGCCCCTGCCCAGTGAACCCCTGTCCAATTGGGCTCCTGCATTCAGGACTCCCTCTCAGTCCCGTGTCCTGATTGGCTGTTCATATGGGTCACATGGGAGTCGAGAGGGACCCCCGTATGGCACATTCCATTGTCTGAAGGTCTGGGTGTTTACCCGAGATACCGACCAACAAACAGATCATAAAATGCAAATGGGAGGTTCGAGCAGAGGAGTGACCCGCACTCAGCATACTGTATAATTCCTTAATTTTCCAGTCTGGCTCATTTGCAAGCATTTGTACACAGACAGTGAAGAACACTTGCTCGCAGTCATCTCTCAGAAGTGGATGCGCTGAGGCTTAGATTGAACATGTCCCGTAAGTGGGTGCAGAATTGAAGCCAGCTCAGAGCACTTGGACAGAAGGAACAGTGGTGGACAGTCGCCCCCCCCCCCCCCTCTTGCTGGCCCGAGCAGCTCTTAAAGACACAGCATCGCGGCCCTGGGTACTCGCACAGCGCAGCTTGCCCCAGCGCCCCCCCCCCCTCAGCCAGCCCCCCCCAAGCCGGCCCCCTGTAATTAGAGGAGGCATTCACAGACAAATTAAGCCAGTGTGCCACCTACATGGAGGGTCCTCTCTGGGGCCAGCTCTCCAAACACTCCCCCCCCCCCAGATATCAGCCCACTGTGCCACAATGGAGTCGCGGGCTGGGGATGGGTGGGGGTTAGGGTGGCCCCCCACTCACAGAGATATGCAGGACGATGCAGATAGACAGATAAAGGCCCCCCCCCCCACTCTCTCCCCACTTGGCTCTTCCTACCTGTCTCTCCCCTGCCCCCCACTTTCCAGCAGCAGCCTGGCTGATCTCTCTCTCTCTCACACACACACAACACACACACACACAACACACACACAGCTCTCTCTCTTTCTCATACACACACACACACACAGCTCTCTCTCTCTCATACACACACACACACACACACACAGCTCTCTCTCTCTCTCACACACATGCGCACACACACACACAGCTCTCTCTCTTTCTCATACACACACACACACACACAGCTCTCTCTCTCTCTCATACACACACACACACACACACACAAAAACACACAGCCCTCTCTCTCTCATACACACACACACACACACACACACACACAGCTCTCTCTCTCTCACACACACACACACACACAACACACACACAGCTCTCTCTCTTTCTCATACACACACACACACACACACAGCTCTCTCTCTCTCTCATACACACACACACACACACACACACACAGCTCTCTCTCTCTCTCAAACACACACACACACACACACGCACACACACACACACAGCTCTCTCTCTTTCTCATACACACACACACACACACACACAGCTCTCTCTCTCTCTCATACACACACACACACACATACACACACACACACAGCTCTCTCTCTCTCATATACACACACACACAGCTCTCTCTCTCTCATACACACACACACACACAGCCCAGCCCTCTCTCTCATACACACACACACACAGCTCTCTCTCTCTCATATACACACACACACACACACATAGCTCTCTCTCTCATACACACACACACACAGCTCTCTCTCTCTCTCATATACACACACACACACACATGTTGACAGATCAACAGAGGCACTGATAGTGTCTGTTATCCACCTTACCTCTGAACCGAGAAAGAACACAGAAAAAACTATTTAAATGAAGGTACAATGGAACAGAGTTTAGAAAGGGGAAGAGGAAATGGAAAGATGAGGTTTAGGTTTTCTTCAGCATGTTTATTGTAGCATTAGTAGCTGCAGTATCATTAGTAGCATTCATAGCAGCAGTAGCATTAAAGGCAGCGGTAGCATTAGTAGTAGTAGTCGTAGCATTAGTAGTAACATTAGCAGTAACATTAGGAGCAATAGCATTAGTAGTAGCATTAGTAGCAGTAGTAACAGTAACATTAGCAGTAGCATTAGTAGTAGTAGTAGTAATAGCAGTAGCATTAGCAGTAGCCTTAGTAGCAGTAGTAGCAGTAGCATTAGCAGTTTCATTAATAGCATTAGTAGTAGTAGCAGTAGCACTAGTAGCAGTAGTAATAGCAGTAGCAATAGTAGCAGTAACTACTAGTAGTAGTAGCAGTAGCAGTAGTAGCATTAGCAGTATCATTAGTAGTAGTTGCAGTAGCAGTAGTAGCAGTAGCAGTTGCAGTAGTAACACTACTAGTAGTAGCATTAGCACTATCATTAGTAGTAGTTGCAGTAGTAGTAGTAGTAGTTAGTAGCACTAGGAGTAGTAGCATTAGCAGTATCATTAGTAGTAGTTGCAGTAGTAAGGCCATTTTCACCATCATCTTTAATCTTTTGTGCTTCACATTCCTGTTTGCCTCCCCCTGAATGCACTCAGTCTTTGGGAAAATCACTTCTCTTAAAGCACTTGGTCAGAACGCCACAGTGACAGGAGCACTTTTAATCTGGCTTTAGAAAAAAAAACGAACAATTGGAATAACACACAAGAACCCTTAGTGTCAGACTGAAGAGAAGCAAAGAACGTAATTATTAAATTACCCCAATTATAAACGCTGCCCCTGCCACAATGTGTCTCTCCAGCAGACCCCTCCCACCGCAGGGAAGGGGGCCTAATCAGACAGAGTGTGGAGCCGAACTCCTCTCTGTCCCGCGCCGACAGGCCAGCGGACGTCCCTCAGCCCTGCCAGGCAGCCCCAGAGCCGCGCCCGGCCGTTTCAGCCCGGACCTCACAGAGAGGGGCTAAAGCCCCCCCCTCTTTCATCAACCTGCTCAAACAGGTCTGGACACCTGCTTTCAAATCGATGCTTGTTCTCATTCTTTCTTTTTTTATTGCAAGTTTGGGTCGAGGGGAGGGGCTGCAGGGGTACGTGTGTGCATGCGTGTGGGGGGGGGGGGGGGGGGGGGGTGTTGGTGGTAAAGTTTGGGGGAGCAGCTTGGTCATGAGCCGAGGCTCACTGCCACTCTCTGAACAAAAGGGAGACGGCTTTTTACATGCGCAGCCAGTCAGAGCAAACCCAGCCAGGCAGCCCGTGAGCACGGGCCTGAAAAGGAGGGAAAAACCAGGGGGGGGGGGCGATTGGGGGGTGAGACGCTAAAGAGAAAAGCTTTCCCTCCACATTTTGGGCTTTTCTGATATGAAAAAACATTGAATGCAGAGCGGGGCGTGAAGTCCCAGGAGCAGCGGGGACCGCGCTGTGTTTGAGTTCAATATGGCTGCCGAGCCGCTGGGTAAACGGACGCTATCCCTTCACAAACAGCTACAGGAAGAACAAATAACTGAGATTTGTGCAGCAGCGGAGTGCAGCTAGAGCAAGACTGAATGGGGGTGTGGGGAGGGGGGGGGTTTGGGTGTGGGGGGGGGGGGGGGGGGGGGGGGGGGGGATGAGAATATAACCAATATTCCGGGACAGCCAGTGTGGAGAAAATGGCTTCCACCCAGGTGGGTCAGGCTGTTTTAATTTCTCAAGGGGCGACCAAAATGAAAACCATAAAACCCATTGTGCTGCTTGAAAGGAGCTGCCAGCCACTGTGCATGAAGCTTCCTTATCAACTCTCAGCCACAATCGCGCTCTTAAAAAGCCCAAACAGAACAGGCCGCCCGTTGGGCCGGCCAGTGCAGACTAAACAAGGCTGGGCTGGTGTTTCCATCTGAATTCGCTTTTCTCTGTTTGCTTAAAAACCTTTAATGAGCGCAGCCCAACGGGCTCGCCGACTGTCAACACACCGTCTGCAGTGGTGATATTCTCTCACTCTGCAGTGGTGATATTCTCTCACTCTGCAGTGGTGATATCCTCTCACTCACTCTGCAGTGGTGATATTCTCTCACTCTGCGGTGGTGATATTCTCTCACTCTGCAGTGGTGATATTCACTCACTCTGCGGTGGTGATATTTGTTCACTCTGCAGTGGTGATATTCACTCACTCTGCAGTGGTGATATTCGTTCACTCTGCAGTGGTGATATTCACTCACTCTGCAGTGGTGATATTCACTCACTCTGCAGGGGTGATATTCTCTCACTCTGCAGTGGTGATATTCGTTCACTCTGCAGGGGTGATATTCTCTCACTCTGCAGGGGTGATATTCTCTCACTCTGCAGTGGTGATATTCTCTCACTCTGCGGTGGTGATATTCTCTCTCTCTGCAGTGGTGATATTCTCTCACTCTGCAGTGGTGATATTCTCTCACTCTGCAGTGGTGATATTCACTCACTCTGCGGTGGTGATATTCTCTCACTCTGCAGTGGTGATATTCACTCACTCACTCTGCAGTGGTGATATTTGTTCACTCTGCAGTGGTGATATTCACTCACTCTGCAGTGGTGATATTCACTCACTCTGCAGTGGTGATATTCGTTCACTCTGCAGTGGTGATATTTGTTCACTCTGCAGTGGTGATATTCACTCACTCTGCAGGGGTGATATTCACTCAATCTGCAGTGGTGATATTCGTTCACTCTGCAGTGGTGATATTTGTTCACTCTGCAGTGGTGATATTCACTCACTCTGCAGTGGTGATATTCACTCAATCTGAAGTGGTGATATTCTCTCTCTCACTCTGCAGTGGTGATATTTGTTCACTCTGCAGTGGTGATATTCTCTCACTCTGCAGGGGTGATATTCTCTCACTCTGCAGTGGTGATATTCTCTCACTCTGCAATGGTGATATTCACTCACTCTGCAGTGGTGATATTCGTTCACTCTGCAGTGGTGATATTCTCTCACTCTGCAGTGGTGATATTTGTTCACTCTGCAGTGGTGATATTCACTTCACTCTGCAGTGGTGATATTTGTTCACTCTGCAGTGGTGATATTCACTTGTTCACTCTGCAGTGGTGATATTCACTCACTCTGCAGTGGTGATATTCACTCACTCTGCAGTGGTGATATTCACTCAATCTGAAGTGGTGATATTCACTCACTCACTCTGTGTGCTGAGTGCTGGGATTTCTGCTTTATTTATGGCTGTGCACCCTTACGGGGAGCTGGAGGTGGATGAAACCCTTCACACAGGATGCATCTGGTCACACACTAACAGCATCCTGTAAACACCTCTGGCTACTTTTTTTTTTAATTCCATTAAGTGAGTTCTAGTGCCTGAAAAAAGTGAAAGATTTTCTTGCAGTTAGCCTGATTCCTGTACTTTTGTAATCCACCTCCTTCTGTTTGGGGGCAATGGGGCATTTTGTTCCTCAAACTCCAAGCCTGAAAAATATACCTGAATACAGCTCCCACCCCCCCTCCCTCCCTCCATCCGTCACTCACAACACCCCCCCCCCAAAAAAAAAAAAAAACTTCTACACTTTACCCTTTGACATGATCTGTGAGCTGCAAACCAAGCCCAGGCTCACTGTTCCTTTACCCTATACTTTCTGAATACTAATAAACCCAAATTCCTTCTTTTTTTATATGAAGGATTTTCCTGGAAGAAGATGAGGAGCTGTGTTTTTTTTTGGTGGGGGGGGGGGGGGGGTAAATCAGCTTAAAGCACGGGGGGGGGCACTGCAGAGGTTTTTGTACATTTGAAAGGGCTCCACTCCATCACTGCACAACAATAAGCAAATTCTGACAAAAGTCTAAAGCCGGTGGCTCTGGCCTGACAGCCTGGGCTCTGCAGCAGGCACGGCTCCGGCTGGAGAGGGCCTTTCTCCGTCCCCCTCTTTCTCTTCCCTTTCTTTTATATATCCTTTTTAGTGGGGGGGGGGGGTGATTCAATGGGTGTGTTAACTATTGTGCATCCAATTCTGGGGCCCGTGTCACTCAGGATCATTAAAAGCAGGCCAGGCTTTTGGCCGATCAAAATAATCAACTGGAGAGGTCACAAACCAGTGAGATGAAGAGGAGGGGGGCAGGGGGTGTGGTGGTGGGGGGGGGGGGTGAATGGGGGTACTCAGAACTGTCCTAATCTTCTGAACCTTGTTTTAAGGGGGGGGGGGGGGGGGCAGAGTGTGGGGCGTGAGGAGGGCGGAGGGTGTGACCATGTGAAAGCAGCACATGGAGCGTCATGTGGGAGTGTGTGTTCAGTGTGTGTGTTCAGTGTAGGAGTGTGGGAGTGTGTGTTCAGTGTGTGTGTTCAGAGTATGTGTTCAGTGTGTGAGTGTGTTCAGTGGGTGTGTTCAGTGTGTGAGTGTGTGTTCAGTGGGTGTGTTCAGTGTGTGAGTGTGTGTTCAGGGTGGGAATGTGTGGGAGTGTGTGTTCAGAGTGTTTCAGAGTATGTGTTCAGTGTAGGAGTGTGTGTTCAGTGTGTGAGTGTGTGTTCAGAGTGTGTGTTCAGTGTGTGGAGTGTGTGTTCAGAGTGAGTGTTCAGTGTGTGAGTGTGTTCAGTGGGTGTGTTCAGTGTGTGAGTGTGTGTTCAGTGGGTGTGTTCAGTGTGTGAGTGTGTGTTCAGGGTGGGAATGTGTGGGAGTGTGTGTTCAGTGTAGGAATCTGTGTTCAGTGGGTGTGTTCAGTGTGTGAGTGTGTGTTCAGTGTGTGAGTGTGTGGTCAGTGTAGGAGTGTGTGTTCAGAGTGAGTGTTCAGTGTGTGAGTGTGTTCAGTGGGTGTGTTCAGTGTAGGAGTGTGTGTTCAGTGGGTGTGTTCAGTGTGTGAGTGTGTGTTCAGGGTGGGAATGTGTGGGAGTGTGTGTTCAGTGTAGGAGTGTGTGTTCAGTGGGTGTGTTCAGTGTGTGAGTGTGTGTTCAGTGGATGTGTTCAGTGTGTGAGTGTGTGGTCAGTGTAGGAGTGTGTGTTCAGAGTGAGTGTTCAGTGTGTGAGTGTGTTCAGTGGGTGTGTTCAGTGTAGGAGTGTGTGTTCAGTGGGTGTGTTCAGTGTAGGAGTGTGTGAGTGTGTGTTCAGTGGGTGTGTTGAGTGTAGGAGTGTGTGAGTGTGTGTTCAGTGTGTTCAGGGTGGGAGTGTATGTTCAGAGTGTGTGTTCAGGGTGGGAGTGTGTCCGAGTGTGTGTCCTATGATGGTTCAGTGTGGGACACTAGCATTTCGAGCTCATGGTTGATGTGTGGTGTATAGTGAACGTTTTGAGCTTGTGGTTGGTGTGTGGT
>CM045898.1:48628518-48711018 GCA_025169545.1 Anguilla japonica
CCAAAACAGTGCCAACCTTGCCCCCCCCCACGCTCCCCGCGCCCCCGCCCCCCCTTATCGGCAGAGCAGATTTAGAACAGGCCCTGACCTGAGCGCCAGGAGGCAGCCTGAGCGAGGCCAGGGGCACAGAGGGATTGTGGGTAATAACGGGAGTAGGTATTATTGAATGTCCTTCCAAAGACCCCCCCATCATCATTACTCTTCAGCGGGGGCAGCCGCGCACCCCTCGCTCGGCCTTGTTTGTGCCGTCCGGGTCCGAGCATGCAGAGGACATAAATAACCCCGCCACCGCAGCAGGACAGGGGATCTCAGTTTGTTTTTGCGCCTTTTTCTTGTGGTCGCTTAAAAATTAACATCTTTATCGTGGCGCCTCAAGGTTGCTCTCCATCGCTTTTTTTCCCCTCTCTTTCTCTGTGTTCCTCCCTCCCTCAGAAAGAGGTGTCACATCTCTCGTTTGTTATAAATAGGGAATGATTTATTTTATGGCTGATTTATTTCCAGCTATGCTGGTTTTGAGAGGCGGAGAGATTGATGGCACAAACCAACATGGTAGCGCAGCGGCGCGCTCCCACACGGGCAGCAGGACACACGCTCAAACCAGCAGCACACTGTCAGCATGGCCTCCCGCACCGCTGCTGCGTGTGTGTGACACACGCTCAGACCAGCAGCACACTGTCAGCACGGCCTCCCGCACCGCTGCTGCAGTGTGTGAGCATGTGCTCAAAGAGCGAGAGTGTGTCAGTGTGTGTCCCGCAGCGTGTGTGTGTGTGTGTGTGAGAGCGAGAGTGTGTGTGTGAGAGAGAGAGAGAGAGTGTGTGTGTGTGTGTGTGTGAGAGAGCGAGAGTGTGTGTGTGAGAGAGAGAGAGAGAGCGTGTGTGTGTGTGTGAGTATGAGTTTGTGTGTGTGTGAGAGAGAGAGAGAGAGAGTGTGTGTGTGTGAGTGTGTGTGTGTGTGTGTGTGAGAGAGAGAGAGAGTGTGTGTGTGTGTGTGTGTGTGTGTGTGTATGTATGTATGTGAATCCATTCACTGCACATTTATCAAAATCTCAAATATTGCTCAGGAGGTCATACAAATACCTGTAGGTGTGACCATCATGGGGGAGAGGACAAAGTCCGCTTTTATCATTTTACGAGTGCCGTGGGTGACTTATTACCATGGGGATTACACTGTGGTCCAGCCCCACCCTGCCGCACCAAACAGGTGTGCGTCTGAAATCCCATTGGATGCAGGAAGGCACCACGGAGCACTGAACTGACTCTAACCTGATCCCACAGTTTAACTCTGGCGTAAAGGCTCTCTTTCTGTGGTCATTCCCATCATGCTGTGGCCCCTGACCCTTAACTGGGGAGATTAGCATCAACTCTGGAAGAAAACAGCTGTCTGTAATGTTCGGCACTCAAGAAAAAACGAATAACAGCTATGCCCCCAAAAGTCAGCCACTATAAGAGGAGCCATTTTTTTCTGTCACTAAGAATGTGTCGAGGCAACCAGAAATCTTTTGCAGACGTCAGAAGCAGGGTTTAAAGTGTGTGTTCTTTGTGAATCAGTGTTGATGGGAGTTTGTGGGGCTGGGGAGGGAGGGGAACATGGCTCCTGAACTTCAGCCTCCAGAGACACAGAGCTACTCCTGAAGGTGACTGGCTGTGACCTTGGAACACTTTAAAAAGGAATAACCCCTGCCATATAAATAAAAATAAATAATACCAAAATGCACATGCATTTTAGAAAATGGCTCAATAAACTGACAAATAGCAGAAATGGAAGACGAGATATGTTCTCAAAATTTAAATGACAACTTTTTTGAAACAGGAAAAAGCCATGTTAAGGACAATTGAACAACTGTTTAAATCACCCTTAATATTTAAGAAAGTGATAGTGTATCTGTTTGCCATGGACTGCTTGTAGTAGACGTAGTAGTAGTAGTACTTGGGAAGTAATTTGGAAGTTACTTTCATAGTATAATACAGTAAGTCGAATTGTATGAGCATGTAAACATCCTTATCATAAAAGTGTCTCGTAATACACACAAGTTTGTCCTGAATTGTTGAACCAAAAAACTACATTTCCTAAAAATAAAAGCTACTACTTTCAATGGCTGAGTAAGCACAGTTCTGTTTGCACTCATTTTTAATGCTACAAATATTAAATTTCGGTTCAGTATATGGGAGGTGGCCCAATGTGTTACTGTTAGTATGCAATCTGTGTCACATTTATTATTATTCACGTTATTGCGATATTTATGTGTATGATTTCAGTTCTGTTTCTTTTTGCGAGCAATAACGATGTAAACAGCCCAGCTGATCATTCCTCACAGAGAACAAGAGGTTAACCTCTTACTCTCCGCTTTTAAGGTCATCCTACCAATTTTGCATCAGGTTATTTATGGTAAATTCACGGTCAGGAAATTGAAACGTCTGAACATACATCAAAGGTCCGTGCATGAAAATGTCGTTGTCTGAATAGGCTCCACGTGATTGATTAGTCAGTATTTGATTACCCTAAAATGAACATTACCCTTTGCATTGTGAGATGGAATATCATCCCACCGGTTAAATGGCATGAATAAATCTTTTTAAGGGACCCCTTGTAAATTGCACGTCTGTCATCAGAACGCCGATCAAACGGTCGCGCATGCATTTTTACATACATATGTCGCCTTTGCTTGACAAGAAAGGACAATGCAAAAATAGAATTTCACGCAAGCAATAATGGGGTAGCGGTTCCTTTCTGCGGCGGGTTTCTATTGACTCCGTGGGATATCGGTGGTTATATAAAGACATGAGTAATTGCTGTCATTAATCACTTGTTTGAATTTGTTTGGCTCGGTCGACGGGGCTTATATACACTGTGTGAACGCGAGCCGTCAGCCAATGAGCTGGAGCGCTTGTTTTCCTTTGAGTGCAGGCGCGTGGCTCACACCTGCACGGAAACCCCAAAAGCGGGTGGGTGGCGGTGCACTCAGTAAAAAGGGTATGGACTCTGTACACTTATCGGGAAGCCAATAAACACTACCTCCAGCTTCACAAGAATGGCGGGACAACAATGAGTAACTTTTGAGAAGTTAGGCAATTTCTCGTCTACTGTCATTTTGGCAGAATTGGTAGAACTGGATCGTAACAAATTTACGCGCCTGATTTACGAATAAAATAAACAAATTATACAATATTAAATATCACTAATTTACAATGTTACCGTGTAAACAAGACAACCATGATCAGTAAGAATGTACTTTCAACCAGCAGACTGAACTGAAACTTCAAGAAATAAAACTTCGTGTTGGCCTTGAAGCTCTCAGAGCGTTCAGCCTCTTTGAGCAAAATAATTTATTCTGCTCTAATCCTTTATAGGGCACTGGTCGTAAAGTAATCCCCGTCTCGTATAAATGGGTCATCAATCGCTGAATGTCTTTCTTAAATGGAAATCGCAGGGCCAGTGCCGCGCGTATTTTCCTGCCCGGTCGTCATTAATGTGAGGTCCTGGCTTTTGAGAATGAGTCTATTCTACTTCCACAGCTAAAGCTGCAGGTGAAATTCAGTTCGGTTTTCCCCTCCTCCTTCTTTTTATGCTTCGTTTGGCAACGATGTTTATTTACAATAAAAGCGAGGGAATAATGCGCATAATGAGCCGCGGAGGCGCGCACAATAGCGCTCACAATGGGGTGTTGTGGTCCCCATTTCGGAGCTATTGGATTGGGGTGCGTGCGCGAGCTGAAAAACGCAGTTGGGATGCAAGTTAGCCGCCAGCGCGGGGTGTGTTTAAGATTGATCTTAATCGTGCGATTGGAATTTTGACCCGTTCCATTCTTCTGAGCTGCCCGTCACAGAAGCCGTGTCATTCAAGAAACCATCGCCCCTGTCCTTTAAATTATTGGGTAAAGATAAAAAAGAAACAAATGCGTCCTGCGAAACGTGATGTTAATCTCCTTGTTCACTATGGTAACCAAGTGCGAGCACTGCACTCTTTTAATGGAAGGTGTGTCTGCAGTCTAAGTTCTGCGCAGCTGCGGCGTTTGAATTATCTAGAACGTCGCAAAATCCACCATATACTCCAGAAATGGCCCCGGGCATCCTTGGGGAATATTTTCTGTAGACACACGCTCGCTGATATCAAGTGTTTTTCAGTTTGAAGCCCTTTCTGTTATGCGCTCGAGATCTATTATCGTTACTTTCACTGCACTGCACTGAAAGCGGTTGGACGGGTAGATGCCCAAATGTGCCACTAATACAAAACGAATACAAGACTTACAAGTGCTCGTGCAGAATGAGTTCGCACAGGCCCCGCGCTGTAAGAAGAACGCTCTCGATCAGTGCTCGTGTCTGGTCGGTTATATCCTATTGGTCAATAGCTTGTTTCAGTTCACCATATGAAAAATGATGTGAAATTACAATAGTTTACCACGTTTTACAACCTTTGTCAAATTAATAATCAGATACAGTACAGAATATAGTATAAATAGAGTGATCTTTATTTATAAAGCCTATTTTACATAAAATATGATAAATCTGTTAAAAAAATTGCATATGTACATTTTAGTATGAAAAACATGGAACACAAGTGCATCCAAAAAAATCTTCCATACATAAAACACTTCAATCATTCTTGGGAACAAATAGTTTGCCATGATACCAATTCAGGACAAATCGACTATACAAAACACAATAAATCCAGCGGTCTGAACAGCAGGTTAAGACTTAGCCTATCTATACAGAACGGTTCTCGCAGGCGTCACCCTGTACCTCAACACACACACTCGCGCTCGCGGAAGGTGGCAGTGGCAGTTCTTCCAGAGTAAATATCGCTCGCTTTGCGTTTATTTGTTCGTGTGTAAAAAAAAAACTTCATATAACTCGATGCGATGTATGTTACAAAAAAAGAGAAGAAAATATACATAAATTGAAATACGAAAGAAAATTGAGTATCACGTTGCTGCCGATTCCCCAATATTGGGAACTGGAGAAGCTGTAGTCCGATACTGCTCTCTGTCTCGCGCTTCACTGCGCACCTTCACCTGGCGAACTGGCATCGATTACTAAACTCTCCTGGTACCACGTCACTGTGGAGATACTGACTAGTCCGCACGGTTCCAAATATAATTAATTGCACTTAGTTTAACAATAATAACATTCCCTCCACAGTTTTGGTGGCATCCCTTTGTGTCTCGACGCATTGTCCGGCAGGACCGGACGAACTGGTTCCCCCCTCCCACCCCCAAGTTATTCAAAGAGGCGCAGGGGACCCCGTAATCCTCTTCTCCCGTAGCATGGCAACGGCGATCAGAAGTACCCCGGCTGATTTCCTCTCCAGCTTCAACTTTGCACCTGCGACACTTTTAAAGAAGAGGACAGTTAGTACCAAAGGCAGCGGCTTCCGAAGATTGTCGAATAAATCGAATTATACCAGAGTCAAATGCCAGCTAAAATAACTACTCGGTTTAACATCTGACAGCTGGGCCGTGGGTGGCGAATACACGCGTGCGAGAGATGTCATTTACCTCGTCAGTATCTGTCGAACCAGGTGGTGAAATCCAGCAGTTCCTGCTCCTCCGAACTCAGGTGCTCGTAGCTCCCTTCGTCCGAGGAGTAGCTGGATCGAGGTGATTCTGGATCGGCCGAGTAGGTGTTGGAAATAGTTGGGGACGGCACCCCGCACTGAAACGCAGCGGACACTGCATCGTGTTCGTCCAGGAGCTGCTGCAGGGCGCGTATATACTCTACCGCCGACCGCAGCGTCTCCACCTTGCTCATCTTCTTGTTGGCTGCGCCGTTGGGCACGTGTTGGCGCAGCGTCTGGAAACCCATGTTGACCTGCTTGACCCGGTTCCTCTCTCGCTCGTTGCGCCTGGCGACCGCGACCGGCTGCTGCTGCGGGATACTGTAGCCAAGTCCGTTGAAACTGAGCCTCCTCTTGCACCTGAGGAGTTCCGGCGAGCTTGAGCGCTGTCTTTTCAGCACTTTGTTTTTGCTCTGGTGACTCGAGTTGGAGATGCCACACTCCTGGGCAGAGGCTTGCAACGTGAGGGTCGCACGCGCCTCCGAAAGTCCGAAAGAATAAGCACCTTGAGTGATTTGCGTCGTGATGGTGGTGCTGTCCATTTTGCAGAAAAGGAAATGTTGCCTTTTGAAGACGGGATGCACAAACGCACCCTCACGCACGGGAAAAAAAAACAAAACAAACGAAAGAGCTGGCAATTGTGCTTCCCGTGGGGCGTGTGGCTGGAGCGCACAGTGGACTTGGATCCAAACCCGAATAGCACCTACTCCACTGGCTGATCTGATGCAAACTTTGGCAGCACTCCTCTTTTTCAACACGCGCCCTACACCCCACCCCTTAAGAGATGCACGCTTCCCTGGAAGGCCCCGCCCCGCTGTGTGATTCTTCTGCTCACCGGCTTCGCGAGCCAGGCGCGTGGCTCGGGGAGCTCAATAAACAATCTAGCGCTTTCACAGCACCAGGAGCACGCGCTGTGCTCATTTACATTCCAATATACCTAGCTTGAAAGCCTATTGGCTGATTCAAACGGTCTGCAACCGGGTGAAAAAGAGTGAAAGAAAGAAAGAAAAATAGGGGAGAAAAGTGAATGGTTTGGTTCTCTGAAATGTCTTTTGAATTTGACAATGTACCCCTGGCAAGACTTCAAATTATCACTGTCTGTCCAATCCCCCCAGCCTCCTCTCAGCCTTTTAAATATAAAATACCAAAGACGTTCTCTGGAGTATCCCGGTTACTGCCGGGGAAAAGGAAATAACTGGCAAGCGTGTTTCTCTATAGAATAACTGCTCCTTATAGACCTCGCTTTAATTTAAAGGTAAATATCCTATTAGTGGCGTTTGTCACAAACCACAGCGGGCTATCACACCTCTCCCTTTTCCAAGCAGCCAAGGTGCAAGCGGTGTACGCGCGCATTCACGGCTGAGAGAAAAAACAATGCACGGCCGCATGCAAAATATGCTCAGAGTTAAGTCCTGGCAGGCAAGTTTTTGCATCAAATTCTCTAACGAGCATCGTTGCTCTATATTAGCACATAAAAATAGGAAACTTTTATGGTAATTCTATAGTGGTATTTTCTAAGTAACAGGATATAATAAATAATGTCAGGGTTTATCTTTATGAAGTTGAATTTTTCATATTTTGCATTCACAAGTCTCTCCTCCCTATATGCTTAATTAAATAACAACATTCACAGTAAAAAGTTCATTGTTAAATCATTGTTATCATTGTTGTCGTTCATTGTTAAAATAATAATAATAATAATAATAATAATAATAATAATAATAATAATAATAATAATAAATAATAACTTTATTTGTATAGCCCCTTTCATACAGACTGCAGCTCAAAGTGCTTAACAGGAAAAATAAAAACAAAAGGCAAAAACAGGGAAAAGCACAGCAAACATAATCAGTCACAAGGGTTCAAAACATAGAAGAACAAAACAGTGTATATTGAAATGGAAACACGAATAAAATAAAATATTTAATATGAAAGAGTCAATGAGTAATGAGTAAAATAAATGAGTAAAATAAAAGATAAAAGATAACAATAAAAATGTTATAAAACAAGAATTAAAAATATGAATAAGTATCAATGGGCAGAAAATAAAATTATATATATATATATATATATATATATATATATATATATATATATATATAATAGAGTAAAATAAAAGATAAAAGATAACAATACAAATTTTATAAAACAAGAAATGAAAATATGAATAAGTATCAATGGACAGAATGAAAATGAACTAAAAGCCAAATTAAAAAGGAAGGTTTTGAGCTGCTTTTTAAAATTGCCAACTAAGTCTACTGTTCTAATGTTTTGTGGGAGAGTGTTCCAGAGTTTTGGTGCATAATAGCAGAAAGCACTTTCACCTTTTTTTCTGTACATTACAGAAAGTACAAGTACATTAAATAAGCCCACTGTGGATGATCGAAGTGCTCGAGTTGGTGTATAAGGAGATAGGCTATCTTTGATATAAAAAGGTGCTAGGCCATTTAAAGCTTTATATACAAGTAACAAGACTTTAAAATCAATTCTAAAAGAAACTGGAAGCCAGTGCAGAGCAGCAAGGACGGGTGTAATATGTTCTCTTTTCTTGGTTTTTGTTAGGATTCTAGCAGCCACATTTTGGATAACTTGGAGTTTATCAATAGATTTCTTGGGCAGGCCGATAAAAAGTGCATTACAGTAATCCAAGCGGCTAGAGATAAAAGCGTGTATCAGTTTTTCAGCATCTTGGTAAGTTAAAAAGGGTCTTACTTTGGCTGTTTCTGAGGTGAAAAAATGCAGTCTTGGTCACCTTGACTCTGAGATTTCAAGTTGAGGTCAGCATCCAAGATCACTCCCAGGTTTCTGACCTCAGACTTTGTCTGTTGAGCCAGGGTTCCCATCTTTGCTTGCAGCTTGTACTGTGTGGCTGAATTAATGCTGGATATGCTGAATACATGATGGCAGGTGAGGAGGAAGACATAAAGAGGCGCGTTTTTATAATGTGATCATTATAAAACTGTCTAGGTCATACAAAGTAGGGTCAGGTCTCCAGCGTGTTTCTGTAGATATGCGGTTCACCTCCTAGCTGCACAGAGGCGTCTTTAAATAAACACTGGGGTGAATCATAACTTTACCGTGACTAGAGTTTATAATGCATGATAAAATATTGCATTATAAACTGCCTTGTCTATCCAGACGCAGGTAGAAACTATATTATAAAATGATGGTTTGGCGGCTGTCCTAAACCATTCTTCTGGTATTTTCAATCCGCAAGGCGAAATGGCCATGGCTTAAAGACCATGGTCTTTCTGTGTTTACCACTCCGTTCCTTAGGTAACAACTGAAAGGGCTCTTGCCTATTTTGTGTAGCAAATTTTACACAAGGACTGTATATGCAAAGTATTGCTTTGCACGTCATAGCCAATGTAAGTATGTAATTGAAATGGACACGTGACTCCGTGAATCATTGTTTATTTAAGAGCATTTAGACATGCAGACGCTCATTTCCATATCGGCATGCTAAGGTGTACGCGTGCAGTTTTAGGCAAATAGCGGAGAACATGCCAAATCATTAGCGTCATAACACATAACAGTAGTCGACTCGCATAAACCTACAACCTCACGTTAAGAGCTTCTGTAGTTGCAAGATTGAGACAGACGAAGTTGTGCTTACGCAGCACAAGGGTCCGAGGGTATAGTGTTCAGTGTGTCCTGGATATTGGCAGACCCACAACAAATGCTCAGAGTATGTTGAGTTAAGATGCCGTGTAAACAGATGTGTTAGTGTGCGGAAGAAGATAGTCGCTCGGATGACTGTAGCGGGTAGCACATCCACCACTATAGGAAAGAGGCTTTATACGTGATAATCCCATTTACCATGTGAATGTTACTCAGTAGCCTGTGTATAATTACTCGATATGAATGTGTTCTTCTAACCTTTACTTTCACAGCTGGCTCTCTGTCATATTCAACGAGTTTGTTTTGCCATAATGGAAACTAAATCGTAAATGTATTGCATGTGAACATTTATTATTATTTATATAAGTGAAACCACGAGGCAGTGACATAGCCTACACCTACTTTTGAAAAAAGTACCGAATGAAAAAAAAACTTTACTATACTTTCGAATATTTGTATTTAATTGAGGGTAGTAGAAAATAGACTTACAGTGACCTCTAGTGGTCATTCGGTCCCGTCTACAAGACTGTTTAGAGATGTTGATTTGCACGGCATTTAAACGCCAAGAACGGTTATTTTGTATTCCATGGATGAAGTGGAAATATTTGTGGTAGATTACTAAAGAAACAGACTCCCCAATTGTCAGTAATCATTAAGTCTTTTTGTTTCGACTGCTTAGGCCCACCACTTCATCATTGATCAGTGGGCGGCTGGGCCTATAACAGCAACAGGTTATCATGAGACCAAATCATCATGAGACCAATATTTTCTCGGACGAAATGGCAACATTCGGCAATGAACATCTAAATTCATCTCCGAAAAGTAAAAGAGTCAACTGGCAAAGTGAGGTATAGGTTATCACGAAGCTTTCGTGCGATTTCGTGTGTCAGGGCCTCAATGACTTCGTCGCCACATATATGCATTAGGATGACAAAAATCGGTATCCTCCCCCGAAACAATACGTACAGAATTTAAGTTTTCAAAGAATTATGTAGAAATTTTCAAAAGCAATATAAAGAACAATCACTCGTTTGCCTTGTACACGTTTCGAAGCTATTAATGAAGACTGCTAACCTAACAGGACACATTTGTAAACCAATTTTGAAAAGCTATTCAACTACGAAATACGAATTAACCGACGTGGGGGGCGACGTGGCTCAGGAGGTAAGAGCAATTGTCTGGCAGTCGGAGGGTTGCCGGTTCAAACCCCGGCCTGGGCGTGTCGAAGTGTCCTTGAGCAAGACACCTAACCCCTAACCCCTAACTGCTCTGGCGAATGAGAGGCATCAATTGTAAAGCGCTTTGGATAAAAGCGCTATATAAATGCAGTCCATTTACCATTTAACCGTCTCCTTGCAGTGGCCTATTGAAAGACCTGAGAGAAACGAGCTAATTTGCATGGCCTCCTATATCGCGGTGGTTAGCTCCAGCGAAGGCTATGGGCCGACAGTCCAAAATGATTATCTGTTATCAGTGATTACCTCGCAGCACGGACAACCGTCAGCTTTAAATTTTCCAGACTTACACCCCCGGGAGAACGTGCCAATTGTTATTTGTCCAGTGGGCGATTCTTCAGATTGTACATTTGAAACGTAGGCCTAAGTGCTTGTCTTGATCAAACGCTGTGTACTCAGTCATTTTAAACTTCAACCGGTAGGTGGCAGTCGTAGACAGCGCAAGGTAAGCGTACTGCAATTACGTTCAACCACTAAATGAAATTTGTATTACGTGTTATTTCTTTCGTGTTATTTGTTTCTTATTTATGGGTGGAATTGACAGGAAAAACAAAACGTGGGGAGCAGAGCATAAAGAATGACGCAAACCTGGTTCCCATTGATAAGACTAAGCAAATAAAACTAGAA
The DNA here is from genome assembly GCA_025169545.1 of Anguilla japonica. Lineage (NCBI taxonomy): Eukaryota > Metazoa > Chordata > Actinopteri > Anguilliformes > Anguillidae > Anguilla > Anguilla japonica. The sequence goes on from CM045898.1 coordinate 48,639,552, forward strand.
GGCATACCTTTTTTACAACCACATCCTTACACACCCCGGAGGGTGATGTAATATTAACCGCTGAGTAAGGAGGGGCTGGAGAGGTGGTGATGTTCACTACGTGCCCTGAAGTGTTTGGGTTTCCCCAGCAAAAACCCCTACAGTTTGGGTTACATTCTTTCAGTGTGTTACAGCAGACAAAAGCCCCCAGTCTGTGTGTGTGTGTGAGTGCGTGTGTGTGTGAGTGCACGTGTGTGTGTGTCAGTGCGCGTGCATATGCATGTGTGTGTGGGGTGTGTGTGTGTGCACGCATGTGTAAGCATGTGTAACCCTCTCTGTACCGTGATCCCATCTCGATCTATACCCCTCTGTGTTTCCCTTGTATAACGGTGAGAAGGGACATAAGGAAGCTGGTTCATCTCTCCTTAACGGGCAGACGGTCCTTAAGGTCGAAGAGTGCGGCTGGCTTTCCCTGACGTCTTATTGGGAGAGCAGAGGGAAGTGAAAGCGGCTGAAACGCAGCATTAGCCTGTGCTCAGGCCTCTGCTGGGGGGGGGGGGGGGGGTGAGAGACAGAAGAGTGGCGGTCCCCGTGAGCAGGGAAGAGAGAAGCGTTCCTCTGAGTGAAGCCGCACTTCCTCATTCACACCCCTCCGTTACGTTTGGGACGCCTTCCGCATGCCTGTCCTGTTTCATGCCTGGCCCCCCCACCCCTCCACCCCTCCACCCCCCACCCCAGACCAGCTTACATACTTATGGATGTGTAGAAACACTACCAGCAGTTATGCTCAGTCCTCTTGATGGTATTTATATCCACAGATGGTCTTTTTATGATCTTTGGAAAATAAGTGGAAGTTTTGCGCTGCCAGCCGGTGGGAAAGCTGCATAATTAGGAGCAGGAAGTGCCCTCTTAATAGGAGCTATCAAGTGGACAGCAGCGATTGTTGTTTTATTCTTCCAGAGAACTCTGGTAGGTATTCTGACATCCTCTTTCAGCAGTATGAATGAAGGCCGGCTCATTGAGGAACTGGCTGCTCTGTATCGCTGTGGCGGTGTGTGAATCACCCAGACACCATCGGCACCTCCACCTGCATTTCTGAAAAGCCCCATCCTCCTGCTTCAGGAGAACAAGTTCCAGTGCTGTGCTCTTGGAGGGGGGGGTATATTTAGCCCTTTGAAGCAGGTTTTTGGAATGTTTTTTTTTTTTTTTTCAAAATTCCATGTCAGTGTTCTAGAATTCTGCTTTCAGTCACCAGCAGTGATTGTGACATCAGTATTAGAATGTTCAGTTAAGAACATTCTAATCACATATTTTGATCTTGTACCATAAAAAGGTTAAAAGGGTCACTTTCTAGGTATTTTTTAATATATTTGAGGTATTTTTTGTTTGAAATTTGGTGTCCAATGCGGGGCTGAGTATATCAAAATCCTCCCCAATTTGTAATGTCCAATCGTGTGCAACCACGAACGCGTTCATGCTGCAAAGCCCACTGCTGATTCGGGAGAGTGCGATAGTTCAGGTTTAATGCATGTTTTTCGGTTGGCCCAGGCGGTTCATATTATTCTCTTACTTTGCTGGTATTCTTCATGGTGCATGCAGTTCAGACTTCTGTAAATATATGAATCTTAGACACAAACTGGGCCAATGAAAAACCTACACCACTAGAACTGAAATACTGTGATAGAAAACCCCAGAACCATCCCTTTAAAATCAAGAAAATGGGCCCTCATGTTGAGCCAATCCGAGGCGAGCTACTGGCGATCAGTGTGCAGCAGCCCACAGCAGACCTGATGTACTATGTGCTCTCCATACAGCAGTTAAATTCCTGCTGCCGATTTTAAGATAAACATTTTTTCCTCTCATATTAAGAACTAAATTCTCTCATACTATTGTACCATCACTGAACCCCCCACCCTCACTGAGGAATTCCTCATTGAGTGTTCTGTGGTTCCCCCCCTTCCACTTTCAACCACCGCAAAGCTGCAGTGCACGACCAAGCCTGCGTCACCACACCTGGCCTCAGTTCCAAGTCAGCAGAAACCAGGAAACCAGGGCTACCGCTCAGCCTTGATCTGGCCCTAACCTGGCCCTGATATGGCCCTAACCTGGCCTTGATCTGGCCCTGATCTGGCCCTAACCTGGCCCTGATATGGCCCTGATCTGGCCCTAACCTGGCCCTGATATGGCCCTGATCTGGCCCTAACCTGGCCCTGATATGGCCCTGATATGGCCCTGATCTGGCCCTGATCTGGCCCTGATCTGGCCCTGATATGGCCCTGATCTGGCCCTGATATGGCCCTGATATGGCCCCAGTCTGGCCCAGTGCTAATCACTGCAGTCTGCTTCTACTTTGAGTTTATTCACTGTAAGCAGCCAGTGACTCCCTGCTGCTGGACTCTGCTTATCATTTACCTTTCTCTTCACTGTCAACCTCTTTCAGATCCTGAGATGAAAAACATGATATTATTATTAATATTATTATTATTATTATTATTAGTTGTAGTAGTAGCAGTAGTAGTAGTAGCAGTAGAAGCAGCAGCAGTTATGACAGCAGTAAGTACTTGATCAGTACTTAAGGCTATATTTCCTCACTTTCACATTAGCAGGTGAACAGTTGAACATTAACTTTGCTAAAAACTCGATTGTAAATGCCATTGTGGGAAGTCCATAGTCTCTTCTATATCTTGCTTAAGAACTGGGAAACACAAGTTCTATATCTAAGGAATGACAGACTTTGACAGACACTTCTGTAACGTGTAACAAAAGGAATGTTTTTCCCACCCTTTGGGAAAATCCCTGATTAAAAAACAGTGCCCACAGTGGAGTTTAAGATTAGGATGAGGAATTAGCGCCTGGAAAAGATTCAGCGCCTCAGGCAGACAGATGGGCCCCCAGAGTAATACTGACCCTGCTGAAAATTAGACTAGCCTAAGCTGTTTAAGCTCATTTAAGCTGTGTTTTCAACACTTCCAGCTAGTCCACCAGTTGACCAGCCATCCGTCAGCTAATCTACCAGTTTGACCACCAGCGTACTCTATCACTTTAACCAGCTTTGTAACCAGCACTCTTATCAGCTTAACCAGCTTTACTAGCTTTGACCAGCCACGGGCCAGCTATGAACAATTAGTGCTGATAACACAGCTTCAACTATCTTAGAATCCCAGCTGATTTTAGCTGCGATGTTCAGCAAATTGACTCAGTGAAGTTTAGGAAGATTGGCTCCACAGACTTTGATATCGTGGGAATTTACGTGATTAAGCCCAAGCAAAGCAGTGACTTTTGTATTACAAAACAAAGGGGGATTCTGGTGGAAAACCAAAGCTAACTGCAGAGTCGTTGTCACGGGAATACGCCCACACTGAGCGTGTGTGCTGAAGCAGGTTTGTCCACAGAGCTGCTCATGTCTTTATGTGAGGGGACAGCTGCTGCAGGAAAAGCAGCACTTTCCCTTTTCGCTCAAACGAGAGACTCCGGGAGGAAGAATGAGGAGTGTTTGTTTGGTGGTGAAGGTGAGGAGTGTTTGGATGGTGGTGAAGGTGAGGAGTGTTTGGTTGGTGGTGAAGGTGAGGAGTGTTTGGATGGTGGTGAAGGTGAGGAGTGTTTGGTTGGTGGTGAAGGTGAGGAGTGTTTAGATGGTGGTGAAGGTGAGGAGTGTTTGGTTGGTGGTGAAGGTGAGGAGTGTTTGGTTGGTGGTGAAGGTGAAGAGTGTTTGGATGGTGGTGAAGGTGAGGAGTGTTTGGTTGGTGGTGAAGGTGAGGAGTGTTTGGTTGGTGTGAAGGTGAGGAGTGTTTGGATGGTGGTGAAGGTGAGGAGTGTTTGGATGGTGGTGAAGGTGAGGAGTGTTTGGTGGTGAAGGTGAGGAGTGTTTGGTTGGTGGTGAAGGTGAGGAGTGTTTGGGTTGGTGGTGAAGGTGAGGAGTGTTTGGATGGTGGTGAAGGTGAGGAGTGTTTGGTTGGTGGTGAAGGTGAGGAGTGTTTGGTTGGTGGTGAAGGTGAGGAGTGTTTGGTTGGTGGTGAAGGTGAGGAGTGTTTGGATGGTGGTGAAGGTGAGGAGTGTTTGGTTGGTGGTGAAGGTGAGGAGTGTTTGGATGGTGGTGAAGGTGAGGAGTGTTTGGTTGGTGGTGAAGGTGAGGAGTGTTTGGTTGGTGGTGAAGGTGAGGAGTGTTTGGTGGTGAAGGTGAGGAGTGTTTGGATGGTGGTGAAGGTGAGGAGTGTTTGGTTGGTGGTGAAGGTGAGGAGTGTTTGGTTGGTGGTGAAGGTGAGGAGTGTTTGGATGGTGGTGAAGGTGAGGAGTGTTTGGTTGGTGGTGAAGGTGAGGAGTGTTTGGTTGGTGGTGAAGGTGAGGAGTGTTTGGTTGGTGGTGAAGGTGAGGAGTGTTTGGATGGTGGTGAAGGTGAGGAGTGTTTGGTTGGTGGTGAAGGTGAGGAGTGTTTGGATGGTGGTGAAGGTGAGGAGTGTTTGGTTGGTGGTGAAGGTGAGGAGTGTTTGGTTGGTGGTGAAGGTGAGGAGTGTTTGGTTGGTGGTGAAGGTGTGGTTCATGTAATCATGGTCAGACTAACAGTGTCACTTTGTCCTGTAGTACAGCAGCTCTTCCACGCACCAGCAAACCCTACTGCCCATTTTAATCAGGGAAACTAGAACTGTTTTGCCTGCACTTGTAATGCAAACACACAAGGAAGTTTGTGTCATCTCAACAACAATAAGGAAACAAAAGAGATAAGTTAATGGGACAGGATGTGTAGTCCTGATAAGGAGCAAACATTAATTTGCCTCTGAAGTGCTCCAAAGCAGCCTGGCTTGTTGTCAGATCGAAGGCCCTTCTGCGTTCCGGTATCAGGTGATAAGAGCAGTATCACCTCACTCCTACACGCATTCTCAGAAACAGGCCAACGTGTGAGACATGTGAACCCTCGTGTACTGAGCGTTCTCTAGCACTGCGTAGTGCAGCCTTGGGCTCATTCACCAGCAGAGAGGAGATTCAAGAGTCATTCACGTGGGCACAAAGTGAAATTTCCAGCGTTGATTCAACCCTAACGCAGAGTACACACACATTATATAAATGACTGTCAAAATAAAAACCTACTCTCAGCTATTGGTTTAATTATACAGGAATTTGGGACAGACCATGATCTGCATCACGCAAAAGGAGTGATGCAGATCACTCCCGCACCAAGCCCCTACAAGCTTATTTAATGATGCGGTTCAAATTAAGCTCTTTACTCAGGGGTTGGACCACAGTGCCCCGCCCAGGAATGAGCCGTGATGTTGCTCCAGACATGCAGTTCTGAGCGTGTCCTGCAGCGGGACGGCCCGCGGGCAGGGGTGCGGGTGTTTCCCGTAAATGCTCTGAGACGCCACCAAGAACAATGGGCACATAGAATTTGCCCTCTCCCTCACAAAATGCCACTTAGATGCAACACACTGTGACATACAGTATATCAGTATGTGGGCGTTATAAACTGAAACCCCATTCAAAAACATTATTATATGCACTGAAACCCCATTCAAAAGCATTATTATACGCACTGAAACCCCATTCAAAAGCATTAATATACGCATTATGTATGCACACCCTATTTAGTTGAAGTTCTGAGCTGGAGGCTCCATGATAAATTAAAGTAAATCTTGGAGCACTCATACATGGTGACACAGAGCTCTGTTATGTATTAACATGTATTTCAGTCCTTGTTCATTGCCAGATCTTATAAATTCTATGGGGTCCTACAGTCACCGTATCGGCCACCAAGGAACGGAGGGTTCTGGTCAGCAGGATAGTCCCTGCCTCACTGTCCAGCAGTGAGCCCTGTGGAGGACCGAGGTGCCAGCGGAGTCCCACAGCAGGTGCTGTCTCCTAGCAACATTGCCCGACGTCAGCTGGAGGACTCTCAGCTGAAGAACGGGACGAACAGCAAGATGACAGGAAGCTTGTGTTTGTAAACTCACACTGGAATCGATTGTAGAGGTTTCAACTATGCTATGGGATAGGTCAACGCAGAGCTGCCCTTTTCTCTGTTCTGTTTCATGAACCAAAGAAATCCAGCCCTGTTCATACACTACCCCAGAGGATGATGTAATAATATTTACTGCCTAATAAGGGGCCAGAGAAGAGTTTTACCATGTGTGCAAGGGTGCTGGAGTTTCGGGGGGGCACGGAGGGACTGAATTTCTTCATTTCTGCTTTTCGAAAAAGACGGTGAAGAGCAAGACTGCACATGTAAGAACTGCAGGCCTTCTGTGTTGACTGAAAAGTTAAAGCCTGTCGTTGACTATCACATATATTCTGACAAGGACAGCTGCCATTTCATATTCCTAGTCGGCATTGTTTTGGATGATCATAATGGGGTTTTCCAAACAATTAACACAACCTCCACTAATGCACTAATTGTTTGGAGAACCCCATTAAGATCATACAAAATGATCCTGGCTGGAAATGATGCCAGCTGTCTTTGTGAGAATATATGTGAAGTCAACGATTTTACCTGCTATGGACCTTTTTAAGACGAGTCTTAAATGAAATTGACATGAAAATGAATGATGTGATAGAAATAAGGAAGGCCCTAACCTATTGCATTTGGAGATGTATGTAATTCTGGTACTTCATTCGGATTTTCTGCGAAGTCGTACTTGCTACTAACTCGGAAGGCTGTGTGAGCTGGAACGAGCGTAACTGGGTGCATGTATAACCGCGTAAAATTGAATTCTTTTTTATTTGCACACGATAATTATGAATGACCGGTCGTCGGTGTTTATGGTACCGTATTCCCTACATATGTATTCTCTAAAACAATACAGCGACGTTGATTCACAAAATCTGCACACGATAAATATGAATTAAAGAATGGCGGTATTTATGGTAGCCAACCATATTTCCAACATACGTTTTCTCATAAGTTAGTATATCAACGTTGATTTGCAAAATGCTTTGTGTTTCATCACCAAACACAAAATATAGCCTACCGATGATGCAACACAGTTTAAACGAGCTTACTAAGATACCTCCGGTGCAAAACCGCGTCAACTTTCAGTTTCGGCACGTGGTTTCTCGGGAAAAGCTTCTGTCTCGCAGGTAAAAACATTTTATGTCCGAGTTTGTGATACAAAAAAGGAGATAAGGCGGAACCGGAAAAGACGGTCTGCCCATTAAGGGGTGGATGTATGGTGGCGTCACAATCGGTATAAAGTGTTCGCCTGTACACAACAGTTGTGACTTTAAATGACGGCGCCTAAGGCTTGTACAACGCGGTAGTCTACGTCCTGGAAACTAACCAACGATGCAGAGGTTTGTTTATATCTGTTTAGATGAAGGCTATTGTATGTGCAAATATCAGCGTGTACTGCTCGATTTATTGTGCAAATGTCAAACCCTTGCAGTTACTGTGCGTAATATTGACATTTCAGTCAAGCACATAGGTTACGAGGTAGATGTGCTATTTTTGATCATTCCAACAAAGCATATTCCCACAACAGCGTGAATTTAACAAGTTCTGTGTTGCTCGTCTGAAAATGTCTAGGGGAAAAAAGAAGTCGTGTCGCTGAAAGGTTTGATGTTTAAGTAGGCTAAGTAAGCCAGCTGCGCCTGTGTATAATATCCCTTACTGGGACAGCGTTTGTAAAATAATTTTGTCGACAGTTTTTCGATGTTTGACGTCATTATCTACATTATAGTAAGTGGACTTTATGCAGGAACGGTGCATATTATGCGATTCGCTTTTCTGAGTTTGTTTGCGTTCAGCCCATTAAAGACGATATGCAAACCTGTAATTGTGGGGATGTGACAGGAGCCAGCATTGAACTAACTATAATTTACTTGTTTTTATTGATAATTTTTAGTTTTTATTTATAAGATTTAGGCATCGTGAAATAGGCTGCATTTTTAGAAACCAGCGCCTTATAAGCGCCTGTTCTGTAGCCGCACTTTGACAGTTGTACAGACAAGCAGAGCACAGACTTTTGATCTTATCTTTCAAAGCTCTCGTCCGGACGCCGATACAGATCCATAACAATGAAGACCTCCCGTTTTTAAACTATTCACTTCCTGTTTATGTGTTAGTGCACTTAACTCTCTGCTGACGCTTCTACCGCACCTCGCCCTTTATGTTGTATCGCATAGCCTAGCCGGTATATAATGTGTTTTATGAGTCCGTGGCTGTGTATCATGTATTGTGTGATGCTGTGGTTGGGTCTGTGTAATATACGAAGCCGGAGTTTAATCGATAATGCTGCACAATAAGCAATTCCCATTAGGTCTGAACCAGATCTGGAACTGAGCCAGCAAATACCATCACTAGAACAAATACAAGTACCCATGGTGGATGCTGACAAGGACATAGATCTCATTTGAACTCTTGGGGGGGGGGGGATGTTCTTCAGAGGGGTTGAGTACCACTAACAGTACCACCCAATACAACATTATAATAATTGGGAGGGAGGGTGTGTCCCCCCTGGGATGTATGTCCATGGATGCTACCATATCCCCGTCCCTTGTATGCATGTCTTTTCCATGTGAACAGATGTGAACCATTTTGGTTTTTCCATCGTCCTGCTCTGCCTTTCTGCATCAGCTCCAGCAGTAAGCCGCAGTTTGGCCAGTGGCTGATTGACCAGGTCTACAGCGGCCAGTACGAGGGGCTCAACTGGGTCGATAACAACAAGTTTCGAGTTCCTTGGAAGCACAACTCCAGGAGGGACATCAGCGACGAGGACAGCAAAATATTCAAGGTGGGCGGAAACAGTGGACACACGCACCAGAATTGGATAATAATGGCAGAATTTGCACAGCAGTGGCGCCAACTGCTAGTTCAGGAGATGATGTGAACTTGTAGGATTAGGTAAAGTGACAAGAAGGGGTAGTGATAGAGGGGCAAGTGTAGTAACAGTATTATTATTATTATTATTATTGTAGTAGTTGTAGTAGTATTAGCTGCAGCAGCAGTCATTTATGTGCCACTAACACAATAAATGAAGTAAGCTTGTGGTTGTAGCAGTAGTAAATGGTGTAGATGTGTGGTAATGCATAAGGAGGCTCAAAGCAGTTGTACTGGTGCTGGTAGCGTTAGCATTTCAGCAGGCTGAGTGAGCTTGTTGATGTCGCTATGGTAACTGCTGTAGAGCGGCGCAGAAGGTGTGCGCTGGCAGTAGAGGGAGCAGCGGGAGCAGCAGTAATGGCGCTCCAGGAGTCACAGGCACTGAGTTCCCCTTCCCTGTCTTTCAGGCTTGGGCTGAGGCCAGCGGGAAAATCAGAGAGAATCCGAACGACAAGGCCAAGTGGAAGACCAACTTCCGCTGCGCGCTGCACAGCCTGAAGCGGTTCCGCCTGGTGGAGGACCGGTCCAAGGACTCGGACGACCCCCACAAGGTGTACCAGGTCCTCAGCTTCGAATGTAAGCTCCAGACCCAAACCCTAACCCGAACCCTAACCAGAGACAGCTGCTGTTTCTAAGAGACCCACGTTCCTACTCCTCTTTAAAAAAGAAAGCGAGTGTGGGACAGAGCATACGCCCCGGAGAGGGGAGGAGGGGCCAGGCGGTGAAGCCTAGGAAGTAATGGGAAACTGCCTCTGCTGCACATGCTGAGGGCAAAAGCACTTGCTGCCCATTGATTTCAGTGTAGAAATCCAAGGTTATTTAACAACAAAAGAAAACCTCACTGGTCCATTTTTTGTGATCATAAACTTCATTATTTGCAGCATTTTGTGAAACAATGGTTGTTTTGCTCCAGAAGGTTTGGAAAAATATTTAGTAAAATGAACATATTTTATTACGTATTACATATTTTCACAATCTGCTGTTCACATGAAACGTAACAATTGTTAATCAAGTTTAAAAATACCGTCGGGGAAGTTTTATTTTTCCTTCAGAAGTCTGATATTCCCCAGTGACTTGTATGCCCTCAGCACTGGCAGTACAGGCTGGCTCCAGGGGCTTCACCAGCTTCGGTTAGCTGAAGGCGTGCTGCCTGTCTAGTTAAACATGCACGTCTGTGAACCAGACAGGGATTTCCCCCAACGGAAACCCCTCCCACTCCCCCCGAAGGGCCTCAGAAGCCATCCCTGCTGCGGGAAAGAGCACATCTTTTCAGACACTCTTTTCATTGGTTGTTTTATTTTAATATATGCCACTCTATAGTCTATAACCACAACTGTGAATAAATACCAACACAGCATCACAGCGTAGAGGCCATCTTTAGAGTAATCAGGCTGGACCCCCACTAGTCCAGACTGCCCAGCCCAAGCTGCACCATCACACTTCACTGCGTTTGATTTCGTTGTTCAACAGACAATTACGAAGAGCCACCGGCGAGGGACCTGCTCATGGACTCCAGCTGCCCCTTCATCGAAGACGCCTATGCCACAGACCGTCCCTTAGACATGCAGGTAGAGTATGTTTCTCATGCTCCAGGCGTCTGATTGGTGCTCATAGGCTTCTGACATGATGGCACTTCTTTCCTGGTCTTTTACCCGCACAAATTTGCACAGATTTTACAAACTTTACAAGCTGGGTTTTCAGCAGCCCGCCCTGGGGATACGTTAAGGTACTGCAGGGGGTCCACAATTGCAGTCTCAAGCCCTCTGGTCTGCGATCGCAATCGGAACAGTTTCATCTTAAACAATGGCAGAGGCAGTATTTTTATTTATAAGCACCCTGACTCAGATATCTGGCTTTAGTTATAAGCACCCTGACTCAGATATCTGGCTTTAGTTATAAGCACCCTGACTCAGATATCTGGCTTTAGTTATAAGCACCCTGACTCACATATCTGGCTTTAGTTATAAGCACCCTGACTCAGATATCTGGCTTTAGTTATAAGCACCCTGACTCAGATATCTGGCTTTAGTTATAAGCACCCTGACTCACATATCTGGCTGGCAGGTCGAATGTCTGTGATCGGACCCTAAGGCATCAGCGTGACCCGTGTTCTCATTGCCTGTGGAAAAGACAACACTGTCCCCTTAAATGGGAAGGAGGAACCAATTCACAATAGATGATTATTTCTTTTTCTTTTTACCTCCTAGCATGAAGAGTTACTAAATCACATGGATGGCTTGACTCTCAACAACCAACAGCAAGGTATTATTCCATAACAATGCTCTGGTTATGATTTTTTTAAGCATACGTTTATGTAAATGTTATTATTATATTAATATTATTATTTAATTATTTGATTATTGGAAAGTGATTTTATGGGATGCACTAAACTTTAGATATTGGATGACTTTTGGCCCACTCTTGAATATGGTATTTTTTCTACTGTATTGCGCAGAGCTGATTCACTGATCAGGTCCATGTGTCTGAATGTGAGACAGGTTGCATTGCCGTGCAGCTCCTGTAGATGCGTACATTGGCTCTCATATTGTTTTTCTTTGCCCCACCAGATGACCGTATTTGGGCTGATCCTTTTGCCTGCAATATACCTGCTGTACAGAACCTCTACCCTGATCAGCCAATAGGAGTGGAGCCCCAGCTAATGGGGCAGAACGGCTTGGCCGCTCCAGTGCTTCAGCCGTACAACCCAGGTAAAGAGCACTCGATTCACAGCCATGTTGTGCAGGGGGTAGAGGACCGGAGTCACGGCCATGTTGTGCAGGGCGTAGAGGACTGGAGTCACGGCCATGTTGTGCAGGGGGTAGAGGACTGGCGTCACGGCCATTTTGTGCAGGGGGTAGAGGACTGGAGTCACGGCCATGTTGTGCAGGGGGTAGAGGACCACAGTCATGGTCGCACGGACCACACAGCTGATCAGGAGTGTGTGTAGACGACTGTTTCACAAGTGCACCTGCCAATGTGGTGAGCAGTGCATTATGTTGTGCTTTTTACTGCTAATTCACAGGTAGTTTATAAGAAGGCAATTCATAATAAATTAGTATTGTTTCAATTTGCATGTAATGTTCACTATTTCCGCCGATCTCATCAATGACGTATCTTTTGAAAGTAGTTGGTCAGCTTCGTGAAAAAAAAAGCATCAGCTCACGGGGCAGTATGTGTGCTTTTTGGGAACAGGGTATTCGTGTGCGGACAACCCCCTGCTGGAGATCAGCATCCACTACAGGAGCAAGGAGGTGCTGCGGACCTCGCTGTCCTGCCCGCGCGTGCAGCTGCACTACCAGGCCGAGGACCCGGGCCTGCAGGCCTATCCCGTCTGCTTCCCCGACACCCAGCTGCTGCTGGACCACAAGCAGGTGGAGTACACGCAGCGCATCCTGGCCAGCGTGCAGCGCGGGCTCCTGCTGGAGGTGCGCGGGACCGGTGTGTACGCCATCCGTCAGGACAAGTGTCACGTCTTTGCCAGCACCAGCCCCTCCCCCGAGGGGCCGCACCCCCACCCCACCAAGCTGCCCCAGAAGGAGGAGGTGGAGCTGTTCAACTTTGAGAAGTACTTCAGCGGTAAGCCCCCCCCCCCCCCCCCCCCAACCCAAGTCTCCCAGGGAATCTCATGGAAATACGATAAAAACAACGAGAAGATGCTGATCCTTTTTTTTTTTTTTTTTTACTTCGGAATTTTAAAACACTATTTATTCATTTAAAAAAATATTTTATTTTTATGTTTTTTGAATGATGGTTTGAAATTACAGCTGTATAGTATCTGTAACTCTGTTATCCACCTAAGTTTCTGCGCTAATGTTAACTGGAACTTGGAGCTCCAGGAGAGACTGCATTTGAGGGATTCCGGCTGCAAACTCGAGAAAGGAAGTGGAACCGGTTTCACTGTCAGATCTGACCCCTGACCCCTGGTTTCACTGTCAGATCTGACCCCTGACCCCTGGTTTCACTGTCAGATCTGACCCCTGACCACTGGTTTCACTGCCAGATCTGACCCCTGACCCCTGGTTTCACTGTCAGATCTGACCACTGGTTTCACTGCCAGATCTGACCCCTGACCACCGGTTTCACTGCCAGATCTGACCCCTGACCCCTGGTTTCACTGTCAGATCTGACCCCTGACCACTGGTTTCACTGCCAGATCTGACCCCTGACCCCTGGTTTCACTGTCAGATCTGACCACTGGTTTCACTGCCAGATCTGACCCCTGACCCCTGGTTTCACTGTCAGATCTGACCCCTGACCCCTGGTTTCACTGTCAGATCTGACCCCTGACCACTGGTTTCACTGCCAGATCTGACCCCTGACCCCTGGTTTCACTGTCAGATCTGACCACCTGTTTCACTGCCAGATCTGACCCCTGACCCCTGGTTTCACTGTCAGATCTGACCCCTGACCCCTGGTTTCACTGTCAGATCTGACCCCTGACCCCTGGTTTCACTGCCAGATCTGACCCCTGGTTTCACTGTCAGATCTGACCCCTGACCACCGGTTTCACTGTCAGAGCTGACCCCTGACCTCTGGTTTCACTGCCAGGTCTGACACGTTTTCATCTGTCTGCCACATCCCTTGGTTTTTACCCTGAGTTTCTCTGTTCTTTTCAGATCTGAGGGACTTCCAGAACAACAGGCAGAGGTCCCCTGAGTACACCATCTATCTGTGCTTCGGAGAGAAGTTTCCAGATGCGAAACCGCGTGAGAAGAAGCTGATCACGGTGCAGGTAGGCCCTGAACCCTGCAGCTAAAGATCTATGACACCTGTAAACTTGCAGGTAATGCACAGGGCAGTGACTTTGCCCCTAAATATGCTGTACAGTAATTAATGAAATCTCTTTTTTTCCTCTCCCCCATTCTCCCTCTCATCCCTTCCTTGTCCCTCATCTTTATCATCTTTTCATTCTCTCGATCACTCTGTCTTCCTCCCTCTCGCTCTCACTCTCTCACTTTCTGTTGTGGTCTCGTGGTTTGTTCTCTCTCGTTTTCTGTCACTCTCTCTCCCCCTTCCTCTCTCTCTCTTTCTCTCTCTTGTTTTCTGTCACTCTCTTCCCCCTCCCCCTGCAGGTGGTGCCCCTGGTGTGTCGTTACCTCCATGAGAAGGCTCAGCAAGAAGGAGCTTCCTCCCTCCACAGCGGGAGCATCAGTCTGCAGATCTCTCATAACAGCCTGTTTGAGCTGATCGAGTCTCTCTGTAACATGCCCTCTGTGTAGGGCACTGGCTGCTGGACCTCCCCGTGCTCCACAGGCCTGGGCCTGTCTGAAATACGTTGCACTGAACGCCACTCTCCCTCTCTTTCCGTCTGTCCCTCTCTCTATCTCTTTCTCTATCTCTCTCTCTCTCTGTCTCTGTCCTCTCTCTCTGTCTCTGTCCCTCTCTGTGTCTCTTTCTCTCTGTCTCTATCTGTCTCTCTGTTTCTGACTTTCTCTCTCAGTATCTCTGTCTGTCTGTCTCTCTCTCTGTCTCTCTCATATTACTGTGCAGTTTTTTCTCAGGTAAAGATCAGAATATGTGCCTATCATTAAGAACAGCCAACGCTGGAAAAAATCAGAAAAAGAAATGTCTGTTTTTGAATATCATAACCGGACTCTGCATAGAAAGTGTTACCAGATTAAAGAAATATTTAGAATCAAGAATTTCTTTAAGTGTTTGGTAAAAGTTATGCACCAAAGGAGCTTGTTGTGTTTGATATGTGTGTTTGTGTTCAGAGATGACAGAGTAAGCTAAAGGATGCGTTTCTTCACAACTTGCCTTATTGGTACAGATCTTATGGATAGGAATAGCTCAAAGGTCAAAGGCATTGCACTCCACTTTGAAACGTAGCGGCATGTGGTATATGAGTGGTATATGAGCGGTATAGCACTCATTGTGTTTTCTCTTCTTGTGAAGATCAGTCCCTGGATTCTGCCCTGCGGGTTAAATTGGGAAAGTAGACGGCTGCTCCTCACACAGTGTGTGAAGGCTTTGATTCATTGTTCTTACCAGGTCTGCTGTCTCTTCTCTAAAACTGTACTGTCAGTTCTGGAACTATTGTGACAAGTTGTCATAATGTGCAATGTGTCCCTGGATAAATGAATAAAACCTGTGTTTAACCTGTAAAATAGTGCTCCATTTCAAAAGGTTTCCTTGGATCTCTGGGCACATACTGGGTCAGCACTGTATGACTGTTTTAAACAGGGAAAGTGTTTATCCTCTGGTATCATGTCTGCTGTGGCATGTTCACGTATTGCTGGAAGAATGCCTTCCGGACTCACAAGTGGCCACTGAGCCTCCAGTGTAAATTTGTTACATTATTTACCACTGCTAATGAATAAAACCACACTCTCACTAATTATCCTACAGTTTATTTCCAATGTGACAACTGCTCATTCTAGAGCTCTTCAACCTTACAATTGATGCGGGATATTTAAAATATTGCCTGAAGCAATCACACCAAAGTTTTTTTTTTTTCATAAATTTGGGAGTTATGGGACTTAAGCTACTGTCCCATAGTGAAGGGAAGTAGAAATAGATATGTAGAGTTAAATAAGCTTGCATATATACTGTACTCCCTCCGTTGACAATCTATACCTTTTGAACAGTGTATCCACAGAGAAAGCCAGGCAATTAATTCAAGCTCTCCGGGATCCTGCAGGAATGGGCAAGCCTTTTTCCAACTTGATTGGTTAAAGGGGCTGGGCATTTATGTGTTAATCCAATAGCCTGAACATAACCTGCCCTGGACCAAATTAGCCTTACTGCATAAGTTACCATGGCGATATACCCTGATTTAAGAGTCAGCTTTTCCCATTCTTCCCTTTGTTTGATGCCCCCCCATACAGATGGCACCCTAAGTAACTGCCTATATTGCCTATGCCTAGAGACAGCACTGCTTGTGTGGGCCAAGGCATTACACTTATAAGATGCTTAATTTTAAATATTAATTCTAAATAATCTAATTACTCAGAACATTTCAGTGACTGTAGCACCTCTGCAAATCCATGTAACTGCTGAAAACATAAATTCCATTAAGAGGAAAATGTATTTTCCCCTTTTCATGTCACTCCAGCTCTCCTATGTGGAAAACGGACTTTACATAACATAGCCTACAACCTAAACACCTTCGTTTTAACCATTACTATTAATCACAGTAAATGCAGCGTTTGAGATTTTGTTTTAATGTATTTGATTTCACAATGTCTGCATTGTGTAATGCCTCCCCTCCCGTCCCCCTGTTTGCTGTTCCTGATGGTTTTAACCTCTGTCCGCTTGACCTCCTGGTTTGAGGGAGTTAAGTGAAGTAGCGGGAAACTGTTCAGCACTCGAGACAACCGAGAACAGGTTCGCGAGCAGAGTACGTTGGAGCCTAATTACGGAGTTGTGTGTTACGGATAATACGGATTTTGTTTTATAGCTTTAGTTTGGGGAAGTCCGCTGTAGTGATATATTTTGTGTTTTCAACGCTTCTTTAAACAACTTACGTCTATTTCGGAATGAGGAAACGGCACGCCGACAGAAACCTAAATCTTACCTGGTGGGGAGCGATCATCTCGCGGCTTCTGCTAGGTTTACCCAACATCCACAGGTGAGTCCGTTTGGTTTCCATTTCAGTGGGTCTGGGGAGTTGTGGACCACCGCTTTAGTCCCCTTCCCAGCCTTTCAGTTCAGTTAAACAAGGGTTCAATACTACACCGCGGCGTTATATAGCCTATTGAACAAACATATTCTGTGTGTGTTGGTTTTTCCTTTCTTTTTTTTTTTGTGGAAGCAGCGCTTGGTGACATTTAATTGCGTGGTTTAACACCCTAATATTAACCTGAATAGCCTTGTAAAGTACAGCTGGCTAATGAGTACAATGTAAGCTGTGATATCACTCTAGTTAAGGTGCAAGGCTCAGAGTTCCGGCCTGATTGCAGCACCCTAAAGATGTAGGAGCTCTCCAAAACCCGACCGGCACACGTAGGCCTACAGACGGAGTTTCGTTTCCAGTCCATTTAGAAACTGCACATGCTGCGTATTCCTCTAAACTCCATACAAAGACGACTTGGAAAAACGCAATCATTACGTGCAAACATTGTCCGGAATTGTTTTCCCAGTTAATGGGCTAGCCGAAATCACGTAATTGCAGCTGCCACCTTCTTCTTGTTAGCTTTTACGGCGGTTGGCATCCAGTATTGTTGCATTACCGCCGCCTATTGTGTGTCTCTGAACATTTATTTAAGTCCTTTCCCATAATCCAATTTTCTTTATGAAATTAAACATGATCCTTCTTCCCGTGCTGTTCTCTACTGCCTTAAGTATCTTCTTAAAAGTCATATCCTCTATCCCCACCTCTCTCAGCTCCTCCATCATACTCCCCCTTTCCCTTTGGTACCTACTACAATTGATTATAGCATGTTCCACAATCTCCTCTACCTGGCAGTAATCACACACACCTGTAGGGTGCTTCCCAACAACTAAATGTAATGTTTTATTTAATGCACCTTATCCCAGTCTTAACCTTGTAATGATGACCTCCTCTCTCCTGTTTCTAATAATGCTTCTTCTTTGCATCAACTTGATTCTGAATTTGGTATAGATGCCTACCTATCACGTTTCTATCCCACCACTGCTGCCATTTCTGTATCCCTTTCTTCCATATTACACCTTTTGCTTCTGCTTTACTTATTTGAATTGCTACCTGTGTCTCCTCATTTGCTAAAGCCTCCTTGGCCAATATATCCACAGCTTCATTTCCCTCAGCTGCCAGCTGACAGATTCCACTCAATTTGAGCAGTTTTCTACGGTCTTGCCGCTACGTCATACGCGCATGCAAATGAGCGCCCCTCGAGACACGCGAGAACTGGAGAAAACTTCCGCTTTCCGGTTCCATGGATTCCAATGGGAGCTGCTCAACGGCGCATGAAGCCAATTCGTGGAGGCCGGCGTGTTTGACTATGGGGCACCAGAGTATGCACACAGGGTAGTTAAACGTTAAGGGATGAATAGAAATGAAAATATATATATATATATATATATCTTGTATGTGTCTCAAAAAAACAAATAACATTTTGTGTAGCAGTTTCATATTTCTTGCAGATGTAGGGAATATACTTCTACTAAATATAGAATAGTGAGGATAGATATTTAAAACGTGTCCATGGCAGGAATTATGTAGGTGTAGCAGTATAACCGCAATAGGTAATCCGTCTCATATTACTATTTACCAGTTACTATTACCTGTAATATCTAACCATAAATTTGGAATTTCAATTAATAATGACCAATAATAATAGTAAAATATAATTAAAACAAAGATTTAATAGATAACATGAAGGATGGAGTTCTTGTTCATGTAACATCAAAACATACATTAGGTTTAATAATATAATTCATTAAGTAAACATACAAAAATACAAGAAAGTAGGAGAGTATTGCTCCCTGTAGTGCTGAAGAGGGAAGGGGTAGCTCCAACTCATGAGCGATACAAGGGCGACAGTATAATAGTATATATATATATATATATATATATATATATATATATATATATACACACATATATAGTATAAAGGGTAAGGAATTGGTCTTGTAACCTAAAGGTCACAGGTTATATTCCCAGGTAGGTCCCTTGAGCAAGGTGCTTAACCTTTGGTTTTATTGGTTAACCTGGTTATTGATTAATTGGGGCGATAGCTCAGGATTGATTAAGTGCTTAACCTGCATTGGTGAAGGTTATTGATTAATTGCTTAACCTGCATTGTTTAAGGTTATTGATTAAGTGCTTAACCTGCATTGGTTAAGGTTATTGATTAAGTGCTTAACCTGCATTGGTTAAGGTTATTGATTAAGTGCTTAACCTGCATTGGTTAAGGTTATTGATTAAGTGCTTAACCTGCATTGGTTAAGGTTATTGATGAAGTGCTTAACCTGCATTGGTTAAGGTTATTGATTAAGTGCTTAACCTGCATTGCTACAGCATATATGCAGCTGTTTAAATGGATAAAATGCTATGTAGTTGTGTAAGAGGATAAGCACGTCTGCTAAATGCCTGTACTGTAATGTAACTAATAGCGGATGATTCGCCGACTACCTACTATATAAAGATTATTGTTAATTTGAGAGTTAGCTGGAAGGAAAACTGTAGCTATTGCCTGTTTGCTCAGTCTTGCTGAGGACCTTCCACCAGCCTTGCGGTCTCCAGTGCTCGCTGTGGAGTTTCGGGAGAGAGCGATGGTGGAACTGTGGGTGTTCAGGCCGAAGTCCTTTTCCATATGCGTCATCCCGTCCAGTTGGTCGTCTGAAGAAGTGACTTTTCTGCTTGGAGAAGCTTGTTTGCTCTTTGGAATAAGTTTGTTTTGCTGGAGCGGTTTTGTAGTTTGCCAATGTAGCGCCTGAGGCAGCACTCAGTGCCTGTTTATGGTGGTGAGCAGCAGGATTGGCTCACTGTAATTAGATGTCACACTGTTGTTGATGTCACTTGCGTTTCCTATGGAATGTGTGGAAATGTAGTTCCGTTGTCCCAACTCAGAAGTCAGTGCTATGGCAAGATTTCATTAATATGGGTACTTAAATGCTGAAAATATGAGAACAGCCACCCTTTGTCACAAATTAAGAATGATAAATCAATAATGCCAATATATTAGTGATCTACACATGGAAAACATATTTTAGGTCCCCCTTGTTCATCGCCAATAACCACTTCAGGCCTTTCCACATCTAAAAAGCCAGACATCTAGGTACACCACTCGGCACAAGCTAATTCTGCTAATCATTTCAGCCATCTGCTAGCAATGGACATGCCCTTCAACTCCTGCCACCCCACTGAAAACAGTCATTCATCAGTTTTCACTATTCTCAAAATAATGATTCATCCTTTTGACTAATGAATTTATTAAGTACAACTAATAATTTGATTTAAAAATTTGGTTACTCGTACATTCAGTGAATTGTCCTTATCCTACAAAATATAATACCTGAAATTCATCACAATAAAAAGAAAGATTTGAGCGAATCTTTCCATTTGAATATAGAAATAGAAGGTTCTAGTGACAGGACAGTGAGGCCATGAACTCCATTATTAGTGAAGCATAAATGAAGTCTCAGGAATTGACTTGTCTGGACCAATCAAAAGATTTGGTTCTCCACAGCAAAAAACAGTGAGAAATTTGGTTGGAAATCAGTTTAAATTTGTTGAAATCAGTGAGTCACTGATAGTGTGTCATTTTTGTTCTATATTCACCTTTCGATAGTTTTATCTGTGACCCCCTGTTCCCCCATATAAATGAATGTTTGCATATTTACAATAGAATGTGCATGTCCGTGAATTTTTTAAATTTTTTATTTAACCATTATTTAACCAGGAAAAGCCCATTGAGATTGAAATCTATTTTGCAAGGGGGACCTGACATGAAACACAAAGTTGCCCAACAAGACTTGCACCTAACAAGATGCACAAACATCAAATGTGGAATGAGACAGAGGTGTAACAATAATTAAAAGTAGAGATGAGGTTAAAAGAGGTTAAAAGCAGGAGCATACTTCGGGCACAGAGTCATAAATTGCATGTTTAAAGTCCACAATTGAAATTAATTTGTCAAGTTTAAAATTCTTTTGCAGATGGTTCCAGCTGTAAGGTGCAAAATATCTGAAACCCATCTTACCGAATTCAGTAGTGGGACGAGGGACTTTAAAGAGTATCACGTCCCGAGAGTGGAGGTGATAACTGTGAATTTCTAATTAGCAGACAGCTGAGGTAGGAAGGGAGTAGACCAATTATTGTTTTGTAGATGTATATGTACCAGTGGGTCAATCTGTGCAGATGTAAAGGAGTAAACCCAGACCATTCATATAGAAGACAATGATGGGTTAAAAATTTTGCACCTGTAATGAAACATAAAGCGTTATGGTAAACCATATCCAAGGCATGTAAAGCAGAAGAGGAAGCATGCATATAAAGTATGTCGCCATAATCTAAAACAGGTTAAAAAGTAGCTGTGATGAGTCTCCTCTTAACTTTGGGACTAAAACAAGATGACAGATATTGGGACCTGTCAGAATCTGACGGTAGCTGGCTTCATTATTGTGAGCTGTGAGAACTGAGTTCCGATTGGTCAGAAGTGCTCATGGTTCCGCCTCCTGTCTTCAGCTCAACATGCAGGGCATTCGCAGACCTCAGTGGCCTTCAGGGGGAGAGGACTGCAAGACAAATGCGTTGTAATGATTACTGCGCGACAGCCCAGTGAAAAGCTCACTGCTCCTGTGCTTTCAGGCACTGTTTGTTTGTGGCCCTGTCTGCTCGATGGTGGGTAAAACCTTCCAGAACTCATTATCTAATTCAGTGGTTTCCAAACTTTCTGAGCACCATACCAACTTAATGTGCAAATATCTTTCTGTGATCCACTTAAAATGTGGCCAAACAGACACCTGTGGTGAAATATTACAGTAAAACGTTGCACATGTATATGTCAGAACATTGATTGTGCACTGTAACTAGTGTTGCGCAAGCAGAAAGTATATTTGATTTGACTTGTGTAGACATCATTGTAAAGTTGGTAAGTTACAAAATCATTTTTATCTCCCAAGCATACCTCATCCCCCCTGAACCTCAACAGTTTGGAGACCACTATAGGAACTCACCATACACGGTCATGTGATCTGTAGTGATGTTCTGATTGGTGACAAGCTGTGCGCTGTCAGTTTTTGGATCACTTGGGACTGTGAACAATAAATGCAGATGTATTACATAACCACTACAAAAAGCAAAAATAGTTGTAATAATACTAATAATAATTATTATTTTAATACCTTTTGGGAAAAGTAATTCAGTTCTGCAGGTATGGCCATAATTGCACACTAGTTTTTCTTCCTTCACGCTGGATAAAATGGGAAAATCAACAATATTACAGGAAAGACCTAATTTTCTTGAATCAATGAATAAAGCAATTCTTTGCAGTGCTATTCCAACCTCTAGGTATTTCAGGTTAGTAAAAGATTTTCCTCGGTTACAGGACAGTTTGGCAGTGCAGCGTTTGTGTTGTGACTGTCAGCCCGTGGAAAGTGATAAAGTTAGCTCAAAGTGTGCATTACATTTCAGCCTGAATTAAAATTAAAAATTAGTATTGTTGGGCCAGTTGTCTGGCAGCAAGCTGTAAAGCGATGGTTCCCAAACAGGTTGAGGTGGGTAGTGAGATGGCATATGTTATGTTTAGGCCTGAAGCAGTTCCCATTTAAATATCTCAGTCAAATTAAACACCACGTGTTACTTACTGTGCATATCGTACAGCGTACATGCTTCTGTTAACACCTTAAAAAAATACTATCTCTACATTTCAATGTATATAGCTGCCCTTTAATATGGAGCAGGCCACATAAAATGTCTTCACTTATTAAGGGGGTTGGTGGGTGCAGAATGTTTGTGGACCACTGCCTTAAATCAGATTTTAATATAGAGCTGAGCTGTCTACTGATTGTATGCTGCAAAAAAAGGCAATTGCATTAAACAATCTTGCAGATATCCATCCCCCATCGTGGAAGAATCTGCCTGATTGACACAGTGTGCAGCCCAGGGAAACCCCTCCCTCTCTGTGCAGTGGCGAATCAAAAGAAGCGCATTTAAATTAGTGTTTCAGGTGCATGCAGTTAGGCTGGAAGGATAGGGTCCCCAGTAAGTCACTGCTAAATGCCTAAAAGGAACTCAAGAGACAAGAACAGGAAAAGTATGATTTAAAAAAGAATTAAAGCACACTCCACAGCAGTGGAGGGCATAAATAATGGACGGTAGTACTGAAGTCAGGGCACATACACCTCGTAGATGTCCAGCCCGCCCAGATTGCGAAAGTCACTCCACTGGAAGTCGTGGAGGCAGCCTGCTCTCTGCAGGGACTGCAGGTGATCTGGAACAGGCCGGGCCACTGTTCCGCCAGCTCCGCCAGCTTCCACATCATGGCCAGGATCAGGTTCCACGAGCGTCTGAAATCCGCTGCGGGGGGGGGGGGGGTTTCTTTGGTTACTCAGACCCAAAAATCCGGGTCTAGGCTTGGCCCGAGGTCAGTTCAGTCAGTGCCCACACAACGTTATTTAACTTGTTGGTACAAATCCTTAGTGGCCATGACGCTGGTGAAGAAGATGTACCTTTCAATGTTCAGTGGTCATTTACTGACTGTCTCTCTATTGTCTCCCTTTTTAGTACAACCTGGCTTGATTGCCACTTAATTTATCCAGTAGGTGACCGAATAAGCTTTCTAAGGATGTATAACATGTCTAATATTACTTTGGGAATAGCATTTTATAGCTCAGCATAACCGGAAGTTTTGTCTCATTATAGCTGCATTACGCATTCACTCTGTGGTAGCAGTAAAAGACACTGCACCCGGCAAAACGTTATTGATGGGTTTTGTAATTTCTTGGAAAATATTATTATTCTTGAGAACTTCTGAGCACGACTAAGACATATGTTTCCTGATAGACTCAGCATTGATTTTCTGTCTCTGTCTACTGAACACAGGTAATATTTCTTCATTGATATGTAAGTGTTACTGCTCAAAATATTTCAGTTTTATACAATATTTTTTAAACTGAGCGACTTTAAATAGGTTAGCGGTATTTTATAATGAGGATATTTCACACTGTAACCTAAGTGTTCATTGGTAGTTCAGTAGGATTTGTGTTTCATGCACCAGATGTGATGTAGTTGGAACATTGTCAAAACGTGGTGGACGGTCTAATATTGTTTTAATGTCGTCCCATCCTCATACAAGAAAACAATGCATACTGTAGACTACAAATAAACATATGAGTTAATGATTACACATTTAGTTACTGTACCACATTGTGTGATAATGTTTTTGCATTATTTTAAATCTAATATCAATGTTTCATCTTAAACATTCATATAGGGCACATTTATATGCTTTATGATGGGCAAAAAGCATTTTATTCATTTTTGGAGAGATTTTGGATATGTTTCTGGACCCCTAGATATTTTAGACTACTGTACTGATGGAAAGCTTGTAACTCCCAATTGAAAATGATGTAAAAGTGAGTTTCATGAGTCAAAACAAAAGCTAGGCTCAAAACATATCTGTGGCAAACACGCCTGCCACAGGCCACCGAAGTGGCTTTCCTTGGGGCCCTCCAGCACAGAGACACAGGGAGAAGATGTTCAAAAAGTCCACATTTATTTCTGAGGGTTTGGCAAGATGGTATAGCCAAGTGAGCAGATGTAAAACACTGTCATGACAGAGAAGCTCCCCTCGTGTGGGTGGGGATGGCAGATTTAACCTGTGCGCAGTGATTACCTCACTACGCACAGGTGCAGCCACTCCTGTTCCTGGGCCCAATTAGCCTGGCCAATTCTCCAATTGGCCAGGTCTAATTAACTTGACCCAGGGCAGGTGTGGCTGCTTAAACCAGCCATCCCCACACCACATACCCCCAACGCCAAACTGAGGCCAGGGAGAATCCCTGGCCGAAGCCTACCCCCCACCCCCCACACTCCCAACAAAGCAAAAAAAAGTTTAAAAAAAAAAAAATAAACACTCCACTAAATCTTCAGGGTGGGTGGCCCCGAAACAGTCCAGTACATGCTGTGACCCTCCCCCGGAAGATGAGGCAGCCCTCCCACCTCCTCCCTCTCGGAGCGCGGGGAGTCCTGGGCTGCTCTGCTGGCTGGTGGGGGCGTCACAGGGCTTGGGCTTGGGCTGTTCCAGGGGCTATGGTGGGGTGGCTGGGCTGGTGGGCTTGCTTCCTTGCGGCGCGGGGGACCAGGAACCCTTGTAGCTGTGGAGGCCGCCAGTCGGCTCTGCTGGCAGGCAGCTGCAGGCTTACCCCCTCATGGGCTCCGGGCAAACCAACCAGGCCAAAAACAACAAACTAAAACAACAAAAGGGACAAAAGGAAGCGAAACGGCGCGGCCACCTCTTGTGCGCCGCCCGTAGCTGACCCGCCTTCCCGGCCAAGTCCAGCTCACGGCGCGACCACCTCTTGTGCACCGCCCGTAGCTGACCTGCCTTCCCGGCCAGGTCCAGCTCCTCAGCGTCCCAGCTGAGGATCGCTTCCTTCCCTTCCCCGGTCATCTCCTGCTCCCTGTCCCTGGCCTGGAGGATCCGCCCGAAGCCCTGTCAGGAACACCTCAGCTGCCCCTCCTCCAGTGTGCCTCCTGGCTGGCCCTCCTGTGCCTCTTCCTTGTACTGGAGAAGCCCCACGTTGGGCGCCACTGTGGCAAACACGCCTGCCACAGGCCACCGAAGTGGCTTTCCTTGGGGCCCTCCAGCACAGAGACACAGGGAGAAGATGTTCAAAAAGTCCACATTTATTTCTGAGGGTTTGGCAAGATGGTATAGCCAAGTGAGCAGATGTAAAACACTGTCATGACAGAGAAGCTCCCCTCGTGTGGGTGGGGATGGCAGATTTAACCTGTGCGCAGTGATTACCTCACTACGCACAGGTGCAGCCACTCCTGTTCCTGGGCCCAATTAGCCTGGCCAATTCTCCAATTGGCCAGGTCTAATTAACTTGACCCAGGGCAGGTGTGGCTGCTTAAACCAGCCATCCCCACACCACAATATCTTTTTAGTCTCTCCTATATTTGAGGGGCAGGAGTGGGTGGTGGGCATAGCTATAGAGTCTCTGGTAGACTGAGCGGTTAGTGCTGTCACTGGATCATCATTGGTAGTGCTGTGTTAAGCTGAACTGGTCATGGTCTGGTGATGAATGTCTCAAGCCTGCCCTCATGGCTGCGTTGGCCCCTGCCTCTATTTCCCTTAGCTATGCTGCCATAGCCTTATTCTGCCAGGGTTTTCCTTATTGCACGCAGGCACCTCTGTCTCTTCTGCTCTGCTTGCTAATCTACCATTTGAGCCCTAGACCAGCTAGACCAGCTAGACCAGCTGGGCACCCCTGCCTCCTGCCACTATTGACTTTCCATAACCAACTAACCAGTGCCCGCCCGCGGCAGATGGGTTCCCCCTCTGAGTCCGGTTCTGCTCAAGGTTTCTTCCTGTTATCAGTCAGGGAGTTTTTCCTTGCCAGTGTTGCCCTAGGCTTACTCTTTGGGGGCTGGTTCTCTGTAGAGCTGCTTTGTGACAAAGCTCCTTTGTTAAAAGTGCTATACAAATAAATTGAATTGAAAAACAGTTGATTTGTAGTGAAATACATGATTATGTTGTGATTTACAGAAATTCATAATTTAGACATTTTGGATAGATTTGGAGACACTGCTTACTTTTTGCTTCATAGATTTTTAGTAGTTCTGCATATCCACCCTTAGTTTTTACACACTTGTGGTCAAAGAGTTTTTGATCCAGGACATGTTTAGTTTAACCTGTTTTATATATGTGATCTCTCAGTATTTCATTGCAAACTAAAACAAGAGCAAATTAATTTCTTATTTTTTTCCTAGACAATTGCATTTGTGGCACTTTATTTCTTCCTAAGATATTAATACACTACCCTGTAAGCGACTCCCTGATTTCAACCAATCGTATTTTGTTGTGAAGAACAATATGTTTTGATTGGTTCAAGCCGGTCACTGACTGACGGCTCATTTTAGCTTCACCCATTATATGATGTATGGCTTCACTGTCACTATAAGCTTCTGATTGTAAAACTTTTCACACTGAACATAATTAAATTATTTCACATAATCTGTAGGATAAGGACAATATACAGTATACACTTTCCTATGATCTCACACACATTTACACACACACAATCTCACGCACACATAGTCACAGACACATACACACACAGTCTCACGCTCCCACATACTCAGACTCACACACACAAACACACACACACACACACACAGTCTCACACACACGTGCACACACACACACACACAGTCTCACACACACATGCACACACACACACACACACAGTCTCGCACACACTCACACACACACACACACACACAGACACACACACGCAGTCTCACGCACACACACAGTCTCGCACACACACACACACACACACACACAGTCTCTCACACACGCACACACACACTCAAACACACACACACGCACAAACACACACACACACACACACAGTCTCACACACACATGCACACACACACACAGTCTCGCACACACACACACACACACACACACACACAGTCTCACACACACACACACACACACACACACACAGTCTCACACACACATGCACACACACACACACACACAGTCTCGCACACACTCACACACACACACACACACACACAGACACACACACGCAGTCTCACGCACACACACAGTCTCGCACACACACACACACACACACACACAGTCTCTCACACACGCACACACACACTCAAACACACACACACACACACAAACACACACACACACACACAGTCTCACATACACATGCACACACACACACAGTCTCGCACACACACACACACACACACACACACACACACAGTCTCTCACACACACAAACACACACAGACACACACACAGTCTCACACACACACACACACACACAGTCTCTCACACACACACACACACACACACAGTCTCACACACACACACACACACACACACACAGTCTCACGCACACATGCACGCACACACACACACACACACACATACACACACACACACATACACACACTCCTCACCGCTCGCTGCAGGCCTTCTGCAGCGTATTTGTATGTACTGGTCCTCCCCCTCAGAGCCCTGCCTCAGCAGGACCAGAGTGTTACTGTAGCCCAGCAAAAAGCAGTCTCTGCCCACCCAGTAGGTGGAATACAGGGAGCAGGCCCGAACGATGAGCCTGCCAAGAGAAGCACATTCAGAAGCACAGCCAGCTGAGCAACACAGGGATAAGCTGAGCAGCACAGGGATAATGGAGGAAGGGACACATTCAGAAGCACAGCCAGCTGTGCAGCACAGTGGTTAGGGAACTGAGCTTGCAACACAGGTTTGATTTTTAGGGGTTGGAGTGCTTAATTCACAAAACTGAGATTTCCTAGTGATCCAAAGACGAGCGTCCTGCTGAAGTGAGAACTTAAATAAGTACTGGTGTAGTGCCTTCTCACCTGGAGAGTACCCCAAAGTGCTTCCCATGAAAAAAATTCTAAAAGAAAGTAAAAATGATCAAAAGTAAAGATAAGTCAATCAAGTAAAAGAAGTAGTAAAAACAGAAACGAGTACCTGTGGAAGACGCCATAGGGGATTTCGGGCAGGAAATAGACAGTAACTTTGAGGTCCTCCATGTTGTCCTCTCCCCACATTTTGCTCACAACGCCGGCATCCTTCAGGTAACTGGGGAACAGGTAGGCGCTGTCCCGGTTAACCAGCGTAGGTGCCGAGGGCCGGCTGGGACTCCACTCCCTACCTGGGTCAAACTCCTGGGCGTTGGGGTTGAGGGGACTGGCAAGTGTGGTGGGAAGGCAGATGTCGAAATGCCTGAGCAAGCACACCAGTTCTCCCTCTTTATTGGTGGAGCCTGCTAGTGCACGCATGATGCTCTTGTCTTTTGCCACGTCCAGCTGCGCGAGGGACCTGTGGGCCAGGGCCGCGATGGCACTGTTGTGCAGGGTGGCCTTGCCCTTTAGATTGCTCACCCAGGCACCCCTCTGCCTCCCCAGGCTGTTTACCTTCTGCAGGATGTTGTGGGGAATCTCCTCCAAACACCTGACCAGGTCGTGTCTGACCACCGTCTGTCAGAACAGAGAGATGGGAGGAAAAGTTTGTGAAAAGTTGAGTGTAAAGATTTAAGATGCAGACACTGTATAGCTATATGGTTATCATGTGCTGCAAGTGGTTAAAAATGGCATGCTTGACTGAGTGTATTGTGTCCCAAGGACGGTAATGTAGCCAGCCTACCTGTGGCTGTTTCTAAACAAACCCTCACCTTGAACAGTGTGATGAGGAAGGATGGTTTGGTGAAGACCTTGACTCTCAGGGCCTCAATTTCCTCGTACCACACGATGATCCCGATCCGATGGAGGTAACGCAGTATGCTGTGCCAATCCTCTATGTCCAGATCCTTGACGAGAGTGTGTTTCTTAAGTTCATTAATGTCCACAATTCCTGTGCATGTCAGAGTGTTAGGTTAGTTTTCCACAAAATGGATTTGAGCCCATCCTTACTGTTCCTTAAGCTTTCATGATATACAGAACTCTGTGAATGCCCAGAGCACAGTTAACACTTTACAGAGCAGGTTTTTTGGAATGTTTTTTCAAAATTCAAAGTCAGTGTTCTAGAACTCAACTGCTCTCAGTCATCAGTAGTGATTGTGACATCAGCATTAGAATGCTCAGTTAAGAACATTCTAATCACATATTTGTGACCTCACACCTTAAAATCTCCAAACCTACCATGCTCTGGAGTGTTTTTATTTCTTTTGAGGTCTCGTACGGAAGACTCTGCCGCTTGGTAGCTCTGTGGCAATGTTCTCTCTAAGTTGGGAAACAGGTCCTTGTTGTAAATGTGTTTCAGGATGTGTTCCTGCAGCTTCTCAATCTCTGCAGGTTTGGTGCAGTCCATGAGCATCACGTCAAGTACCTGTTAGCAAAGCAAGAACATTGCATGAATGAAGGTCGTGCAATGTGGTTATTAAAACATATATGTACACCGATCAGCCACAACATTAAAACCATCTGCATTTTTCTGATACTACAAGCATTGTTTCTCCTGAATATTTTTTCCATTGAGTTCAACAGGAAAATTAATCAGGAGAAACAATGCTTGTAGTATTTACTGCATATCTGGCAGCAGCATGGAGCTTTGAGGCTCATTTGATACCACGGACCCTTGATGACTTAAAGCCATTTAGCCAACAAGTGTGTTCCATACTGTATCAGCATTATTTACAGTTGAATCTAGTCCCACCCCCCATTTACCATAGAGATCCATTCAAAAGCAAAGAGTTTTTGTATCGCTTGTAGGACAACCTGACAATAAGATATCCAGACTCTGATGATGTTGATGACGATGATGATTTGGCATTATGTTAATTTGTCTAAAACACTGAAATGGGGGGCTACGTATGAAAAGTGCTGTAATTACTACACGGTGAAACCAAAATGTATAAGAATACCCTTTAATAAAAGCTTTGTGTCTGCGCTTTGACCAACTGTGAATTGTTTGATTACAAATAGAAAATAAAATATTAAATCAGAAAAAAACAGAAAAATGCAGGTGGTTTTAATGTTGTGGCTGATCGGTGTGTGTGTGTATATATATATATATAATACACATACAAATGCATTGTTATTGCATAATACACAATTAATAAAAGAAAAAAGATGACACGGTAACTAGGCCCTTTAGAGAAATTAAATATACTGGAAAATATAAGTATATTTCAAAGCAAGATAGGTTTAAATGAATATTTTATAATAGTGGAAAGCTAAATTATTAGTTATTTTCTGATATTCCATTTTATTTGAATATATTGCAGCATGTTACATCTGTTTCAGGGACAGGAGCATGACTACTGTACACACTCATAGTGGTCCACCACAGGTCAGCGAACACCTGTCTCATCTGGGGCGGAAATAGACGGATGCAGTTATACAGGTAGCAGCTGAGTGGTTTTGCGGGCGTACCGTGAGGTTGTAAGTGGTCAGCTGATAGAGTCTGTTCAGCTGATGGGTGAAAGGGGTGGGGTCGTCGTTGTCCTTGATGTTCGATATCCGTTGCTCAAGTTTGGACCTCCTGTCCTCCAGCATGGCCTTGGCTTTCCTGTTTATGTCCTCTTCCTTGAGGTGGGCGTCGGGGCACTGGTCTGCGTGAGTGCCCACGGGCAGCACCACGGAGCAAGGAGCCCTCATCATCATGTTATTGATCCAGAAGCTCACGTTGTCTTTGAAAGACTGGGGCTCCGAGATGCTGTAACTACAAGATCAGAGGACAAAACACCTGTGAGGCCGGACAGCGATCAAAGCACAAACTGGCCACTGAGTGGCGAGTTTGTCCTGAACAGCACTGTGACACCGGTGGTATATGGCAAGCCAGTGCAGTGTGGTGCTTTTCAGAAAGAAGTATTCCATCATATTTAAATCAACAGTTTTTCATTGACAATAGTGGTATTTCAACAGGATTTTTTAGGTAGTCACAGTTCAGATCTGGCCGGAAGACACTTTCTGAGGGTAAAAAGACAGATGTTTCTACTGTCCAAGTTCATTTAAATCTAATACAATTCCATTTCTTGAAACACCGGAAATGAAATGGAATTTACCCACCCGCCCCCCAGCCCCCGAAAATGAGCCGATGGTTCACCTGGCCAGGTTGATGGCGAGGATGACGAAGGCGTGTGGAGTGATGAAGACGTGGTGGGTGAGGTAGTATTCCTCCTGTCCGGCAAAGTCCCAGAAGAGCATCTGAACGCCCTGCTTTTTCACCTCGCATATGTCGATGCCCACGGTGCGGTCGGCCACGCCCACCTCCACGGCGTGCCCCGCCCTCAGGCTGCGGCAGAGGGTGGACTTCCCCGCCATGGAGGAGCCCAGGAACATGACCTTCACCCTGGGGGCGGGCTGAGTCTGGCCGCCCGCCCCCATCTGGCTGAAATAGCTCCGCACCTCCTTCAGGCCGCCGGCGCACACCTCCTCGGGAGGCCTCCTCAGGGGGTTCCCCGCCGCCCGGAAGTCGGCCAGGCCCGTGTTCAGGAAGAGCTCGGCGGGAAGCTCCACCAGACGGTTGTTGTCCACGTAGAGCTCCCTCAGCTTTGGGAGGCGCAGCGCCCCCTGCAGGTCCCGCAGCCGGTTGCTGGAGAGGTTGAGGAACTCCAGACGCACACACTTCTGCAGGTCGGAGGGCAGCTCGGACAGGAGGTTGCTGCTCAGGTTGAGACGCCGCAGTTTACCCAACATGGCAAACACCCCGTTGGGTATGCATTCCACTCTGTTCTGATTCAGGTACAGCACCTCCAGGCAGCCCAGCTCTTTGATCTCCAGGGGGAACTCGGAGAGCTTGTTCCAGGACAGAAACAGCTCCTTCAGGTTTTCCAGCTGGGAGATTAGAGAGACCTGCTTCAGCTGATTCACCTGGAGATCCAGGCTCTCCACCTGCTTGGCTCGGGAAAACAGCTCCGGAGGTAGATCTGTCAGCTTCCTTTTGGAAAAATCCTCTTTTTTTTCCTGCTGGACCCCTGGGTTGTGATCAAATGGTACAATCAGACTGAGCGACACGTTCTCTGTGAAGGCTAGGTTTCCGCTGCGAGTGGCCTCAATGCTTAGACCCCACATATGATCTTTACAGCCGAAAGGAAACTAACAAATGCGCACACAAACACAGGAGAACAGATATCAGTCCTGGGGGATATTTCACAAAGCAGGTTTAGCTGGATAAGACCTGAGTAAAACCCAACCATGTCCAACCATGTTCCAGATTTGTGAGTTTTACTCCCAAATCGTAGTAAAATCTTGCCAGTCCTACCTCAGTGGGTGTGCCTACCCCTCACACCCCAGGGTTAGTGTGAGATTGTATTAAGTCTGTGAAGGCCTTTTTCTCAGCTTTTTATCGTTCTGACAAAATTAAATGTGTTTAATAATTATAAGTCTTTTGTCTTGATTTATAATCCTACCTACATTATGAAACCGCAATCCTCCTGCCAGCAGCCAATAGGAGCACTGTCTTTGTATGACATCAGCACACCGGAGGAGGGCTACGATAAAAAATCTGCTAAAGAAACCTGTTGGAGTCTTACAATGCATGAAGCTGCATGATTCCCAGTCTTTGCAAAATTTAGAAAGTGTGGCACCTCTAGGATTAAAAACCCATGATTTAGGACAGATTTGTGGTTAAGAGAGTGTGTCAGACTTTAGTTGTGTAGAAGGCATCTAGTGTAAGGTCAGCATAACTCTGTAATCCTGCTTTGTGAACAGGGCCCTGGGTAAGAACCTAATTTTTATATAGACTTGAAATACTTTGAACACTAAATTATAAATCCCTGCAGATTGCTGACAATTTACTAAACAAATTTATATTTCCGCTGATATTCCGTACAAAATTACCATTTTAAAAATGACTGTATGTTGCAGTTGATGGCATTTTAAAAGTTAGCAGAACCCGCTAGGAGTGCTTTTGAATTTTTGCAGACTCTAAAGAGTATTTAATATATATTTAATATTTAACAGCAACACTGGTTCTGTGAGGACATACAGCCTCGGTATGTGCTAGACAGCCCCAATCAAACATTTGCCCGAATGCTTCACTTTAAAATATTACATTTATCCACTGAACAGCTGATGAAATTCAGGTTTATATTTATATTGTATATGGAATATACAATATATTAGATATTGAAGACAATATGGAAGATAGTCAAAGATATTGTTTGAACAGGTAGGTTTTGAGTCAGAAAGAGAATATCATATTTTTTTTGTACATCACATACAAAAGTTTCAGAGCATGATTTCACATGATTGTTTTTGTATATGATAATTTGTTTTTGATCATTTGGGTCCTTTAAGTGGAATATGCTTTTAAAAAAAATCTAAATTGAAACATAATGTGGAGGATAAGGGAAAGTTAATTATTGTAAAAGACTGCAAAGTGAAACTGAAAATAGTATTGTGTCTGAAGAACCGGATTTAAGGTTTCAGTGAAGGAAATAGAAAGTAGTAGAAAGTTTGTCCATATAGCATTTACCAGTCCACATTTAGTATCCAAAAAAAACACATTTTTTGTTTTATGCATGGTAAAATCTGACACAGGTAAATGGCATGTTTTTCATTTAATCATCCATTCATTTCATTGTAAAATTTACCAGACGAGTACCTTGTGACAGTTCCAATAGCATATTTATTATAATTAAGTGGGATGCTACATAAAATACTAACAGCCTGATATTTATGAAGCCAGATATAAACTAAGAGGCCTAAGAATAAAAAAATGCCATTTCCTTTAGAGCCAAGCATGGTGCAACAGAAAGACACCTCAATTCAAGGCTCTCAAATGCAGAACACAGGTGGAAGAGTCCATTTTATAGGTTGTGGGGTTTAGTTACCCTTGGCTGTAATATCGGTACCCAGGTTATTTTTAAAGGGAAGTTCCGTACCTACCCTTGTACTCTGCCATCTCGCTCTTCCAACACGCGTCCACCTGTTCTCACAGCACCAGCCATCCACTGCCGTCGCACAGCCTGGGAGGCATTTTATGTGGGGGTGGGGCTAGGTGCTATTCAAAATTGTTTCACTTTTAAGGTAGTGTTTGATCTGAAGTGTGATGGCTGCTGGAAGTGCCTAGTCTTTATTTAAATGAGTCAGGCTTCAAATACGACACAGAACTGAAGAAATGTCAGCGAACTCAACGCCACGTTTAAGCAGTAAAGCCTGGACCAGACACTACGGTATCTCTGTGCGCCAGTCAACCACACATCACAGGGGAAGACAAGAGAATTCATGTGAAATTCATTTTAAAATACAGAAAATACTGGCTTTACTTACTTCAATTGTTTTTTATTATTAAAGACATTCTCTAAGAAATATATTTACATACAGTTTGAGTGGAAGCCTCCATTTTACCCACAGTTGAGTCAGTTGCCCTCCAAGTTTATTTTTTCTTTACTATTCGCCCACACCATTTCTCAGCACGAGTTAAAATTATTAGCAAAACACCAGCAAATTACAACACTTATTCCTTTTTTTATATATATATTTGTCGTTGGAGTTTGTTCCCTCTTCATGCTAAACCAGCATGATTCCTTTGTGGAAATCAAAAACAGAAGAAAAAAATGCAAGTAAACAAAATGAAGAACATGTTGCTACACAACATTATCTGGAAGTACAGCAGTGCACTGTGGGTCAGGGACAGATCAGGACGAACAGTCAGCCAGTTGCATCTCGCAGATCTAGAATGATTCTACAGCAAAACCATGACCACGCGCTCAACAGTTACGCCAGAGAGGGCGGGAGAGCCAGACAGGCATACAGAGAGGCCCTAAGAAAATACTCCAAAACAAACATTTTGATAAGAGGAAAGAAAAAACTTGACCCCTTTGGCCGACTCCCATTTCCTTATATGGTCATATGACGGGTGGAAGAGGGTTCTGCAATGCTCAGACTGCTGGAGGTAGATGGAGTTTCCACTGAATAATCTCACCGTGGCACCCGAGCCTCTAAGCATCATGGTCACTGTGAGGCAAACAGCGCAGTGACCAACTACACTGGGGATCGGGGGCGGGGCGGGACGGGGGGGGCGTATATCTGCTAAGCCAAGTGATGACATTTCATCTGTCAACTAAGGGCTCAAAAGTGGGGAAATTGATGGGGGAAAGATGCAGGGGGCCCTGTGACTCGAGAGGTCACATGGATTGGTGCTCAGACCAGCCCAAACACAGGATGCTGTCATCTACAGCACATCCCCACTTCCGCTCAGCACAGAACCACTTTATTTGCAGTCATAAACTGTTCCTATACTTACATCTGCATGTAAAACAAGTGTCAACCCATATTTCTTAGCACCATTGCTCTATCCTGGGTGGAGTCAATATTCCTTTCCCACAAAAAAATAAGAAATAAACTGATGCAAGAAGCACAAAATATACTTTTTAGGACAGCATTGTGGCACAGAGGCTAGAGGGCTTGACTTCCTGTTATTTCCGAACCTTTATTTGAGGTATCATGCCCAGTTTGCTTCATTTAAGATTCATATATGCACAAATGGGACACAGTCATCTGCTAAACTAATGATTTAATACCATCAAAGACTTCCAAACAAAAGAATAACAAAAACTAGTCACCATCCTCTATTAATGTCTTAACCCAAACACTTCTGTGCATAAGAAACAGCACCATGGTTTGATGATGAAAATAACCAAATGCGTTTTTGTTTATAGACACCCCCCAAATAATCAAAATGAATTACCTGTTTAAAATGCTTTAGGACTAAACACATGGGGGGAATACTGTTGATATGTTTGTGTGATTCTGCAGTAAACTGATATGAAGACTGGCAATAACCCCCGGGCGAGAGTGAAGGGGACGTGTAATGTGTGTGTGTGAGTGTGAGTGTGTGTGAGTGTGAGTGTGTGTGTGTGTGTGAGAGAGAGAGATAGAGTGTTTGTGCATGTAAGAGAGACAGAGAGAGAAACAGGAGTAACTGATACCATCACAGTTGGTTTACTGTGTTTTACTTTATGACCATGTGACCCACACAGAGCACCTGTAGGCAAAATTAAATATTCCAGAAAACAATGCTGTCATCATCATCTTCCTTTAAAATATCTACAACGAGGAAAAAAAAATGAGGCAGAATTCTCAAAGCCCTTGTGTGTCCTACAGGCCCTCTTGGACAGAATTTCATATTAAAGTTATACTGTAAAGAACTTTCTTGGAGAGGAGGCGGTCTTCCCATGATTGACAGCTGACAGGCAGAGTCTCAGGGCCAAATGAGGGGGTGGCCTTCCCATGATTGACAGGTGAAAGCCAGCCGTCGGGGTATCACTGGACCAGTGGAGAAAAGTCTTCCTCAACTGACAGCGGGCCTTTATCTGGGGCAGAGTCTCTGGGCCAAATTAGGGGGGGTGGTCTTCCCCTGATTGACAGCTGAGAGCCAGTTTGCAGGGGATCAGTGGAGAAGGTGGGGTTCCCGGACTGACAGCTGGAGGCCGGCCTTCAGGGGGTGTCGGGGTCCTTGGCCCCCCCGCCGTCCTGACTCTTCCCACCGTCGTCCTTCTTGTGTTTCCGGGCGTGTTTGTACTTGTCCACGTAGGCCTTCACCAGGTTGGCCACTTTCACAGGGTTGATCTCCCCGCTTTTACTGTGGCACACCTGAGAAGGAAGAACAGCGCAGTGAGAACGGGCACAGGGTTCTGCGTGTGTGTGTGTGTGTGTGTGTGTGTGTGTAGTCTGTGCTGTGCGTGCATGTAGTGTGTGGATACCAACGGTGCCCTTGTCCCGTTGGAGTGCCGCAGACCTCCTTGGTTGCGGGGGGATTGGCCTACCTTCTGCACGGCTTTGCGCAGGATGTCTTTGTACTCGTCTTTGGTGATGGTTCTCTTCTGATAGAAGGGCTTGATGGCCAGCTTCACTTCCTCTACGGCTCTCTCCTGCATGTGCAGCTTCTTCATGTACTGTGGAGGGGGACAACGTTCTGACCGTCAGTGACCTCAAACACCCGACAGGGCCTCAAACTCGCCGAAACACCCGACAGGGCCTCAAACTCGCCAAAACACCCGACAGGGCCTCAAACTCGCCAAACTGAGATCAGGTAGAAACTGCAGTGTCTAGCTTGGACTTAGGAACAGCTGTTACACCACATCACCATGTCACAGCACACACTCGAGTTTGGTATTCCTCAGAGCCTCACCTTGTCTTTCCTGGACGAGTCCTGGGTCTTCTCCTCTTTCATTGAGCCTTGCGCTGCGGAGTCCTGCACACCGGTCGGGACCTGGGACCCGGACGGTCCAGCAGAGGGCGCCGCTGCCAGTGGTCCTTTCTTGGTCTGGGAGGGATCGCCCGCTGCAGCAGGCTGGGCAAAGTCCTGCAATGGGCGTCGGGTGGAGGTACCCAGGATTTAGCAATGCAGTGGTTAGGGAACTGGACTTTGAACCAGGGGGTTGTGAACTTGAATCCCAAGTGGGACAAAGTTTATGCTAGGATACTCAAAAAAGACCTTACATGATGGCATGTACATTGCATGCAAAGCTTGCCAAGCAAAATAATAATAATAATGATATTAATATATTTATCAGTCTACACCCTTACCTTTTATTTTAAGGATATGTGCCACTCTTAATACAGTCTATATGGCACAGCTGGTAAATTTGGCCAGTATACCTATTTAGTCAGTACATTGTTGAATGGAAATTATTTATTTATATCTGAACAACCCGGGAAGGAAGTTCAAACAGTTTTGATTTCTCAGGCACTGACTTTTACTTTCATTTACTCTGAAACCCTTTCCTAGTTTAGTTCCAGTTTCGATCACATGATTCTTCTTTTTTTCCCCAACTCTCGGGACCTCCCAGGGTAGAGGCAGCACAACAACAATGAGCTGCCATCTTGTGGTTGACTGAGTTCACTACAACCCAGTACACCAATTCAAGAAACAAAATACAAAATCTGCAGGAATTTTACAGGTGTCTCGAGTTAAAGTATTTAAAGTAATCATTCGATCCTGGATCACAGTGTTTGTTAAGGTTTCTCTGTTCAGGCTGGAGTTAGCATACCTGTTTCTGCTCTGAGATCAGGCTGGAGTTGGCGGATTTTCGAGGTCCTTCTTTTAAACCCTGTTTCAGCTTGTGTAGAGAGAACTCTGCAACGTGAGGAATAATCATAGTCATATGTAGCGGACTGCATCTTAATCCCCCAGAATAATTAACATCAGTGACAGAGAAGTTAATCAAAGTCCTATTCAATCGTGTATGAATACGCGCCTTGATGTTTCTGCATTTGCAGCACCACCCAGGAGGCCTTTCTGTTAATCATTATGAGGACTTCCAGTGAGAGTGACACTTACTTCCTGTTTTCTCGGTGGCCGGCTGGTCTGCTTCCTGCAGGTTCCAGGTGACCCTCTTGCCCGCAGGTTTTGGCTTGGCACTGGCCACGACTGGAACAGGCACAGTTTCAGGCTTGACCGCTGCTGGAGGCACATCTGTTTTAATCACGGATGCATCCAAAACAGCTACGCCCTTAGCCAAATCCCTCTCCCCTGTGGGCTCAACCTTTATGCTCTTTACAAAGTCCAGGCTGTCGAGGATGAAGTCCACGTTGATGTCTTCATCCGTAGAAAGCTCCTCCTTTTCCTGTTTGACCAAGTCAGTTTTAGAAGGACGTATGGCCTCGACCCCTGTCCCTTCCTCACACTCTAAAGCAATGATATTCAGGGAAGCACCACCACCCAGCACTCCCTGGTGGCAGTCCTCCAAAGTGGGGCTAGGCTCCCTTTTAACCTTGCAGGATGACTCTGCAGATGGTTCTGGCAATCCCAGCTCCGTTTTGCTAGCGCTCTCCAAAATGGCCTCTGTCTTCGCCTCAGTTTCCATAATCACTCTTTCCTGGTTCCTCTTCTCATCTTTTCTCTCATCTTCAGGAGCAGCGAGGGGCCCTTCCTCCTTCTTACCCACAGAAGTGGGTCTCTCCTCACAGTCCTTAAGTCTGCACTCACTTTTGACTGAGCCAGAGGGTACGAGCATTTCGCTACCGATCTCTTCAGGTTTATTCTCTTCTTTGACCGCAATAAGAGAAAAGGGCTTGACACTTTCAGCGTCCTCTTTGTTAGCCTCTTTCTCTGCTCCCTCACTGTGCAAGGTGGGTATTTTTTTGTTAGTTTCTTTTGGGTCCATCCCTTCTTTCATTGAGCTGAGAGACACAGATCTTCTCACTTTGGTTTCATTAAGGTCACTCTCTTTGACCGCACTGAGAGAGACAGTTGTTTCCACTTTAATTACTTCTGGGTCGCTCTCTTTGACAGCGCTGATAGAGAAGGGTCTTTCAGCTTTAACACCTTCTGGTTCCTTTTTGGGTTTGCTCTCCACTTTGATGGAGCTGAGACGGACAATTTTTTCTCTCTTTACTTCTTTTGAGTCCCTGGAGTCTTTTGGGTCGGACTCAGAAGATCTTGTTTTCTGAGTGCTCTTGAGTGCTACAGAGTGAGAGCTTTGTGATGGACGAGCTTCACTTCTTCTCTCTCTCGACCGTGACCTCCCTCTTCTGCGCTCTTTTGACCTTGACCGGCCTCTGTCTGTTGACCTGGCAGTGGACTGCGACCACTTCCAGTCTTTCCTTCTTTCTCTGGATCTAGATCGAGATCTGGATCTCGACCGTGACCTGGACCTCGATCTGGTACGTGACCGACCTCGTCTCTTATCCTTCGACTCTTTACTCCTCTTGCTCTCTCTGTGGGTGTACCTCTCATGACTCTCCTTCCTGTGTTTCCTCCTCCTCGACCGTTCTTCGCTGCTGGAGCAAGACCGCCTCCTGTCTTTCGATCGCGATCGAGACCGTGACCGTCTCCTGTTCCTCCTAGACCGCTCGGAGGCGTCGGAGTGCGAGCTGTCTGACGGGGATCGCGTCCTCCTCCTCTCCTTGGAGTGGGAACGTCGGGCACGCTTTATCTGGCTCTTGCCTCCCGCCTCAGCCTTCCTGCGCCGGGAGTCGGGGCTGCATGAAGAGGACCGCCGCTCCTTCCTCCTGCCGGATGCCCGCTTCCTGTCGGCAGACCTCGACCGAGACTTGGACCTTGAGTGATGGTTTTTGGACGAGCGTTTCTGCTCAGGGTTCACATTCTTCTTGTCATGGTGGCTGGAGACAGAACTGGACCGTGAGCGCGAGCGGAAGAGAGAGCTCTTTGAGGCCTGCAGGTTCTGCTTGATGTCAGAATTTGCCAGGTCCGTTCCTTTGGCTGCCGTGTCAGGCCGCGCTTCTGATGTAGGCTGGGTGCTCAAATCCTCAGGCTTGGATGTGTTCTGCACACCGTCCCTCACCATCTCTGTGTGCTTCACACATTCCAGCTCCTCCTTCACCTCCACGCCTTCCAGCACCTCCTCCTTGCCTCCCACCTCATTCACCTCCACACTTTCTGGCACCTCCTCCTTCAAGCCTTCTGGCTCCTTCTTCACCTCCAGGCGTTCCGGTTGCTCCATTCCCTCCACATCTGAGCTGTCGTCTAGATCCATCTGGTCACCATCCAGCTCCATCGGGTCACCATCCAGAGTTTCATCTTTAACACAGCAGCCAGGACCCTCTGCATCGTCGCCCCTGTACGGCGATTCCGACTCGGAGCGTCGCTCTTTCTTTATCGCTGGCTTGGTGACCTTGGTCACGCCACCTGCGCTGTCCACCTCAGAGGCACTGTCGGATCCATTTGAGTCAGAGCCTGTAGGGTCGAAGGGGTCGTAGATATCGGTCTTGACGGTACCGTCCTTGCTCTGCGAGCGTGCTGAAGACAGCAGCAGCCGTTTGCTCTTCAGGCGCCTCTTCCAGGCCTCGTCCCTCGCCGGCTCCAGTGGGTTGCTGAGCGCCCCTGCTCCAGCCAGTCGCCGGGCGTGCCAGGAGTTTCCGCTAGCATTGATGCGGAAGCTGACTGTGGAAGAGGAGGAGGACGAGGAGCTGCCAGGGTTAGCCGTGGAGCTGGAGGAAGAGGAAGAGGAGGAGTGGGACAGGGCGGACGAGGTGCCTGCTCCATCCTGCCCTGGTCTCTGCACTCTCCCCTGCTCGCCCCTGGAGGCCCCCTGATCCACGGCTTGCTGGCGCCCCCTGGTGCCCGCCAGGTTGTTCACACAGGCATCGGGGAGCCCATCGCCGCTGCCTCTGCTCTCGTCCGACTCGGCCGCCCTCCTGATCTTTGGGATTCGGGGCAGCGCCGACACGTCCACCCATACCGGTTTGGGCGGGGGCTGTCTTACGGAGCCTGCCTCCATCGCCATGGCCACCGCCGTGGGGCCTCTCCCTCTAAACGTGCCGTTGAGGCGACTCTCCGGAGAGCCGATTCTGGGGGGCAGACCCAGGGGTTCTATGGACGGGCGGAGGCGAGCATCACTGGGTGTGTTGGGGGGTCGGGAGGAAGTGGGCAGGGGCGGGAGCGAGCGGGCAAATGAGGAGGGCCGGTCTGGGAGGCCGCGGGACGGCCCAGGATCTGCGCTGGATCCGCTGGTTCCAGAGCCAGGAGGAGCTCCCGCGTGGATCTGGGCTGCAGGGGAACAGGCGCTCGCGGAAACCCTGGAAACGGCTGCCTTTGGAGACGGTACGCTGACTGAAAAAAGAGAAACCCTGTATAAAAAACTAAATACAGTAATCCCTGAAATGAGTTAAATGTAACTGCGCAATAGGGCAGTTACATTTTTGTTGTATTTGATGGGGATATTATCATTTTATGCTGTGAGTGTTGTGATATGTATGTATTGCTTCAGTGTGCTTGCTAATTTGCAACGCCTGTCACCAGGGAACTCACCGGGATTGATAGCCTTTAGGAGTGGCGGTATGTGAACTCACCGGGATTGATAGCCTTTAGGAGTGGCGGTATGTGAACTCACTGGGATTGATAGCCTTTAGGAGTGGCGGTATGTGAACTCACTGGGATTGATAGCCTTTAGGAGTGGCGGTATGTGAACTCGCTGGGATTGATAACCTTTAGGAGTGGCGGTATGTGAACTCACCGGGATTGATAGCCTTTAGAATGTGAACTCGCTGGGATTGATAACCTTTAGGAGTGGCGGTATGTGAACTCACCGGGATTGATAACCTTTAGGA
This sequence comes from Anguilla japonica, assembly GCA_025169545.1. Lineage (NCBI taxonomy): Eukaryota > Metazoa > Chordata > Actinopteri > Anguilliformes > Anguillidae > Anguilla > Anguilla japonica. Next base: position 48,681,443 of record CM045898.1, read on the forward strand.
GTGGCGGTATGTGAACTCACCGGGATTGATGGCCTTCAGAGAGCCGTCTCTGCTGATGAGCACATCTGAGCTGTCCATCATCAGCATGCTCTGGCCCGACAGGATGCTGCCCAGCAGGTCGGGGACTGGAGCCGCCTCCGCAACCACCTGCGGCTCGGGGATACCGAGGCCCCGCCTACAAGCGCAGTAACCATGGTGGTTATCCCCACAATCGCGCCCATCAGTGCTGTGAACATGTTGATTATCCCAATAACCACGCCCATCAGTGCTGTGGCAATGGCGATTATCCCCATAACCCATTGGCTGTACAATTGCATCGGCCAATCGCGGAATTACATGAAACGGCCATGTGACCACGCCCACTAGGCCCATAACCATGGAAACCAGCCCCATAAGCACATCCATTTCCTGTGCAATCACATCAGTCAGCCTTGTTACCACGTCAGTGGGACCAACGCTCCACAGCATAGGGGGGCGGGTCGTTTTACCTGGGGAGGCCCACCGGGATTGGCCGAGCCACGGGCTGGTGGGAGCGCAGGGCGGAGCGCGAGAGGCCCTGCCTCTTCACGGCCATCGGGGAGGGCGGTCCTGAGGTCTGCTCGTTCCTTTAAAACACAAACACAGCGAGCTTCACTGCAGGAACGCCACACGCCACGCAGCACCGTTCAGACTGGACCTGGCGTGGACCTGAAACCCGAATCACTCAGCGTGTGGGAGGCAGACCCAGAAGCTTTCAACTCCAGCTTCTGCTCTGAAGTCAGGGTTTCCCCGGGGCAGATTAAGCCAAGCCCAAAGCCGATAAGCGGCAGCCAGCCTGTGCACACCCGCCCTCACACACACCCGCACTCACACACACACCGCCCTCACACACACTCGCCTCACACACACCCGCACTCACACACACCCGCCCTCACGCACACGCACGCCCGCACTCACACACACCGCCCTCACGCACACGCACGCCCGCACTCACACACAGGGGATGTGTGTCGCCCAGAGCCCTGGGGAGTCTGGGACGCACAGGGGCGCGTGCTCGTGCTTCGCGGCCGGCGGACGTACTCGTCGGGGAAGGGGTCCAGGTCGAAGGGGTCCCCGTACACGGACAGGGCGGCGGCGCCGATGTCGGCCCGCATGCTGCCCAGGGTCTGCTCGCAGGGCCGGTACACCGACGGGATGGAGGCGCTGCGGGTCGGCCGGCCCAGCCCCAGGCTCTTAGCGATGCGCGAGCGAGCCGTGGGCTCCTTCACCACCTGGGGAGAGCGATGGTGGGGGGATACAAAGTTATTAAACCCCCCCATTAATACACCTACTACGAGTTAACGAGGGAGGAGTCTCATGCATTGCCATTACTAATACTGCTAAAATTAATCAATGAGAGGATCCAAAGTGGTTACTAAGATTACCAACATTACGTTTATTACCATTACAGCTAATTGTACTTAACCCTTTAAAGAGTGAGATTTTTGGTATGCGTTTTTTCTCAAAATTCTAAGTCAGTGTTCTAGAACTCATTGCTCTCAAGTTACTAGTAGCGATTATGACATCAGAATTAGAATGCTCAGTTCATTCTACTGACACATCTGTGATCTCATACCTTGAAGGGTTAATAGCAATCTGAAGCCCTGCTGCCAGTACTAATAAATGAGGGGGTGCAGAGGGAGGGTGGGGGGGGGGGAGCAGGGACATTAGTCGTCACACATTACAAAGGAATGCAGGTCAGAGCCTCTCTCTGGTTCTGTGCCCTGCATGTCTTTAACGCGTGCAGCTCCTCACCAGCTTCCTGCGCGATTTCGTCCTCCTGACTCGCCGTCGTCGCCGCCGTCTCTTAACGGCCTTCCCTTTCGCTTTGCCCCTCCCCCCCGTCTTGGCCCCAGTGTTCTCTCTTGCCCTTGGCGTCTTGGTCTTCCTTCGTTTACCTGCAGCAGGTTAAACCAACACTGACAGTCTGACACATTCATTGACCTCCGCATTTTGGTAGCTGATCGTTGCACTTGTGTCTGCATTGTAATTAGCTCTGGAGGGTGTGTGTTATCAGTGTTCTCAGATGCATTGTGCTCTGGAGGGAGTGTGTTATCAGTGTTATCAGGTGTACTCTGGAGCGTGTGTGTTATCAGTGTTATCAGGTGTACCTCTGGAGGGTGTGTGTTATCAGTGTTGTTTGGTGTGTTTTTGGCGACAGACGTTACCAGTGCGGCGCTTCCTGCTGGTCCCGGCCCTGGGGGTCAGGTCACGCACGTACACCGCGGTGCTCAATCCCGCCACCACCGCGTTGATGGCGTCATCCAGCCAGGTGGACAACCTGGGAGCCTGTCAGGGGGGGGCAGGGGCAAGGGGGGGACACACCAGCACCGTCAGAAGCACCTGGAAGCTCTGAAAGTGTTCATACAGGTCACCCACGAGGTCAGTACTGTACCTCAAAGCAAACAACTTGACTAGGTGTAATTAGCACATTCTATTCCAAACACAGGTCACCTGTTTAAATGGCCTTTGCCTAAAACCATCTGTACGTTGAGAGCCAACCGGATGTACAAACTACAATAAGAAGGAAATGAGATGGACGTGTGTGTGCATGCAGACCTCGGGGTCAGGGCAGGGTCAGTGCGTGTGCATGCAGACCTCGGGGTCAGGGCAGGGTCAGTGTGTGTGCATGCAGACCTCGGGGTCAGGGCAGGGTCAGTGTGTGTGCATGCAGACCTCGGGGTCAGTGCAGGGTCAGTGTGTGTGCATGCAGACCTCGGGGTCAGGGCAGGGTCAGTGTGTGTGCATGCAGACCTCGGGGTCAGTGCAGGGTCAGTGTGTGTGCATGCAGACCTTGGGGTCAGTGTGTGTGCATGCAGACCTCGGGGTCAGTGCAGGGTCAGTGTGTGCAGCAGACCTTGGGTCAGTGTGTGTGCATGCAGACCTCGGGGTCAGGGCAGGGTCAGTGTGTGTGCATGCAGACCTCGGGGTCAGGGCAGGGTCAGCGCATGTGCATGCAGACCTCGGGGTCAGTGCAGGGTCAGTGTGTGTGCATGCAGACCTCGGGGTCAGGGCAGGGTCAGTGCGTGTGCATGCAGACCTCGGGGTCAGTGCAGGGTCAGTATGTGTGCATGCAGACCTCGGGGTCAGCGCAGGGTCAGCCGTGTGCATGGGGGTCAGGGCAGGGTCAGTATGTGTGCATGCAGACCTCGGGGTCAGGGCAGGGTCAGTGTGTGTGCATGCAGACCTCGGGGTCAGCGCAGGGTCAGTGTGTGTGCAGTCGGGTGTGCATGCAGACCTCGGGGTCAGGGCAGGGTCAGTGCGTGTGCATGCAGACCTCGGGGTCAGTGCAGGGTCAGTATGTGTGCATGCAGACCTCGGGGTCAGGGCAGGGTCAGCGCATGTGCATGCAGACCTCGGGGTCAGTGCAGGGTCAGTGTGTGTGCATGCAGACCTCGGGGTCAGTGCAGGGTCAGCGCGTGTGCATGCAGACCTCGGGGTCAGTGCAGAGTCAGTGCGTGTGCATGCAGACCTCGGGGTCAGGGCAGGGTCAGTATGTGTGCATGCAGACCTCGGGGTCAGCGCGTGTGCATGCAGACCTCGGGGTCAGGGCAGGGTCAGTGTGTGTGCATGCAGACCTCGGGGTCAGTGCAGGGTCAGTGTGTGTGCATGCAGAGCTCGGGGTCAGTGCAGGGTCAGTGCATGTGCATGCAGACCTCGGGGTCAGTGCAGAGTCAGTGTGTGTGCATGCAGACCTCGGGGTCAGTGTGTGTGCAGGGCAGGGTCAGTGCAGGGTGTGTGTGTGCATGCAGACCTTGGGGTCAGTGTGTGTGCATGCAGACCTCGGGGTCAGTGCAGGGTCAGTATGGTGCATGCAGTCAGGGCAGGTCAGCGCATGCAGACCTCGGGGTCAGTGCAGGGTCAGTATGTGTGTGCATGCAGACCTCGGGGTCAGGGCAGGGTCAGTGTGTGTGCATGCAGACCTCGGGGTCAGCGCAGGGTCAGTGTGTGTGCATGCAGACCTCGGGGTCAGCGCGTGTGCATGCAGACCTCGGGGTCAGGGGTCAGTGTGTGTGCATGGGTCGGGGTCAGCGCGTGTGCATGCAGACCTCGGGGTCAGGGCAGGGTCAGTGTGTGTGCATGCAGACCTCGGGGTCAGTGCAGGTCAGTATGTGTGCATGCAGACCTCGGGGTCAGGGCAGAGTCAGCGCATGTGTGCATGCAGACCTCGGGGTCAGGCAGGGTCAGTGTGTGTGCATGCAGACCTCGGGGTCAGGGCAGGGTCAGTGTGTGTGCATGCAGACCTCGGGGTCAGTGCAGGGTCAGCGCATGTGCATGCAGACCTCGGGGTCAGTGCAGAGTCAGTGCGTGTGCATGCAGACCTCGGGGTCAGTGCAGGGTCAGTATGTGTGCATGCAGACCTCGGGGTCAGCGCGTGTGCATGCAGACCTCGGGGTCAGGGCAGGGTCAGTGTGTGTGCATGCAGACCTCGGGGTCAGCGCGTGCCTGTGTGATCCGGCTGCGGTTGACGTTGGCTCGGACCCTCTCGCTCTGCTGCGTGCGGGCGATGGCGCGGGTCGGCCCTGTCGCAGGGGCCCGGGGGCGGCTGGTTGTGGGCCTCACGTCACCTGCCGCCGCGGCAGACGCACCTGGGGTAACCGTGGAGACACAAATCAACCAAGACTGCAATGACACTGGAAGTCCCGTTTCCCGCTTTTTTTCTCCCAAATTCTAGAATACCCAACATTCCAGCCTCTGATATTGATTCCAGAGCATAGAGAAGCACTGCGTCTCCTTCAGACCTGGCACTGCTAAAAGCTGTTATTACAAATTCGCAAGTCGGTCTCGCAGATATGAGTCTGAGGAAGACTGCGCACAACAGGCCAACTGCGGCCGTGTGATCAAACAGTGTGGGCAGCGACTGAGTGATATGAGACTGTCCTGCTAGCTGGCTAAAACCCTCCCATCGCTGGCTAAAACCCTCCCATCGCTGGCTAAAACCCTCCCATCGCTGGCTAAACCCCTCCCATCGCTGGCTAAACCCCTCCCATCGCTGGCTAAAACCCCTCCCATCGCTGACTAAAACCCTCCCATCGCTGGCTAAAACCCTCCCATCACTGGCTAAAACCCTCCCATCGCTGGCTAAACCCCTCCCATCGCTGGCTAAACCCCTCCCATCGCTGGCTAAACCCCTCCCATCGCTGGCTAAACCCCTCCCATCGCTGGCTAAACCCCTCCCATCGCTGGCTAAAACCCTCCCATCGCTGGCTAAACCCCTCCCATCGCTGGCTAAACCCCTCCCATCGCTGACTAAACCCCTCCCATCGCTGACTAAACCCCTCCCATCGCTGGCTAAAACCCTCCCATCACTGGCTAAAACCCTCCCATCGCTGGCTAAAACCCTCCCATCGCTGGCTAAACCCCTCCCATCGCTGGCTAAAACCCTCCCATCGCTGGCTAAAACCCTCCCATCGCTGGCTAAAACCCTCCCATCGCTGGCTAAAACCCTCTCATCGCTGGGTGCAACCCCGTGGGGCTACTAGCCATAGTTAGCACTGGCACCAGACCACAGAGCCCATCCATGCACCAGGACAAACCACACAGTCACCTGAAGCCTTGTTTGCTTTTAATGTTAACTTCTGTCTTGGTCCCGTATTCCCTAAATTCTCACTGAGAAATGCATTCCGGGGCACATATTACATGCGTGAGGATTAAGTAGTAAAATAAAACATCACTCTACAGGCCAAAGATATCTGACGGGTTCAGGGTTCAAGGCTGTGTGTAGCTGATGGGTTCCTCTCTAAAAGCCCCTTTCCGCCTCCCCCCACCCTACAGAAAGAACGCGACTCAGCAGGGGGGCTCTGATTACCTGAGCGGCCATTGTTGGCGGAACATCGCGGGCAGAACCACTCTTCCACAGGCACTGCATCCAGGGGCGGGGTCAGGCACTCCATGTGGTACCTACCGTGCCACAGGAAACAGGCAGGGTTCAGGGTTCAGGGTTCGAGAAAAAAAGCAACACTGATCATCATGGCCAGTAAGCTCGACCCAAAGGCTAACGCTCCTATATCTGCACATTAAACATTTTCTGTGCCATAGAAAAAGACAGAGGCAACAAAAGAAGAACTTTGGCCAAAACACACTAGTGCATCGGTCCACAACGCTGATTTTGTCTGAAATGCAGTGAAATTCAGGTTTGCTCCTCCTTCCTTTATTTAGTAAAGTTATGCCTGTGCTACCCTCTTCCTGCCCAATCCCTCCTGACAGTGTGCACATTCTGCATTGTATTTATTTGGGGCCTGGCACCACAGTAACTCCTGTTTCACATCAGTGCACCCAGTTTATTACCTGTGAAAATCCAGTGTCTCTCCCTATGCTTGAATGAGTGCAATGAGCCATTATAGGACAAGATGATGAAATGTCTTAAAACAGTGAAATACGATTGGCCCTCACTGCAATAGTGAAGTACGATTGGCCTGCGCTGCAATAGTGATTGGCCCTTCTGGTAGCAGAAAACCCTGATTGGCCCACTGCAGGAGTGAAATATGATTGGCCTTCCCTGTAACAGAAGAACGTGATTGGCCCACCCTGCAGTAGTGAAATATGACTGGCCCTCCCTGTAACAGAAGAACCTGATTGGCCCACCCTGCAGTAGTGAAATATGACTGGCCCTCCCTGTAACAGAAGAACCTGATTGGCCCACCCTGCAGTAGTGAAATATGACTGGCCCTCCCTGTAACAGAAGAACCTGATTGGCCCACCCTGCAGTAGTGAAATATGACTGGCCCTCCCTGTAACAGAAGAACCTGATTGGCCCACCCTGCAGTAGTGAAATATGACTGGCCCTCCCTGTAACAGAAGAACCTGATTGGCCCACCCTGCAGTAGTGAAATATGACTGGTCCTCCCTGTAACAGAAGAACCTGATTGGCCCACCCTGCAGTAGTGAAATATGACTGGCCCTCCCTGTAACAGAAGAACCTGATTGGCCCACCCTGCAGTAGTGAAATATGACTGGCCCTCCCTGTAACAGAAGAACCTGATTGGCCCACCCTGCAGTAGTGAAATATGACTGGTCCTCCCTGTAACAGAAGAACCTGATTGGCCCACCCTGCAGTAGTGAAATATGACTGGTCCTCCCTGTAACAGAAGAACCTGATTGGCCCACCCTGCAGTAGTGAAATATGACTGGCCCTCCCTGTAACAGAAGAACCTGATTGGCCCACCCTGCAGTAGTGAAATATGACTGGCCCTCCCTGTAACAGAAGAACCTGATTGGCCCACCCTGCAGTAGTGAAATATGACTGGTCCTCCCTGTAACAGAAGAACCTGATTGGCCCACCCTGCAGTAGTGAAATATGACTGGCCCTCCCTGTAACAGAAGAACCTGATTGGCCCACCCTGCAGTAGTGAAATATGACTGGTCCTCCCTGTAACAGAAGAACCTGATTGGCCCACCCTGCAGTAGTGAAATATGACTGGTCCTCCCTGTAACAGAAGAACCTGATTGGCCCACCCTGCAGTAGTGAAATATGACTGGCCCTCCCTGTAACAGAAGAACCTGATTGGCCCACCCTGCGTCGCAGCCGTCGCACAGCAGCAGCCGGTCTTCGCGGTCGCTCTGGCCGCACACCTCGCAGTTGGTCTGGTCCAGCTCCACCTCCGCCTCCTGACCAGCCTTCGCTGGCTTCTGCAGGGTGATCTGCATGCGTACACACACAGCAAGCCCACACTGTACTACAGGAGAGGTAGCGCTGACTAGAGCTCCAGCTGCAGCCAAACGCCCACACTGTACTACAGGAGAGCTAGCGCTGACTAGAGCTCCAGCTGCAGCCAAACACCCACACTGTACTACAGGAGAGCTAGCACTGACTAGAGCTCCAGCTGCAGCCAAACGCCCACACTGTACTACAGGAGAGCCAGTGCTGACAGGAGAGAAATCTAGCATTAACCCAAGAGGCCCGGGCCCAATTAGGCCTGCCTTGGTCCCAATGCTCTGGATCTCATGACACCGGAGGCACGAGCCTCGAACTTGTAACTATGGAAACCAGCCCGCTTACATCTCAAAGAGAGTGATTTTACCAGCCAAGCTCCTTAGGAGCCACAGTGTCGCTGTTTAATGGTGTAAATGCGGCTCCTAATCCAGCTCCAATGCTGAGAAGTGTGTGCAAAAGGTCTGAATCTGTGACCTACCACTTTCTGAACTTTACCGCCATGATGCTTCCTCAGGCAGATTCTGTTGAAGACAATCCGGTCAACAGGACAGGAGTTTGCATTCTGAAAAGGGGGAAATGCCACAGACAGTTAGCTTCCACCAGCATGAGCTGCTTGTTCCAGGACATCCACATACACAATCTGAACACACAAGCATTCCTTTCTGTCATGTGTTACTGCAATGACTCATAAGGCATTGCCTTGGACTGGTCAGGAAGAGAGTGCAAGGGTGTCATTCAAATCATTTACTTTATTTGAGGTTTATTTAAGAAGGCAATCCTGAATTACAAATCTCCTGTGCGAGAGAGACTTTGAAAAACAGACGCCGGAGTTTACAACGTCAGAAAATTTGGAGAATGAAATCCTAAGCTATAACGGAAACATCCAAAACCATTACGCAATATTTTCAGAGCAGATTTAAAAACAACCGCATCAGATCAGTAATTAATCATTTTACTAAAGATAGCAAAATGTTGCAGTTTCAGCAAGTGAATTCATGTATTCCTGGCAGCTAGGAGCCAGTTCTGTAGTCTACAACATTGATATTCAAATCTGGACCTTGAATCCCCAGGTAATTACCTGAACAATTAGTGCTACTGATTGGCCAGACTGTATTCCCACCTGACTCCCAGGTAAAGGGAGGGTGGAAAACCAGCTGTGATTTGAGTAACAGGGGAGCGCAAGGACAGATTCGCTCCTGATGCTGAGACCACACCAACCTTGGACCACTCCAGGATGCAGTCCAGACAGAAGTAATGCTCGCAGCTCTCGGGCGTGGCCACTGCCTGCTCATGGAAGGAGTTCAGACAGATGGGGCACTTTTCCGCGTCTTCGTCTGAGCTCAGATAGGACAGGTCGGTTCCACCCATTGCTCCGCCCACTGCTCCCTCCAGCTCTGCCTTCCCCGGGTCATGCTCCGCCCCTTACGTACAGCACAATCAGGAGCAGACTGGTGTGATGATGGTAGGCCCATTAAAGCCAGGCATAGCTTGAAATCAATGCAAATTAACACTGGGCAACAGAGCAGGTTCTCTTACCATCACTGTCTTCCTCCTCTTCATCTTCCTCATCATCATCCTCTCCATCCAGGTTCTCTTCATCTTCCTCTTCCCCTTCATCATCGTCATCGTTGTCGTCGTCATCTCCACTTTCAGTCTCGCCCTCCTCCGAGTCCTCCCCACTTTCATCACTGTCTTCCTCTGAGTGTTGAGATGAGGGGGAGAAATGGAACCAAGGGCACATCAACCCCTGAAACCCTGACTGATCACACCTGATCACACCTGGGTCAAATACTTTACCTGAAATTATTATTTAGACACCACTGAAAATCCTGCATACTGCTGAAATTCTCAGGGATCCGCGAGCATTTTCAGATTTTACTGGCAAATGTAAAGAATCTCAAGTGAGTATTTGACGCAGGTCTGGTAGTGGTATGAAGCTGTAGCCCTATTTGCTGAATGTGCAGGTACAGACTAATCAGAGAAAGAGGAAATCCTCCTACTCCCTGGAGATACAGTCTTTTAGGTGTAGGCTGTTGGTCCTGAAATACTTCTAAGCAATGCCATTCCGCTTAATAATTCAGAAAGTTCCCAGGCTCTGGTGCAATGTGTCTTAGGGTCTGTGTAAGGTCTTCAGAGGGTTAATTACTGTATTAAATCTGTCATGGATTTGTACAGGTTTTTTAAGCCATGTTTAATATGCATTTGTTAACCTTTCACCGATCACTGGCCTGCAGACCGAATAAAAGCCACAGAGCTGAACTGACTCTCACCTTCGTCTGAGACGATGCAGGAGGCAGGCCGCTTGCTCCTTCTGTGGGAGGGGCCCCGGGCCATCAGCTCGTCCTGGCTGTCCTCCTCATCCATGACCGACCATCAGCAACCCCACCCACCTGAGGACAGAAACAGGTCCGTTTCCTAGCTACACACACTCCTCATCCATAACCAACCCCACCGACCTGCAGCACAGAAACAGGTCTGTTTCCTAGTTACACACCCTCTCATCATAGTTTTTTTTTTTTTTTAAGTAGGCCTAAATATCACAAATGATGTTTGCCTTTACAACACAATCCCTTAAAACTGACTGTAGTGAACAAGTACCAGAATTATCGATTAAACATGGCTCTTAAAATGTGCAGTTAAAGGGATGGTGGTTTTAGCCCGTCAGTCCAGGTCTTACCATAAGCAGTTTAGGCACACGGCCAACAGCTGCCCACCCATTCTAACAAACAGTCTCAAGCAAAACCTGGACTGGCTCAAACTGCTAAGTGTTTCCTGTTTTATTTCTGTCTGTGGTATACTGTTGCTTTCCTTCAACATAAGCTGCAGATCTGAAAACCACTGACTACAAGAAGCCAATGTGCTACTGAATGCCTATCCATTAAAGTAAATGGAAAGGGACAATGTTTTCTATACTGCAGGACTTAAACCCATTTCCCAGTTTCTCATTCAAACAGCTACACTGTAACAAAAGACTCCTTGGTAGTCACTGTCCCAGCTTAGTCTAGAGTAAAAATATATATACATTTTTAAAAATCATTAAAAAAACCTTGCCAGACTAATCAGGCTCCAAACCTAACAGCACTGAGTCTGGCCAAGTGAGCACACCCAATCAGGCTCCAAATCTCACAGCACTGAGTCTGGCCAAGTGAGCACACCCAATCAGGCTCCAAATCTCACAGCACTGAGTCTGGCCACGTGAGCACACCCAATCAGGCTCCAAATCTCACAGCACTGAGTCTGGCCAAGTGAGCACACCCAATCAGGCTCCAAATCTCACAGCACTGAGTCTGGCCACGTGAGCACACCCAATCAGGCTCCAAACCTAACAGCACTGAGTCTGGCCACGTGAGCACACCCAATTAGGCTCCAAATCTCACAGCACTGAGTCTGGCCACGTGAGCACACCCAATCAGGCTCCAAATCTCACAGCACTGAGTCTGGCCACGTGAGCACACCCAATCAGGCTCCAAATCTCACAGCACTGAGTCTGGCCAAGTGAGCACACCCAATCAGGCTCCAAATCTCACAGCACTGAGTCTGGCCACGTGAGCACACCCAATTAGGCTCCAAATCTCACAGCACTGAGTCTGGCCAAGTGAGCACACCCAATCAGGCTCCAAATCTCACAGCACTGAGTCTGGCCACGTGAGCACACCCATGTGTAGTCAGGCTTCCCTCTTTCCAGGAACAGGCTTTGCCACTGAACTGGTTCAGGCAAACTCAGCTGATGACCAATAACAGTGCTTCCCAACCCTCAGGCACCCCCAGCTGGATCCAGGTATTTGATGTGTTCCACTTCCAGCACACCTGATAAAGCTAATCAAGGGCTTGATTAGTTGTGTGGGTGTGCCAGATCCTGAGGAGAGTGTTGGAACCACTGATCTATAGCATAAGGCTGGCTCAGAGTTCATAAAAACTATCAAATTGCAAGAATACAACTTCATAATTTTTCCTTTTCTATACAAACCAAAAGCTGAGACAGGCAAAGAAGATGCATGTCCAGCTCCCCTACACACGCAGGTAACAATTTACAATTATCGGTTTCAAATTATGCAAATTACACCATACACATAATCCCTTGGGTAACACAATACACTTTATTTCATGTTTTATTTAAGAGCACGCTGGTTCAGGCCAATACATTTCCTAGTGGCTTTGGGGAGTCTGAAAGCCAATACAGACTATGCAACACGGTAACTTTGAGCCAAAACAACGGCGAACTCCAATATAATCTACCCTGTATGTTTTTTTATTTTTTTATTTAAAGATACCATTTAGATACAAACGTTACAGCGCCAGACTATCGTGTCCATTTCAGTCGGTACTTTTTTCTGCTGTACCATGAAATTATTTCCTGGACACCAACACATTTCCAATTTTATATTTGAATTTGCAAAGCTATGGGCTAATATTATTACTGCTTCTGAAACAGATAAACTCTTCAGTGTTTCTGCTAGTATCGTGCTGCTCTAGGCGACTACGGTTGCCAACTATTTAAACTGGTCTTGTAGATTTTCCCAAAGCTTAATAATTCTAGCAACAGATTTGTGTGACCGTTTTCTTCGCATGAAAAAACACGTTTCTCTTGATTTACTAAAAAAAATGTTGCGTCAGTGTCTATCGCTAAATAGTAACTTAGCCAATTTTGATCTCAAATTAAAGCAGACTATTTGGGGTATTAACACGTAAATAAAGCGAGCCACGTCCATAGTAGCATAGCTAAAACCCATTCAACTTTGATTAAAATTAATTTATTGACAAAATGTCTTAAGGCTTGAAAATACCTTGTTTACAAATCCATGGCAATAGCCACTACCTCATACTACAGAGCCCGATTCTAGCTAGCTAGCTATAACACAGAGCAGCCTATCGCTAAATGCAAACAGTACATTGAATGGTTAGCTCTAGAACTGCTCGTTAGTACCAGTCAAAAAAACGCTCCCAATATACAAAATAATGTTTACATAATTACATGTTAGAGGATAATACTCAAACACTATCAAATCAGAACAGCTAGCCGGTCACTGAAAGCAGGCCTCTTGTGAAGTAGCTAGCTAGCTGGCTAACTACCGTTTTGGGGAGAGCTAGTCTAGTCAGCTCGGATCTAAATTCTGCAAAATTAACAAGACAATGCATGTGCCATTGTGCAATCAAACTATGAATCACTATTCACACACATGAAGCTATGTACGCGTGTTTATGCGTATGCTAAACACCTACCGAAATCAGTTATGTGAGCCTTAATTGAAGTATTTCGAAGTCCACGGTTTGTGCGTTGACTGACACGACCGGCTGGAGATAGCGGAAATAGCTGAACGTGTTAAAATCACTGTAACACTCTTAAAGATATAGTACGCCAATTTACGTGTAGTTCATGTGACAATTTGCTTAAAAATTCATTTTGTCAAAATGTCTGATAATACTGGATACTGTGAATATTTCTTATATTCTGTATGTAGGCCTCAAAAGAACGTACGTGTATTCATTCGGTACTGAGAACTGACACGGGCTATTTTACAGTATGGGTATGCTTGGTTGAGAAAATCGCCAATAGTGGAAATAGTTCAATATGATAATTGATGACTGTGATTTATCTGTGTACATCCAGGCGGGAGGTGACGAGCTGCTTGGCTTACTCGTATTTTCAGAATAAATGTCTTTTGGAAGATAGCCAAATTTAACGGCACTAAAGATGAGACGCCGATTGTTTCCCCCTGCACTATGGGTATATTATTAGACGTGTTAAATAGAAAACAGTGCCTACAATTTCTGTTACATCATTTGTTTTTTAGAATACGCTCTTTGGATAAATAGCCTAAATTCCCGAGTTGACATCACATGGAAAAGGGAGATGGTATACTCTTTATCTGTTTAATCCTAATTTTATTGGATGTATGGAATTGTAAAAAAAAAAAAAAAAAAAAAATTTTAAAGCCTTGTACGAACAGCAGCTACTCTGTACAGCTCGTCAGATCTAGGTCTGTTCCGTCGATTTACCTGTAATTATGACGCACTCTTGAGGAAATAAAGTGGGTCCCCAATTAGTCACGTACACCGCAAAAGTCTTAATTCAACTCTAAAAGAGTATGCTGTATATATGTCTCCAGAAGGGACCATATGTAGTCTGTTCTGTAAGATTTGATTTTGAAGATTTGAACGCTGAACACTACTGTGTGTGAAACGCGTCTGTGTCACGCAGCATCTCTTTGCGCGTGGGTAAAAATGAAAAATCACTGCTAACCGTGGCTGCAGGAGAGGAGGTCATGGATAAGGTTATGGAGCGAGGCCAACGACATTCACCTGATTTTGCACATTCCCGTGTGGTGCGCGAGGGAATGACAGGGCAACATGGGCTACGTGGAAGCGCGTGCATACGCGTAGCCTTCAGTGTGTTCAGACTATGAGTCATTTTAAAACTGCCTCTGTTTTCCACTCCTTTGGGTAGAACAGAGCACAATGTACAGCACACAATGTAAATAAAAATAAATATTACCTGTTTATGTATCCTCGGGTCTGATTAAATGACATTTATTTGTTTTTGGTTTGTTAGGATAAGGACAACATTTTGTAATTATTAATTTTGCTTATTAATTAATTTTATGTATTTTTACTAGTTTTTATGTAACATTTTAATATCGTCTTTTGCACAGGAATTCATTCTTGTTACTGGCCTCCAATTTTTTTGTTTGTTTTTTACATTTTAAGTTACAAACACGTTTAACTTTCGGGTTCTGCAGCGCCGTTGGATTTCTTCAGAATTTGGTCCATCTGATCTTTTAACTTTAAATTCCAGTCAGGAATAAAGCTCAATCTTAATGCTTAAATAAGTATTCCAATAAAGGACACCCGGCAGTAGGCCTGTCCTTATCTATGTTTCTATGGCAGATAGCCTATTGGATCTAGGCTGTCCGTGGGCTGTAATATTGATATTGAGCGAGAGGTGCATTCATTGAAACACTCGATTTGGGGAAATTAGAAGTTCAGTTATTAGCGTATGCACCACTTAAAATAGGCATCATTAATGACCGTATAGTACTGTTACGTACACGGATAGCCTACTAATGCAATTAATGATCATACTGATGTAATAATGACTCGCCTGGAATGTAAGTTATCGAAATGATGCGCTCTGTTCAGTAATAGGCTAAAATGCAAGACAACTGCAAATAAATGAATACATTTTTAAAATGAAAAGGATAATGGGCTTTTTGTCCCCGCTTCCTAGCATATGGGGAAGGGGGTTTGTAAAGCAAGTTTCTTCCGGATCCTTTTCTTTTCATCGACCTGTTACATCACCCCACGTTCTCACACATGATTTAAAGCAAACCGACACGGGGGGAGGAACAGTTGCACTATTTAGGGCAGGCAATCTGGGTAACTGATCAAATAAAATCTAAGCTAATTGCTAATGCAATAGGAGAAACAAAAAAATGCATCGTTCATTGAAATCTACCCCAGTGGCAGAATGAAAACGCACGTGCTGTCTTTAAATGGTTTCCTGTTATTGGCGAATTTAACTGCCTTTGTTCTCCTGGGTATGCTCGTTTTTTGCACGTCCCTAGCCAAGTATAACAGTTAAACGGCCAGTGCGACACCGCTTACTGCCATCTTGTGCGTTTCAGTCAGTCCGTGGCTTTCAGAGATAACGGCTGGACTGCGAACGCGCTCAGGACAGCTTTCGCCCGCACCGCTTTGTCGACGCTGTCGTGCTGCATCCTTTGTACGTGCACATCCTCACTAGCTTCATGGCAACACTGTACACAAATGTACAGAGTTCAACCACTCTGCTTGCCACGGGTAGAGCACACGCTCTCCAGTGGGGTTGAATCGTTCCCCCATGGACACAAATTATGAGTACCACATCGACAGCACCTTTTTAAAAATAAGGTATATGAAAATCACGACCATTCTACTGAGGAAATTCGCATTTGACAGGAAGTACATGACGTGAAAATGGTTCATTCCCAAAGTAAGACGTGCAAAAATGAACGCGCCGCACCCAAACTAACTCGGGAAAATCCACCGAACCCATTGGCGGTATTTGACACACCCCTCACTGGCTGTAATACGATAGGAACCCTTATTAGGCGGGTTTTACTGTGTGGATTTGTCTGTACACTGGTTGTAAGTCGTGCCAATAACCATTTCATTTGCATATCCAGGTCAGGTTGTAGACACAGACGTGGGTTGGGCTGTATCAGTGCAACTGTACTGAACTTCTGCGGTACAGTAGGCTGCTATAAAAGACAATGCAAGTTCATTAGAATGTTTTTTTCCCTTGAACAAACTGGCACATTATTATGCATATTAAAATAATAGAATCATCAAGACAAATAAATGTATATTTTTTCATAATTTACTTCAAAAGACAACTTCAAATACTGGTGAGTACCTAGCTAATTGCGTGCTATAATTTAGTATTTTCAGAATTGTTATTTACAAAATGTAAATTATGCATAATTTTCTCTAGATGTTAACTATGTCAAAAGCAACATTTTTATGTAATTGTCCAAGTCTTATTGAAGAGACTGCCAATCGAAACGTAAATTTAAACAAGGATATAGGCTACCTACAGAATATTGGAAACACGAGTGAAGAGCAATCTTAGTAGCATATCCAGACAGCTTTGTTGTTAAAATGAAAGTTCCAGCTCGCTTCTCAAAATAACTTATGAGTTTATTGGCGGAATGCAGAAGCTGGTGGTAAGGTTGCCAGCGATATCGCGGATGCTTATTGTTCAAAAGTCATTTCTGTTCTCAGTTGTGCCGAATGTATTTTGTGGGAATTATTAGCCTATTATTGTTGTTGCTGTTATTATAATTACAATAATTAGTATTTTTAATATAATAGTAGTAGTAGTACGTTTTATTGTTCTCATTCATTGACAGTATTTGTATCGTTTTCTTATAGCGCCCATTGTGTAAAGCGCTCGGATCTTGTGATTTCCGAGAGCAGGTAAGCCACTGACTAACGCACATTGCGCTTTCCCACATTCCACTGTGCGTGTGACAGCGGCTAACCAGCTTTTCGGCGTGTCACCGAGCCTCCCCTCCGGTCCAACGGGGAGACAACCGGGCGAGCAGCGGGACAGACCGCGCGGTCATGATGTTCCTGTCTTCCTTTAAATGTGAAGAGCATAAACGGCCCATACCGTTGTTCGCAAGGCCGAGAACTCCAGTCATGTGGAAAATATCGCGCCGCGAACCGTGCGGTTGTGTCTGGGTCCTGCCGAGACGCGCGGTTAGCCCTCAGGGTTCAGCGGAAAACGCAGCAGAGGGCTGCGGGGTAAGCCATCGGATATTCCGACGCCCGAGTGACCCGTAGTCGACTCCAGCGAAACCAAAAGTTAAAAGGGTGAGTGACTCATGGAATTGTGCGTTACGTGCCTATTCGACACAAAGTATTTTTGTCTTAACTTGTTCGTTGAAAAGTAATCCATAATGCCTGTACGCATTTCAACTGTCAGTTCTGATTTATTTCAAATGTGGTGTGAAAATGTGCAATGAGCGAAATTATGTAATTACATTACATAACGAACTACTAGTTTTAGGAGTTTAATAAATTGCCTTATCTATGTCATTCTTGTGTAGTGTTTTTTGTTTAGCGACGCCGTTTGTTTCTAGCAATTGGAATAAAATGCATTCGATCGCTTATACCGCCATCGGTAAGCATGGGGCTAAGCGTGGTGCAAACCGGCCGACTTTCGGCACATAACTCTGCCCGGGTCCGCAAGCTCTAGCTGGAACGTGTGAAAATTCTGCCGTTCATCCTAATTATTTTCACTTTCACAGAAGCTTATCTTCCCCGCACTAGAATCTGCCCACCACTTTGAAATGGTTCACGGGCCACTCGACCGACTGGAAAAATATGCACGTGGTTCGTCTGAAATAAGGGGCACACGCAGCGCGCTCTTTCAGAGCAAATAATTTAGGTGGAAGGGCATCTGTGCGCGATAGTCACGGCCTAATTTTCCGCAGAGCATTGCAGGCCCAGTGGAAATGGAGAGCGACACTGTATGTGTCGGGAGGGGGGTGAGGGTGGGGGGCTCAGATAGCAAGAATGACGCCAGCAGTTGTGATCCACAAAAACGGATTTTCTGAAGATTGGGACTGCTTTGATTGTCATGTTGCTGTCCCGGAGTATCTCGATGTGCGACTGCGCAGATAACTACGCGAGGGCTGCGTTTGGGGCTTGAGCCACTTTTTGTGGCCATTACTCATGGAGTTTCTTAAAGTATCTTCCAGTCTGTGCAGAAACAGCTGCTGCCGTCACCAGCAGACCCGGATTGCCCCCGTTTTTCTCCGGTAAACCCCGGGAATATGACGGACCACACGGAGCCTTCACACTGCGGACTCGCAGCATTTGGACACGCGTCCATTTGCGCAGGGAATGTGGACTCTGGGGCTAATGCGAAACCCAGCCAAACCGGAGACCTTCGACTGGGGAGGTGGATTCACGAGCGGGTTCTGCTGGATTCACGAGCGGATTCTGCTGAAGCCCTTTCTGGGCAGCCAGCTCTGATTTTGCTGTGATTTCCCTTCATAATAATGAGCTGGGGTTCCCCCACCAGAGTGCAGGTCTATATGCGTTATTGCAGGGGTGCACAACAGTGGCCAATCCGTTAATTAATTGGCTCAGTCTTATTATGATCAGACTGCAAGTGGCAAGTGTATCAAGATTTCAGAGTGCTCAAGCACAGGGGTGAACCAGCTGATTTTATACAGCTGTTGGAAAACTAAAACAAAGTTTAGTCAGAACAAAAACCAGCACGCAGACCAGCCCTTTAGGACCGAAGTTCTGTACCCCTGCTGTAGGGCCAGAACTCAATTTCACGGTTACCTGCAAACTCACAGGTCTTAGTGTAGCACAGTGGATAGGTTACCTGCACACTCACAGGTCTTAGTGTAGATCACCTGCACACTCACAGGTCTTAGTGTAGATTACCTGCACACACACAGGTCTTAGTGTAGATTACCTGCACACACACAGGTCTTAGTGTAGATTACCTGCAAACTCACAGGTCTTAGTGTAGCGCAGTGAATGGGGAACTGGGCTCATAAGCCCCAAATTGCAGGTATGACTCCCGGGTGGAGCACTGCAGTTGCGCCCTTGGTTAATATTCTTAATCACCATCATCTTCAAGCTTCATTATATACCCAGCTGTATAAATGGGTTTCACCCAGGTGGGGGCTACACATCAGTGGTGTTTGTGGTGATTTTCCCCCTCATCACTGTAAAGCATTTTTGAGTTTGAGAAAAGTGCTGTATAAATGCCGATTATCCCTGTCCAAACCAGCTCCATGCCCTACATCACAGAGTGAAACTAAATCAACAGTCTCTTTCAGGATTTAGCTTGCAAGCACCCCAGAAATCCAGGGTTAATGCTCAGACATTTGCAGCGAAACAACATTTGGATTAGCTTCTGACTTCAGCTATGTGTGTCATTTTCTTTTTTCCCAAACAGGAGGCAGTTGTAAGTACAGATATTTGTAAGGTGTCTGTAGCGAAACTGTGTCCCATCCATGCTATCCATCGCTCTTCCTGGGTATCTCTCCCCCATACTTACAAAAGTGGGTACACTGGGTGAATGAGGCACCCCCGGTGACGTTAAACTTCAAAGTTTCCCATAATTCTGGCCATCGGCCAATAGGGTGACTCTGCTGGGAGCTAAGATGGCCTGAGGGTGAGGGTGGAGGTTTGGGGTTCGGGTCAGAGGTGTAAGGGCAGTGGGAATGCGTGCGTGCTGTAATGGAGCCCGCGCATCACCGTGAGCAGTCTGCGGACAAGCTTCAGAAGATCCAAGAGTCACATGACAGCTGTGGCATGCAGCGAGTGTCTTCATCAGACCTGCAGCTCTAATACCAACAAAAACAGCTACACCACCTCTGCTCCTGCACCCTCACTACTCCTGCACCTCCACTGCTCCCCACAGCTCCTGCACCTCCTCTGCTCCTGCACCTCCACTGCTCCAGCACCCCCCAACTGCTCCTGCACCCCCACTGCTGTTGCACCTCCACTGCTCCCCACAGCTCCTGCACCTCCACTGCTTCAGCACCCCCCAACTGCTCCTGCACCCCCACTGCTGTTGCACCTCCTCTGCTCCTGCACCTCCACTGCTCCCCACTGCTGTTGCACCTCCACTGCTCCCCACTGCTCCTCCACCCCCCACTGCTCCTGCACCCCCCCTGCTCTTGCACCTCCACTGCTCTGCACCCCCACTGCTGTTGCACCTCCTTTACTCCCCACTGCTCCAGCATGTCCATTGCTTCTGCACCTCCTATGCTCCTGCATCTCCATCCTGAGATAATCTAGGGCCAGAGGGGAGAGCTGTGAGGGCTGGGTGTGTTTAACCCAGATCAGTTATTTATACACCAGAGCAGACACTGGGCCACTGTTCTCAGCTAACGCAAGCGGGTGGGGGGATAGTGGAACACTGTCCTTGATGTACACGCATGTGTAGTGTGCGTGTGTGTGCGTGCATGTGCGTGTTTTGAGTGTGTGTGAGCATGTGTGTCTGCATGTGAGTGTTTGTGTGCATGTATGTGTGCATTTCAGTGTGTGTGTGTGTGTGTGTGTGTGCGCGAGTGTCAATGTGTGAGCATGTGTGTCTGTGCGTGTGAGTGTTTGTGTGCATGTATGTGTGCATTTCTGTGTGTGTGAGTGTGAGTGTGTATTTGTGAGTGTGAGTGTGTGTGTGTGTGTGTGTGTGTGTGTGTGAAACAAACAGGGCAAGGTTGCATTTCCTGATGCTTCTGGATTTCTTCAGATTCCCAGAATGTCATGCCCACCATCAGTGGAAGATATCCCCTCCAAAATGCAGTGCATTCTGGGAAGGGGCACATCTCAAAGCTCAAAATGCAATGCATTCTGGGATGGGGCACATCTCACTTGAGGGAGAAAAAACATTTCTCGAACAGTGAGAAGTGTGTGCAACCCAGGCCAGTGCAAACAGAGTCCTCTATTTCACAAAGAGACATCCTTTATTATATATATGTATATATATACACAAAATAATTCACATTAAGTTTCATATTTTACAGTAAATACATACTTTGCTATATATACATATAATAACAATATGGGGTTAAAATATGTGTGAAATAATGAGTGAATAGTGAACACATCCTTGGACTTGCGATTCCTGTTTTATCTCCAAGACGCCTCCCTGGATGTCAGGACTGCAAGACACACAAAAATAACCAGCGTGACGCCACTATTGTTTAGTTTCAGAACATTTGAAGGGGGGTGGGGGTAGGCAGGGGGCTGGTAAGTTTTTAAAAAGTTCCTCTGGGAAAAATCCCAGCTGCCCCCCCCCCCCATCCAACCTCTCAAACATCCGAGAGCCTTTTAGTCCCATTACTGAAGCCCCCGCTATGCACAGCACCCAGGACAGGGGGAGAGATAGAGAGAGAGGGAAGGAGAGAGAGGGGGGAACAGGGAAGGGAGGGCTTGACACCAGCCAGGCAATCAGAAAACATTAGCTGTGTGTGTGTGTGTGTGAATGTGTGTGTGCCTGTGTTTGTCTTGTGTGAGTGTTTGTACGCGTGTGTGTGTGTGTGTTTTCATGCATGCGTGTGTGTGTGTGTGTTTGTATGCGTGTGTGTGTGTGTTTTCATGCATGCATGCATGTGTGTGTGTGTTTGTATGCGTGTGTGTGTGTGAGAGTGTGTGTGTGTGTCTACACTCTCTTTGTCTTTCACTCTCTGTCTCTCCTCTGTTGATGGAGGTGATTCACCAGAGTGCACACAGTGTGCCTGTGTGTGTGCTGTGCTTCCACACGACAGCCGCTGTCTTACTGTCCAAGCTGCCTTCACACACACACACACACACAGACACACACACAGTCTCAAACACACACACACACACACACACACACACACACTCACTCGCACACACACACACACAGACACACACACACAGTCTCAAACACACACACACACACACACACACACACACACACATCTAACACACTCAGCCCATGGCTCTGCTCTCAGGCCAGTATTAACGTCTTCACTGTAAATCATTATCTTACTGTGCAGCACAGTGACACGGCATTCTGCCGAGAGAATGAGAGTGAGAGAGAGAGAGAGAGAGAGAGAGAAACAGAGGGAGAGAGAAACAGAGCGATGAGCTGTTAGCCTGTCTGATCTGAGCCTCCCCAGTGCAGCCATTAGATAAATTAATAATGAATTAATAATGAATTAATAAAGCGCTGGAAAGCTCTGTGTCCCACTGAAGCGTTGGATTAGTCAGAAACCAACGCAAGCATCACAGGAGCAGAGTCCACACAGGAGCAGGAGAGGAGAGGAGAGGGGAAAAGGAGGGAGGACTCTACAAAAGAGAAGAAAAAGGCAAAGAAAGAGGGAGTGATGGAGAGGGAATGAAAAGGGGTGAGGCTCAGCCTGGAGATCAGAAGACACTCACTGAGTCCGGGATGTGGAGAAAGAGCAAGAGAGAGAAAGAGGGAAAGAAAAGAGTCAGAATGAAAGAAGAACCGAAGAATAAAAGAGGGGGTAACTGGCCCAGAAGGAGGGAATTTGGCAAGGGGGTAGAGGGAGTTCACGCTGGGCCTGGGACGTCCCCACGGCGGCGGGGGGGGGGGTTGCTGTATTTTTTTGGAAGGGCGGAGTCAGGTTTGAAGCGGAGGGCAGGCAGGCAGGCGGACGTGCAGGTGGCGGGGCCGGGCGTGGCCGAGCGACTCTCACACATACACACCCTCAGGGTTCAGGCTGGAGATCAGGGGGTTCTGCAGATTTCGGGGGTTTCCCATGAACTGCTTGGCCGTGGGGCGGGGTGGCGACTCGGAGGGGTACGAAAGGGAGCCTGTGGGGGGAAAAGAGTGAATTTACTGCTTAACGCTGTCTGAGAGTGGGGTGGTGATGGGGGCGGGGTTTCTTTACAGCTGGAAACCTGTATCGGGGTAACTGCATTATCTGACAAAAACAACAAGCAACTGCTTATAATCAGACATTAAAATGAGTGTGTGCTTGAGCCTGTTAATGCAGCAGCTCACCTCCATTGCTATATCCGTCCAGCTGCTCTGGCTGCTCCGGCTGCTCCAGCTGCTCAGGCTGGTCTGTGCGAGCCTGTGATTGGCTGGGCAGGGCGCCCGTCTGCTGGATGAACTGCTGCAGGTTGCACTGCCTCAGCTCCTTGTTCAGCTCATCCAGCTCCTCATTCTTCACCTGGGGGGTGTGGGGGGGGGGGGGGGGGCAGGAGAGAAACAGCGCTGTCAGCAACACACCTGCGAACCTGACACACCTGTCGCTGTAGGACTCCAGGGCCTGCTGATCACTCAGCCATTTCACTTATTCAAATTCTTAATACGGTGCATGTTGTAACGTGTGTGCGCGTGTGTGTGTCTGCGTCTGCATGCGTGTGTGTGTGTATGTGTGTATGAGTGTGTGAGAGTGTGTATGTGCATATATAAATTGGCCAAAGTATTAATATCCTCCCCCCCCCCCACCGCCAATATAATAATACATGCATTTTGAGTCATTTGACTGTTTTTGTATTGCTGTTTTCTATTTTGTATATCTTCCACAATTTCCCTCCCTAAGACATTATTTCAGAACGTGGAAATACAGTAACTCTGAACATAAAAACTATAAGACAATAAACTGCACAGTAAGGCTTACCAGTACACCTTCATTTTAGCATTTTATGTAGCATACATTTTATATTTTATGTAATGCATCCCACACAAAAGAAAAACAACATATACATCCTTCAGTTCACGTTTTTTAAATTGATCAAAAAGGTGATGCTGAGGGCATCAATATTCTGAATTTAGAGGGACACGGATGTTCATATTTCTAACACTCACTGCCCACAGGAGGGCGCACTGTTTTGTAGAGTTAGAGTTACTGACTTCCGGTCACTGCTCGTGTGGTGACCAGCCGGCTCGTAGAGCAGTTTCTTTTATATCTTTTATATTAGTGTGATATTTATTGTGTATGTCGCTCGTGTTACGTTTATATCCACCTGGATATTGTGTTTGACGTTTGGCTGCTTATGTTGCAGTCTTAACGTATTTTTGGCGAGGTTATTTTCGTGCTCGCATATTTTTCGTCTCTGCTGCACTGTATGTTATGTGTGTTTTTTCTCTCTCTCTCCTGTAATGTGTTACTTGTTAATCGTACTACTCTACGTGCCTCTGCAATTGCCCCTCGGGGACAAATAGTGATTTGAATTGAATTGAATTGAATTTGGTGACTGTGGTGCATATTACAGCCACACGGGGGCACTGGTGCCCATAACATTCAAGTGGAAGCCGGGTGGACAAGTCTTCAAAGTAGAAGCGTCGCGTGTTTTGAACAGAAGGCACAAGTAAGTCCGAGCAAATAACTAATCTGTACACTTCCCTTTCCTGCATCCTTTACCTCGAGGCAGTAGGAAAACAACTATATTGTGCTTTAAACTGTGAACGCATGCTTTTTAACATCGATTCTGGCGCGATATATTTAGCGTAGTAATTCACACCTAGAGGCGCTATTCAAGTTCAATTACTTCAGTCCATTATTCACTATCGGGAGACAAGTCGAGACTCGCGGCGCTGCTCGCGCGCCAGACGTTAGTGCCTCTTTTGCACACAAAATTGTGACAATCCGAAAGTAGACAAGCAGCTCAAGGTTTAACTTCCGTTTATATACAAACACGCATCTCCACTACGTCATATTCGCGCGCACGTCAGTGTATGTACATAGAATATCCATTAAGAGAGTATAATATGTGTGTGTGTGTAAGTTCACGTATAGCCTGTAACACAAAACATAGCGTCTCCATACAGCAGTAGCGTGTGTAAATCATGGTGCCTCGCGTTTCTCTCTGAAGCAGTCTATCACAATGCCTGCTGTTTTTTATTTCACCCATTCGTTCTCTTTCAAATCTTCCTTTAATAATCACAGTTACACCTGCTGTACTTCTTCTGTTGCATGTCATTTTATTCAATTAAAATGGGCTTTGCTGGCCTGGCTGCACATCAGCACAGTATTGCCAAAGCAATTGTTTACGTAGACTGTAAAACAGCAGTCAACAGCCACGGCCATATCAACAGCAATTATGCAAACGATAGGGTGCTTTCACCCTTAATTATAACAGGGTGAGCGGTGGCGGTGGGGGCTTTGTTTTATCTAGACCTAATGTTTCTGAAACAAGCATGGAGACGGTGAGCCACCAGCTTCCTTCAGAGTTATTAGGAAAGGCTTGCAGAGATTTAAAGCTCTTTTGAGAAGGAGGGGGTCGTTTGCGATGCCCGCGGGTGAATTGCGCTGAAAAGTATCTGCAGGCTGACGGTTCTCACAGAAGAGCAGCTCTCAGCAGCGTGTGGGTCAGCGCTCTCTCTTCTGTTTGTGGTTCTCACACACAAATGTGACAAATACCTTCTGGCTACTGACAAGAGCAAGCCGCGTGTGTGTGTGCGCGTGCTTGCTTGTGTGCATGTGTGTGTGCGTGCGTGTTGCTTGTGTGCGTGTGTGTGTGCGCGTGCTTGCTTGTGTGCGTGTGTGTGTGCGCGTGCTTGCTTGTGTGCGTGCATGCGTGTGTGTGCACATGCTGGCTTGTGTGCGTGTGTGGATGTATGTGTGCGTGTGTGTGCTTGCTTGTATGTGTGTGTGTGTGTGTGTGTGTGCTCGCTTGTGTGCATGCGTGCGTGTGTGTGCTTGCTTGTGTGCGTGTGTGTGTGTGCTTGCTTGTGTGCGTGCGTGTGTGTGCTTGCTTGTGTGCATGTGTGTGTGTGTGCTTGCTTGTGTGCATGCGTGTGTGCATGCATGTATGTGTGTGTGTGTGTGTGTGTGTGTGTGTGAGGGAGGGAAAACTCCTTTTAGATATGCGCTCACATGAATGGTGGAAGGAGCTCGTGTTTCTCTGCACGGGGTTATTAGCTGTTTACTCAGGAACATCGCCTGTAAGGAACACTGACATAGGAGAGGCCCTTTCCAAAATACAGCAAACACGTAAAACCTGATCTCAACCCGACCCTTCAGGATCCATACACCCACAGCACCTGACTGCTCTCAACCAATAGAATGCCGTTGGTCCAGATTTAAAAGCTCTATGTCTAAGAGTTTCAGCATTACCTGCTGTGGGCCAGCGGGGGGAGGGGGGGGGTTTTAAAGGGGGATGGTGGCGCTCTTGCTAGGTGGGCTAAGCAGGCTGGGCCTTAACGCAGGACGAGGGCCTAAATGCTTCAGACTTTCCAACAGAAAGAAAAACAATTGCCGGAAAGCACATCTTATTCATTTTCACAGATTTACACGGCTGCCAAACCAGCGTTGGCCTCATTAGTGACAGCAACAGCTGCCACGCCAGGGCTCTGCACAGTCAGTAATGTGGAGCTGCAGGCCTCCGCGGCAAAAAGGCATCACACAGATCAGAAAGCATCACACTCCTGCAGAGTAGCACAGATCAGGAAGAGTGTGTTAGGGTTAGGGTTAGGTGTGTTAGGGTTAGGGCTAGGTGTGTTAGTTAATGTTAGGGTTAGGTGTGTTAGTTAGTGTTAGGGTTAGGTGTGTTAGTGTTAGGGTTAGGTGTGTTAGGGTTAGGGCTAGGTGTGTTAGTGCTAGGTGTGTTAGGGTTAGGGTTAGGTGTGTTAGGGTTAGGGCTAGGTGTGTTAGTGTTAGAGTTAGGTGTGTTAGTGTTAGGGTTAGGTGTGTTAGGGTTAGGGCTAGGTGTGTTAGTGCTAGGGTTAGGTGTGTTAGTGTTAGGGTTAGATGTGTTAGTGTTAGGGTTAGGTGTGTTAGGGTTAGGGCTAGGTGTGTTAGTGTTAGGGTTAGGTGTGTTAGGGTTAGGGCTAGGTGCGTTAGTGCTAGGGTTAGGTGTGTTAGTGTTAGGGTTAGGTGTGTTAGTGTTAGGGTTAGGTGTGTTAGGGTTAGGGCTAGGTGTGTTAGTGTTAGGGTTAGGTGTGTTAGGGTTAGGGCTAGGTGTGTTAGTGTTAGGGTTAGGTGTGTTAGGGTTAGGGTTAGTTGTGTTAGTTAGGGTTAGGTGTGTTTCTATGGGATAAGGGATCCTGTTGGGCTACTTTGAAAGACTGACAAGCTTGCTGTAGCTTACATTATCCTGCTTGCTGTCACCCACAAAATCATCTTTAAATTTAATTTATTATCATTCATAGCTTCCACCACAAATACAGTTCCGGTAAACAACACAAACGGCTTTTAGTATCCTAGCAACAACAGACAGACACACACACACACACACACATACACACACCATACATGCACACACACACACACACAGGACAAACAAGCTAGCATGCAAATTTTTTAATTTTTTTGTAACCGACAGAGCGGTGGTGTAAATCAGTCTGCAGGTACTTGCACTAAAGCAGCGGCCCTTAGGATGGTAAATGTGACCCTCTGTGCAGTGTTAGAGGGGGTGGGATCTGAGAGAGACACGCCCCTCTGTGCAGTGTTAGAGGGGGTGGGATCTGAGAGAGACACGCCCCTCTGTCCAGTGTTAGAGGGGGTGGGATCTGAGAGAGACACGCCCCTCTTACCTGCAGCACAGCCTCTGCTTCCCCCAGCGCTTTCTCCATCTCTGTGATGGACGCCTCCAGCTCCGCCCCCTGGTGCTGCTGGGCCTGTAGCTCCACCCTGACGGCGCCCAGCTGCTGGTCGGGGGTGGGTGTGCGGGGCCGGGAGGAGGCGCGCGTCTCCTGCTGAATGTCGCGCTCCAGCTGCGCAGAGCGGCTGTGGAAGTCGCGCAGTCGCCGGCTGCAGTCGTCCATCTTGGCGTGCAGGTCGCCTAGGCGACCGCGCAGACGCCGCTCCGCCTCCGCCTCCGCCTGCAGCTCCCGCTCCAGCACCTCCTCCAGGGCCAGCTCCGCCTCGTTGCGCCGCGCCTCCTCCTGCAGGAGCTCCAGCTCCTCCCTGTGCCGCGGGTCCAGCACTGGGGGCAGCTCCCACACCTGCACCTCCTGCTCCAGGCCCTCCAGCTGCGCCTCCAGGGCCTGCAGATGCTCCTGCTGCAGCAGAACCTTCCGGAACACCTCCTCCTTAGACGGCCCGGCGGCGGCGGCAGCGGCGGCCGGGGGAGGGGGGGAGGCCCTGGGCTCGGGGGAGTCCCTGTGTGGCTTTCTAAAGTGCTTGAGTTTGGTCTGGGGGGAGCTGGTGGGCCCCAGGTTGAAGGTGAGGGACTTCTTGGGCTCCCGGCGTTTCGGGGGCTCGGGCTCGGACAGTTTGGGGAGGGGGGGCCCCCGGCTCTGCGCTGGCCCGTCGCTGCTGCTGGGACCCGTCCTCCGCAGGAAGAACTGCACCTCGTTCCCCAGCTGGCCCAGCTTGGCCAGCGACTCCAGCGGCCTCTCATTGGCCAGCAGCTGCTTCTCCGTGTCCCTCAGTCTCTGGATCAGAACATAGCGGCCCGTCTGACCTGGGGGGGGGGGGGGGGGGGGGGGGGGGGGGGGGGGAGAGAGTCAGAACCAAGCACAACTGTGGCTCTTAAGCACCGTGATTTGGTTGGGTCAAACAGACCCATTTTCTGTTTTAGGTAAAGAAGAACGACTCTTCCTGAGATGTATTTCATAATGGCTGACTAAACTGGAGTAAATTTGGTTTGTTTTGGTTCTGTTTGGGTTTTTGCGGCACGGGCTGCCTAAGGGCCAAAGTGTTTTTCAAACCAAATAAACCGCCTGGAGGAGAAATCGCACAAAAAAAATAAAAATCTGTGAAATTACTGCTACACTTTAGGCATGAATTAAACTGAATTTCTGAATTTCAAGGTTTGACTGCTTTTGAGTTTGTGTGCAACTGCCGACAGAATAAATGAAAAACAGTAGAATCGACTTAATTACATGAAAGAAACAGGCTCAGGCATCTGCTAGTGGAGGGATTTTTAAACAGAAACCGCCTTCGTGAATTCCTGCAGTTCTGTGTCTCCATTTTTGGTTTATTTATGCCAATTTTCAACGTATATTTATACATCATTACAAAATGTAATGGACATAATTCCATGAAAATATCCGCCGATGCGATCTCTTTACAGTGGATCAGATTTTCCGCCAGTTTTGAGTGACAGAAATGAAACGCATTTTAGACATTACAATTCCAAATACCAGTATTCCTGTAGAATGACCTCCTTACAATGTGTAAATCTGTCAGTATATATATATTAGCCATATTTTGCCCCCACTTCTAGAAGTTAAAAACTGTGACCCTTCAATAAATATTTAAATTGTTCCAATTTTTTTTGTTTGTTTGTCACATTTTCATTTTTTATAGCTTAAATCTCAATGCAGTGTGGTGGTCTCTAGAAGGCCTGAACTTTACGGGTGAATGAGTGTGAATGGGTAAATGTGTGTGTGTGTGTGAGTGTGAATGGGTAAGTGTATGTGTGTGTGTGAGTATGAATGGGTAAATGTGTGTGAGTGTGTGTGTGTGTGTGTGAGTGTGAATGGGTAAATGTGTGTGAGTGTGTGTGTGTGGGTAAATGTGTGTGAGTGTGTGTGTGTGAGTGTGAATGGGTAAATGTGTGTGTGTGTGTGTGTGTGTGTGTGTGTGAATGGGTGAATGTGAATGTGTGTGTGTGTGTGTGTGTGTGCATGGGTAAATGTGTGTGTGAGGGTGTGTGTGTGTGAGTGTGACTGTGTGTCAGTGTGTCTGTGTGTGTGAATGAGAGGCATACATTGTAAAAGCACTTTGTGTAGCCGTAGTTGCTGTTAAAAGCGGTATTTAAATGCAGTCATTTTAGCGTTTGATTTCAGGCTAGCTGGTCCTGAGTGGGTCTGCCCCAGGCTAGCTGGTCCTGAGTGTTTCTGCCCCAGGCTAGCTGGTCCTGAGTGTTTCTGCCCCAGGCTAGCTGGTCCTGAGTGGGTCTGCCCCAGGGTAGCTGGTCCTGAGTGTTTCTGCCCCAGGCTAGCTGGTCCTGAGTGTTTCTGCCCCAGGCTAGCTGGTCCTGAGTGGGTCTGCCC
>CM045898.1:48718518-48748518 GCA_025169545.1 Anguilla japonica
CGTGATGTTGCTCAGTTAGCGACCCGGGCTACACTCCCGTCCAGCCGGAGCAGGAAGTCCTGTCTGCTGCTTCCACAGCATTCCTGCTCTGGTGCTGCCTGGGCTTCCGGAGAGTGTTTCTGAACACGCATCTCATTAGTGCTCAGGTGTGTGAAGTGCAGCTCCTGCGCCTGATTAATGTACCTTAACGCCATCCATGCTATTATATGTCTGTCAATTACCCCTGCACTGTGAGGGTAACCTGCGCTGTGGGGCTAACATCCCCCTGCGCTGTGAAGCTAACATCCCCCTGCGCTGTGGGGCTAACATCCCCCTGCGCTGTGAAGCTAACATCCCCCTGCGCTGTGGGGCTAATATCCCCCTGCGCTGTGAGGGTAACATCCCCCTGCGCTGTGAGGGTAACCTGCGCTGTGGGGCTAACATCCCCCTGCGCTGTGAGGGTCAGACCTGCGCTGTGAGGGTAACATCCCCCTGCGCTGTGGGGCTAACATCCCCCTGCGCTGTGAGGCTAACCTCCCCCTGCGCTGTGGGGCTAATATCCCCCTGCGCTGTGAAGCTAACATCCCCCTGCGCTGTGAGGGTAACCTGCGCTGTGGGGCTAACATCCCCCTGCGCTGTGGGGCTAACATCCCCCTGCGCTGTGGGGCTAACATCCCCCTGCGCTGTGAGGCTAATATCCCCCTGCGCTGTGAGGCTAATATCCCCCTGCGCTGTGAGAGTAACATCCCCCTGCGCTGTGAGGGTCAGACCTGCGCTGTGGGGCTAACATCCCCCTGCGCTGTGGGGCTAACATCCCCCTGCGCTGTGGGGCTAATATCCCCCTGCGCTGTGAAGCTAACATCCCCCTGCGCTGTGAGGCTAACATCCCCCTGCGCTGTGGGGCTAATATCCCCCTGCGCTGTGAAGCTAACATCCCCCTGCGCTGTGGGGCTAATATCCCCCTGCGCTGTGAAGCTAACATCCCCCTGCGCTGTGAGGCTAACATCCCCCTGCGCTGTGAGGGTAACCTGCGCTGTGAGGCTAATATCCCCCTGCGCTGTGGGGCTAACATCCCCCTGCGCTGTGGGGGTCAGACCTGCGCTCCCTCTAAGAGCTCCCTCCTGCCTCTCCAGCCCCCAGCATGCAGCGGGGGCCGACAGGGTGTCAGAAAGGCCTCCTGCCCGGTCTGGGCCATATCGGGTTCACTGTGGGTCGCTGCTGCAGGATGTGTCAGGTCAGTGCCCGCCGGTGTGCCCATCCACACACTGGCACAGAGCCTCAGCAGATACCAGACCATGGGGCCCATCCACACACTGGCACAGAGCCTTAACAGATACCAGACCATGGGGCCCATCCACACACTGGCACAGAGCCTTAACAGATACCAGACCATGGGGCCCATCCACACACTGGAACAGAGCCTCAACAGATACCAGACCATGGGGCCCATCCACACACTGGCAACAGAGCCTTAACAGATACCAGACCATGGGGCCCATCCACACACTGGAACAGAGCCTTAACAGATACCAGACCATGGGGCCCATCCACACACTGGCACAGAGCCTTAACAGATACCAGACCATGGGGCCCATCCACACACTGGCACAGAGCCTTAACAGATACCAGACCATGGGGCCCATCCACACACTGGAACAGAGCCTTAACAGATACCAGACCATGGGGCCCATCCACACACTGGAACAGAGCCTCAACAGATACCAGACCATGGGGCCCATCCACACACTGGAACAGAGCCTTAACAGATACCAGACCATGGGGCCCATCCACACACTGGAACAGAGCCTTAACAGATACCAGACCATGGGGCCCATCCACACACTGGCACAGAGCCTTAACAGATACCAGACCATGGGGCCCATCCACACACTGGAGCAGAGCCTTAACAGATACCAGACCATGGGGCCCATCCACACACTAGAACAGAACCTTAACCCCCCCACCCTCCAAGGCACTACACTTGGCGAATGACCACAGGGTTGGCATGCATGCACACGATAGAAGTCGTCATGGTAGCTGGGGGGGGGGGGGGGGGGGGGGGGGCGTATTTGTAACCATGGTAACTCTGGTATGCAGGTAATGTGAAAAACGTGGGGTAATCGCAGCCCTGTCACGCCCCGCTCATGCTGTTCAGTGCAGCTGTGCTTTTTCCCAAAGCACTCAAACCTGCCTGGGAATGGCGTGAAGACGCATAACCCGGGGGGCGGGGGGGGGGGGGGGGGGGGGGGGGGGGGGGGGTTTGGCAGACTCTCGTGCACACACTAGTCCTAGGTATGAGTGTGGTGTGTTTCTCCTAAACCCTCCTGTTATTCGTTTAAGTTCTATCTATAAAGTCACAAGCGCTGAAGTTCAAGTGTTGGCTGGCGCAAGCCTGTTCTACAAAACCTTCAGATGTCGGACCAGCCGGTTCCCTGCCTGTATTTCACAGAAAACAACTTTGATAAGCAGCTCCAGCGCGGTTAATGTTTAACAACGGACAGATGAAACATTAAAAGAATTAAGGGAGCATGGAATGCTGGTATACATCAGGCAAAAGGGGGGGGGGGGGGGGGCTAGTGTAATTATGTCACTGAAATACATTTAACTCTTTACATGCTGGTAAAGAGGGAATACACTGGTGCAGAATCCCTGAGAACTCTCAACCATACATGTTACCACCCAAACAGACCATAATAATTAGGAAAGAGAACTTTGTTTTCAGTGAAGTTAAAATGTTTATTTTAGAATGGTCAGCAATCTACAGGAATCCCTGTGGTGTATTTAAAAGGGCAGAAAAGTATCTGAAGCAGGTCTGGAGGGGAGGGCAGTTCACTACAACGTACATCCCCGTACAGTCTCTCTCTCACACACAAACAAAACACACACACACATACATACATACACTCACACACACACATGCACACTCACAGACATGCACACTAATACATACACACACACTCACATACATGCACACACACTCACACATACACACACACACACACACAGACTCTCTTTCATTCTGATAACTGTCTACTTTGCTAATCTCATTGTCTCTTTTACTCCCTCCCACCGCCCCGCCTCCCCCCCCCCCTCTCAGCCTCTCTCTCTCTCCTGCCTGTGTACAGGGCAGAGTGTTTCCCTGTGCACACACACCTGAGCGCTCACCTGGAGTGGCATGCAGAGTGTGTGCGGTATGTAGGTGAGTCACCACACGCGCTGGGCCGAGGGGGGGGGAACAAAACTTGGGGAGGAATGCTGCTGTTGCCATGGCGAGGGCGAGCTGACAAGGGAGGCAGTTTGCATTGCGTTAGCGCGATGAGCCCAGGAGAGAGAGAGAGGGAGAGAGAGAGAGACAGAGAGAGAGGGGAGAGAGAGAGAGAGAGAGAGAGACAGAGAGAGAGAGAGAGAGGGAGGGAGAGAGAGAGAGAGAGAGAGAGAGAAGAGAGAGAGAGAGAGAGAGAGAGGGAGGGAGAGAGAGAGAGAGAGAGAGAGAGAGACAGAGAGAGAGAGAGAGAGAGAGAAAGAGCGCGATGCATTCCAGTCCCAATGCATTGTTTACCTAACAATACATGCCCTGAAATGGGGACGTCCCAGTGTGGTAGTGGGGGGGGGGGGTGAAACCTGCGCTTTTGAATGGGTTTTTTGGGAAGTTATGTGACCGGGTGGGGGGTGACACATGCACACACATACACAGACACATACACACACACGTACATGCACACACACACTCACGCACATATACACACACTCACGCACATGCATGCACATACACAAACACGCACACACACAGGCTGTAAAGCAAAGCAGTATATCAGCTGTAGCTGTTCTTGCTGTCCCCCACCCCTGTTTGCTTTGGCTGGGACGCTGCTATGATTGATTCAGCCCGGGGGGGAGGGGGGTTTGGGGGGGGGGGGGGGGGGGGCTGTAATCCTGATGGCCTCTCTACACACCTCCACCCTGTCTGAGACTCCAGAACCCAGACTTTCAAGGGAAAAAAAACTGTAGACACTGAAACAACACAACCAACATGGGTCCACTTCTAACGTCCACACTTGTCTTTAAAAATAAAAACAATTTTAAAGGGGTTTGACTTCTGTCAGGACAGATAATGCAAGAAGTGCAACATTTTAAAAACAGTTTGAATACAAATATAAAGGAAATGTTCTGCATGCCGACGGCACATTTGACCGGCAAACGAGGAAGTGGAAGGCTGTTATAGTGCGGTGGGGGGGTTAGGGTCACAGGCACGGGGTGGGGGGGTTAGGGTCACAGGCACGGGGTGGGGGGGTTAGGGTCACAGGCACGGGGTGGGGGGGTTAGGGTCACAGGCATGGGGTGGGGGGGGGGGGGGGGGGGAGCTTCTGAAACACAAATACCCGCAGAGTCCTGGACCAACTGGGGACATGATTTAGGGTCACGCTGGGGGAGTTAAAGATGGTGGGGGGGGGTAAGATGGTCTGCCAACTCTAAGACTTCCACAAAGATGGTCTAAGATGGTCTGCTCTAAGACTTCCACAACTCTCTCTCTCATCCACTCTCTTTCTCCCCCTGTCTCTCTCTCTCTCTCCCTGTCACTCTCTCATCTCTCTCTCTCTCTCTCTCTCTCTCTCTCAGTGAACACCTTCCTGGTGTTTACCACCCTGCCTGTTCTCAGAACAGCGTTGTTGAGTCAACACAGCGCGGCTGAGTCTGCGTTTCCCAGCCAGAGACGGCGCGAGCACATCCGTGACTCCGCCCCTTTCCCATCCGGGTTCATCCCTGCGCGTCCGTCACACACACCATTCTTGATGATGTCTGAGGATGGCAATTGGGTCGGACACACACACACACACACACACACACACACACACTCACACACACACACACACACACACACACACGCACACACGCACACGCACACACACTCACACACCAAACAAGGACATAAATCAGGCTCTACTCAAGATGGAGCAAACTGCATGTCTGTTCTTCACGACTCTACTATAAACTGATTCAACCAATCAGAGCTGTGGGAAAAGGAACATGCCACTCCCTACCAAAGGCAGGTAGGTAGAGGATAACCAATCATAACAAAAAGGAAAAATTCTGATTGATCTCCCTCTTTTACAAGGCAGACTCCCTGACTTGCAGTTCACCCTGACACCAAAGGGGGTGACGGAGAGCATAAAACAAGATGACAGAAGACAAAAGACAGAACACAAAAGAGAGAGAGTGGATGGCGAAAGAAGGGAGAGGTGGACAGAGGGGAAAAAGAGGATATGAGGTAAGGAGGGGGAGGTGTGTAGCACCATATCAAAAACACAAGATCAGTGTCATCACCGCAGAGCACGTTCACGCCCAACAGGCAGAATGCCCCCCCCCCCCCCCGCAGACGGCGATTTACACCCCCCCTCAACCTCCATAGCCTGCCAATTACAGACTGACCAGACAGTGAAAACACTGTATGTCAGAGCAGCTCCCAGCCCAAGAAATCAGCACCTCACACAGGAACAGCCGGTCTGTCTGGACCCTGACCTTAACCCTAACCCTTTCAGATGGTCTACAGGGCCTGTCTGGAGTTTCCCACTTAACCATTTCACCAAAGAAAAAACTAAAACCAAAAAAAACTTTCTGAGAAGCAGTTGCTCTGACTAACATGTCATATTAGCTCATGTTAGTTATTTTACATCCTTTGCCGTGTCTTCCTTGTAAATATGTTTGCGTTTGACCCGAACCCAAGTCTTCACCTCATGGGTAACAGAGCTGATGACCAGGCACTTTACCACCATAAAGCACGTGAAGCTCTGCCTGGGTACTCCAATGCAAATAAACAATAACGGGAGACCAACTACACAGAAAAAAACAAGCCACTCTCTCTGATGAAAAGAAGATAAATTATATTCCCTTATGACTGTTATTTTCCTCACTACAGAAGCGATCCTTGGGTTCTTCTAACTCTTGTACTCACTGTCAGGGCTTGTCTGAAGTTCTGTCAGCCATAATTCAAACTGGGCGATGGCACGAGGTACCAGTCAGTCAGAATTCCAATCAGTCACTCGGCTGTAGCATGTTCTCTATAGCAGCTGTTCCCAAACTGTGAGCTGTGAGATTTTTGGGAATCAACGCAAATTTTTTTTTTTTTTTACAGTAGGCTATATAATATTCCCAGGCAGAATGATATTCATTCACACTGGTCAAATTAAACACTGCAGCTGATACAAGCCCTAAGCTCGTTACAGCACACGTGCCGTTCAGGCATACGTTAATTAAGACATTGTAATTCCATATGTGAACAGGTGACACATTATATTTAGAAAAGGAGTTGGTCACAAATGTAAGAGTATTCATTCATTAGCCCTTTGAAAAGTCATGTTTTGGTATGTTTTTTTTTTTTTCAAGTAGTCAGTGTTCTAGAACTCTTTCAGTCACCAGCAGTGATTGTGACATCAGCATTAGAATGTTCAGTTCACAACATTCTAATCACACATCTGTGATCTCACACCTTAATGGGATCCGATGGCTATGGGCTTATAAAGCTTACTGCAGCACTCGAGGGAAAAGTGGAAAAAAAAAAAGGTAAAGCTGACAAAATTCATCCCTGAGCCCAGAAAGAGAAGCTGTTTGTTTGCAAACACTGCAACTGAGAGGGACAGACAACCTGACCCATTCGATTGTTTGGGCTCACAACATTACCTCAGCCTTTAAGAAAAGACGCACTGTGTGTTTATGAAAATAACACAGGACAGCAGAGCTGTATCACTCCTGTTCCCTAGGAGACGGGACACTGTGTCTACACTCACACAGCACACAGCGAAACGTGGATGTTCACTTTAACCCTTTGAAGAGCATGTTTTTTGGGATTTTTTTCAAAATTCAAGGTCAGTGTTCTGGAACTCCACTGCTCTCAGTCACCAGTAGTGATTGTGACATCAGCATTAGAATGTTCAGTTCAGAACATTCTAATCACACATCTGTGATCTCACACCTGAATGAGTTAAAGGCTAAATTCCATAAAATATACACAGAATATGTCGGCGCTGTGTTCACACTGTCATCCTGTGACTCAGAGTGAAGAGCGTTTCCTTTAAAGAATAATCTTTAATCTCACAGTCCTGAGCAGAATGCTGCGCAGGTACGTTATCGGATACCTGTGTGGCGTGAGACAGAGGAGCTCTGTGTGTCCGGCATTTTGCGTCTGATGTGGCGAGGCCTCCTTTGTGACCCGTGTGCTTGGCATCAGCATTTTTAATTAGCACAAAGCGATTAGTGTGAAGCTCCAACCAGGAAAGGCTCACAAATCATTTCCTCATTCATTTATCTACGTTATTCCTGTGCTTAAATTACTGTTCACAGATATCTCTAAAGTTACATATGTACAGAACACTCACACACACACACACACACACACAATTACATACATAATCTGACCTGTCATTTCATACTAAACTATTTAAAGTCCTTTCACAAGCACAAATGCCTTGCAGGCAGTAAAGGGGAACACGAAATCAGCTGTAGGTGAGTGATTCTAGTTCAAAAGCAATGAAAACAATAACATCATAAAATACAGTTTTTTTCCGTATAACTGGTAGTTTGAAAAGTTTGAGTTTGTAGCCCCCCCCTCCCCCGGGACCACGCCAGACGCGACCGGTTAAATCTCTAACGCCACGGACGGATCACAACAGGTTGATTTACAGCCAGGAGAGCGTGAGACCAGCCGAACTCCGAGCCAGTTAGCGCCACAGCGCAGGGGCGAGCGCGTCTCTTACAGACTGACCTGGAGTGGAAAACCGTCCCCTTCTGAAACCGCTCCTTCCCGCTCGGGTGAGTCCCGGGGTCCGGGTTCCTCGGGCTCTTCTTCAGAAAAGAGAAAGGGAAGAAGGGAAAGTGCTGAGCTGGCGCTCGGCGGAGGCGAGTGGCGGTGCTGGAGGTGCGTAGGAGAATCCGCTGAGCCGCTGGGACTGATAAGGGGGGGGGCAGCGCTGACGGGACGCTAACGCTCTCTGCCTCCGGTACGCTAACGCTCTCTGCCTCTGGTACGCTAACGCTCTCTGCCTCCGGTACGCTGCCCTCCTGGACTTCTTCACCACGTCTGACAAGCGGCCCCAACCAAACATCAGAGAGTCTTGTGACTTCTGCTTCTCACCCTCCCTCCCTCTTCCCTCTCTCTTCCTCCTCTCTCTCTCTCTCGCTCTCTCTCTCACCCCGCCTCGTCTTACTTTCCAAACAAACCTTGCTCCTCCCCCTGTCCAGGTACAGCGGAAGGAATGTTCTCTGTCTCTCTCACTCTCTCTCTCTCACTGACTCTCCTCTCTTGCTGTCGCTCTCCTCTCTCTCTCTCTCTGTACTTCCAAACAGTCACTCTATCTCTTCTCTCAGTCCCCAGAGAGTAAGTAAGGCAGCCCCTGCCCTGTGTGCCTGGCCTGTATGTTAGAGAGTGTTCCTTGCACGGAGGGTAGGACAGCGGGGAGGGGGGGGGGGGCAAGCCCACGGAACGGGGGGGGCAGGCCTGGGTACAGGGGGGGCACTCTGTCACCTGCAGGCCTCCTGTCACCAGCACAGCTGACTATGCAAATGAGCCCTCCTTCATGCCTTCTCTTCCTTTATGATGTCATAGTTGCCAGTCATATGCTAATGCAGCGGTGAGCAAGTGCGTGTGGGGGGGGGGGGGGTATGGGCGTGTGCTTGCTGTTGTCATGGTTATATTGTCTGCTGAAGAGGTTGGCTGCAGGGAGAGAAAACTGACCTTTCAGGTTGTGTTTCAGGATTGTTGCCCCAGGAGACAACACACACTCACACACACTCTCTCTCACATACACACACACAAACACACACACAAATACTCACAGACACACACACATTTGCACACACTCTCTCTCTCACATACACACACACACACACACACACACTCTCTCTCACATACATACACACACACACACTCTCTCTCTCTCACATACATACACACACACACACACACTCTCTCTCTCTCACATACATACACACACACACACACACACTCTCTCTCTCACATACATACACACACATTTGCACATACACTCTCTCTCTCACACACACACACACACACACACACAAGCAGGCTGGGTGTATATGTATTCCTCTGTGGTGGGGGGGTGATCCATGTTTCCTATCTTGTGTTCACAGCCTCTCCTGTGAGCGCAGCTGGAATAATATTCCTGTCAGGGCCCGTCCCCAGCCCCCTCCCTACAGGCCAGATCCTCCCCATGTGGGGGTACCCCACCCCACCCCCCCCAGCCCCCCCCCCCCCCCCCCCTCCCCGTGTGACCGCACGCTGGCCCCAGACGATCTGGAAGCACAAAACAAACGGCTAACCAAACAAGCAGAGCCCGTCGCCACCAGCCCCGCTGGCTCAAAGGAGGATCTGTTCACAGGCATTCTGGAACAGCGCCCCACCGATCAGCCATCTCTGCAGGACAGTGACCCCCCCTCACCCCCCCAGCCCAGGCAGTGACCCCCCAACCCCCCCAAAGCACATGATGCACACAACAGAATGCCTATTGTATCAATCTGTGGAAACAGAAAGTCACTAAATGAGCATGGCTCATAGTTTTTGTAAAAAGGAAACAAAATGAAATCTACTGCTTCACATCACCAATCTGAATTTCTGACTGCATACCTCTGCTCTGTAGTCACTCAACAATACGTCCTTTGAGTGTGCAGTGACGTCAC
Source organism: Anguilla japonica (assembly GCA_025169545.1). Classification (NCBI taxonomy): domain Eukaryota; kingdom Metazoa; phylum Chordata; class Actinopteri; order Anguilliformes; family Anguillidae; genus Anguilla; species Anguilla japonica. The sequence goes on from CM045898.1 coordinate 48,728,182, forward strand.
ATCCAAAGCCCTGACAAGCGCCCTGATTGTCCGAATGACTCATTTAAGAAGCGAAGATGCCAGCGTTCTGTGACTCACTGTAAGAACAGTTCTGATTTAAAAACAAGACCAGGTTAGAACCTAGTATATGGCTGGATCTGACACACGTGATCCGGCCGACCAATGGTGTAACTTCATAACTCGGCCGACCAATGGTGTAACTTCATAACTCGGCCGACCAATGGTGTAACTTCATAACTCGGCCGACCAATGATGTAACTTCATCACTCAGTCACAGACATTCGCGTTTATAGGGCTGGCCCCGCTGTTGCGGTCCAGCTAATAAAGAAAGCCACTGCATTTCAGACCATTCCGTCTATTTTTTTTTTTTAATGACAATGCCACAGTTTGGCTGTAAATGGTTTCTGGCTAATTCAGGACTGAGGAATGGCAGTGCCGTGTTCTAGAACTCGTTTTCAGAAGGATTGTCTGGGCTGGGAATGCCGCGGTTGCATCCTTAAGCTAGCAAGAGAGATTCCGTCTCCTTTAAGGCCTGAGAACTCTGGGGATTCACTGCAGAGCTCATAGCAGCCGGTCCCTGCCTCTCATATGACCCTTCCTGAAAGGGCTTCTGGGTTCTGCAGGCCTGAGGGCTTCTGGGTTCTGTAGGCCTGAGGACTTCTGGGTTCTGTAGGCTTGAGTGTTTCTAGGTTCTGTAGGCCTGAGGGCTTCTGGTTTCTGTAGGCCTGAGTGTTTCTGGGTTCTGCAGGCCTGAGGGTTTCTGGGTTCTGTAGGCCTGAGTGTTTCTGGGTTCTGCAGGCCAGGGGGCAGAAGCTCCCTAACCCTGGACATTTGGGTGTAGAGTATTAGGAAGCAGACAGAAAGCAGGACACACCAGAGTTGGGCATATTCAAACCAAGCCACCATAATTCAGCAGAAAGGGGTTCCTTCAGGAGTTACTCTCACAACACACACAGCTAGTTCTGACAGCCAACATTATTTCTGAAACATTCGACTGTTCTTATATTTCAGTACACATACAGCCAGAGCTTGTGCAAGGTGTCAGATCAGTACTGCTTCAACTAGGGTCAAACAACAGAGCCCTGAGCCAGACATAAATAGGTCTCTCTCTCTCTCTCTCTCTCTCTCTCTCTCTCTCTCTCTCTCTCTCTCTCTCTCTCTCTCTCGCTCTCGCTCTCGCTCTCGCTCTCTCTGTGTTCCTGAAACATATCCGGGGGCAGTGCAGGACCTGCTGCCCAATTCCAGTTTTAAAGTGGGACAGGCTATCCCATCTGCCTCTCTGCATGTTTGTAATCAGGTGATCTGCCTCTGACTGCATTCAGGCATGACCCATAATAACCGAATACCTGAATAGCTCTAACAAAATAAACAATGTATCATGGCACAGTTCTGTTAAATCAGAAATATTACATATATGTATATATATATATATGTGGGTTTAATTTACCCCACAGGAAGACGTCTGTTTCAAACATGCAGGGTTATTTCCGGAAGCTTCTGTGTGCTTCGTTCACTGCAGCTTTGTGACTAAGGCCTTCCAGACTGCAGAGCACAGTCTCTTTGTAACAGGATGTGAGTAAAACAATGAACCCCCCTCCAACAAAACCTGTAGAATCTCTTTCCTCCCAAAAAACCTGTTGAGTCTCTCCGCCCCACCACCCCGCCACCCCCCCCAAAAAAAACCTGTTGAATCTCTCCTGCCCCCCACTCCCAGACAGAGAACACCTTCAGACAAGTGAAAAACAGGCCGGACCGGGACGCTGAGGGGGGGCCCAGCGCGTTAGAGAACGCCGCTGCAGACAGGAAAGCTTCCACCCTGTTTACTCTGCTCCAGCTGTAAATACACCTCCAGCCTGTGAATTACAGCCCTGCGCATTACAGCCCTGCGCATACGCCATGCTCAGCCTGTGCATTACAGCCCTGCGCATACGCTATGCTCAGCCTGTGCATTACAGCCCTGCGCATACGCTATGCTCAGCCTGTGCATTACAGCCCTGTGCTGGAGCCCTGCGCATAACCTCTCCACAGCCTGTGCATTACAGCCCTGCGCATACGCTATGCTCAGCCTGTGCATTACAGCCCTGTGCTGGAGCCCTGCGCATACGCTCTCCGCAGCCTGTGCATTACAGCCCTGCGCTGGAGCCCTGCGCATACGCTCTCTGCAGCCTGTGCATTACAGCCCTGCGCATACGCTATGCTCAGCCTGTGCATTACAGCCCTGCGCATACGCTATGCTCAGCCTGTGCATTACAGCCCTGCGCATACGCTATGCTCAGCCTGTGCATTACAGCCCTGTGCTGGAGCCCTGCGCATACGCTCTCCGCAGCCTGTGCATTACAGCCCTGCGCTGGAGCCCTGCGCATACGCTCTCTGCAGCCTGTGCATTACAGCCCTGTGCTGGAGCCCTGCGCATACGCTGTTCGCAGCCTGTGCATTACAGCCCTGCGCATACGCTGTGCTCAGCCTGTGCATTACAGCCCTGTGCTGGAGGCCTACGCCTCTGCTCTGTATGTCACCAGGAGATCGTAATGGGGCAATTACAGGGTTTTAAGTTAAATATAGTGTTCCCCACTGAGACAAAATAGGAGTTCTTTGTGTACACAGTGGACAGTGAGGCCAAAAGAGAATGCTCTGTCCCGTACTTTGTATTTATCGTCACTGGTCCTTTGGGTTTGGGTTTTACCGGAGCTATATAAAGGTAAGATATGGTTTCGCTTTATTTTCTAAGCGCGTAGAGTTGATTTCTATTTTAGTGACAAAGGGGAGGATTACATTTTTTAAAACAAAAAATCTGGGAGAAAAGCTACAGATCATCACCGCCGTGTGTCAACATGCTGGGTTCCTACATCACACTAGAGGACCAGAGCACACAGTGTCTGACTGATGCAATGCAGACACAGACACACTATAGTACACACACACATACACACTTAGCAGCACACTCTTATACACTCTGCAGCGCACACACACACACACTCAGTAGTACACTCTTATACGCTGTGTAGTACACACACACATACACACTTAGTAGCACACTCTTATACACTCTGTAACACACACACACACACACACACTCAGTAGTATACTCTTATACACTCAGTAGTACGCTCATACACTCTGTAGTACACACACATACACTGTAGTACACTCTGTCTCAGCCTGCACAGCCCTCGCCTGTCTGACTGATGGTACTCACTATCTTCCATGGAGCTGCGTGGCAGTCAGGCTCAGTGGTTGCTGTTTCGGGGGGGGTCCCCACTTTCTGAGACCCGCAGGCCCCCGCAGAGAGGTCGCACATGCAGCTGCGCAACCCTGCGTTAGCTGCACGTATGCTGCGCTACCCCGCGTTAGCTGCACGTATGCAGCGCTACCCCGCGTTAGCTGCACGTATGCAGCGCTACCCCGCGTTAGCTGCACGTATGCAGCGCTACCCTGCGTTAGCTGCACGTATGAAGCGCTACCCTGCGTTAGCTGCACGTAAGCAGCGCTACCCTGCGTTAGCTGCACGTATGAAGCGCTACCCTGCGTTAGCTGCACGTAAGCAGCGCTACCCTGCGTTAGCTGCACGTAAGCAGCGCTACCCTGCGTTAGCTGCACGTAAGCAGCGCTACCCCACGTTAGCTGCATGTATGCAGCGCTACCCTGCGCTACCCTGCGTTAGCTGCACGTATGCAGCGCTACCCTGCGTTAGCTGCACGTATGCTGCGCTACCCTGCGTTAGCTGCACGAATGCAGCGCTACCCTGCGTTAGCTGCACGTATGCAGCGCTACCCTGCGTTAGCTTAGCATGCATAAATATGTAATACACAGGAGTGAGCGTGATAACCAGACGCGATAACCAGAAGAGAACAAGACCTTTGTGTTTTAGAGACACAGCAACAACACAAAGATTGGAGGGTGCTGAGCAGGAGGCCGGGTGTGAGGCCGAGCAGAAAGCGTGAATACGACCGCGTGCACACCCAGCGGTGAGCGAACGCTCTTCACCGCACTTTATCCGCTCACGGTATTTGGAAGGAAAAGCATGCTTTGCATGGCTGGGCACTGAGCCAATCAACGATCATATCTGGGGTCAGCTGTCAGCACGTGGGCAGTCCGAGTTACTTCACCATGGAAACGACCCTGCTCTGTCAGATCGGTAGCTGAACTGAGGTGACAGTGATGTCACTCTTTTCAATCCCAGCATTCCCTGAGCTTGTCCTGGGTCCAGTTTATGCAGAAAGAGGCCGTTCTGTGGAGATCTGAGAGACGCATTCTGTCCATCACCTCGGGTCACAGCCCCCCCCCCGTGCTGCCTGGCTGAACTTCAGCCGCTTCTGTCTTTCATTTCTTTTCTCTTTGTTTTGGACTCTTTCCTGATAAGCAGGAGGCTCATTTTGCAGGTGACTGAATTTGGGGAAAGGGTACCTGCTCTCTAGGCCAGAGAACATTCCCGAGTTCTGGCTCTTTATCCATTCAGGCTGGGACTCGACAAGTCTGTCCATCATGACCCATGCAGTCTGCTCTCTGGGGCAGGGCTTTCTATTGCAGCATTTTCTGTGTGTGTGCGTGTGTGTGTGAGCAAGCAGCGTTCAGCACAGAGCAGCAGCGTTTAGCACAGAGCAGCAGCGTTTAGCACAGAGCAGCAGCGTTCAGCACACAGAGCAGCAGCGTTCAGCACGCAGAGCAGCAGCGTTCAGCACACAGAGCAGCAGCGTTCAGCACACAGAGCAGCAGCGTTTAGCACACAGAGCAGCAGCAGCGTTTAGCACACAGAGCAGCAGCGTTCAGCACACAGAGCAGCAGCGTTCAGCACACAGCAGCGTTCAGCACACAGAGCAGCAGCGTTCAGCACACAGAGCAGCAGCGTTCAGCACACAGAGCAGCAGCGTTTAGCACACAGAGCAGCAGTGTTCAGCACACAGAGCAGCAGCGTTTAGCACACAGAGCAGCAGCGTTCAGCACGCAGAGCAGCAGCGTTCAGCACGCAGAGCAGCAGCGTTCAGCACAGAGCAGCAGCGTTCAGCACACAGAGCAGCAGCGTTCAGCACAGAGCAGCAGCGTTCAGCACACAGAGCAGCAGCGTTTAGCACACAGAGCAGCAGCGTTCAGCACGCAGAGCAGCAGCGTTCAGCACGCAGAGCAGCAGCGTTCAGCACAGAGCAGCAGCGTTCAGCACACAGAGCAGCAGCGTTCAGCACAGAGCAGCAGCGTTCAGCACGCAGAGCAGCAGCGTTTAGCACACAGAGCAGCAGCGGTCAGCACACAGAGCAGCAGCGTTCAGCACAGAGCAGCAGCGTTCAGCACAGAGCAGCAGCGTTCAGCACGCAGAGCAGCAGCATTCAGCACACAGAGCAGCAGCGGTCAGCACACAGAGCAGCAGCGTTCAGCACAGAGCAGCAGCGTTCAGCACACAGAGCAGCAGCGTTTAGCACACAGAGCAGCAGCGTTCAGCACACAGAGCAGCAGTGTTCAGCACACAGAGCAGCAGCGTTCAGCACGCAGAGCAGCAGCGTTCAGCACACAGAGCAGCAGCGTTCAGCACAGAGCAGCAGCGTTCAGCACACAGAGCAGCAGCGTTCAGCACACAGAGCAGCAGCGTTCAGCACAGAGCAGCAGCGTTCAGCACACAGAGCAGCAGCGTTCAGCACACAGAGCAGCAGCGTTCAGCACACAGAGCAGCAGCGTTCAGCACACAGAGCAGCAGCGTTTAGCACACAGAGCAGCAGTGTTCAGCACACAGAGCAGCAGCGTTCAGCACACAGAGCAGCAGTGTTAGCCTACGGCGTCAGACATTTCAAAACAAGCAACATGTTCCTGTTAGGAAGCAGACTCAGAGATTTGTTTTTGAATCCATTGTTGTTGTCTGTACTGAGAGGACAAAACATGAAAACCATGGCATGCATTATGAAAAACACATGGCGCAGGAAAAAAGCATTTATGGACGACAACGTCTGCCAAAGGTCCAAACAGTAATAAAACGCATCGACATACATGTTATTTTTTTATACAAAGACAAAAATGCTTTGTGTAGGTTATGTGTCTGCACACTATGCCATCACAATGCACACAGTCCATTCTTCCCATCTGCCTATCAATGGGTTTTTTTGCAGGACAAAGGAAGGGATTTAAGTTGGGCAGGGGGAAAAAAATTCTAAAGGTCTGGTAATATGTTCATTATTCCATTGCATTATTTTTTTGACATGATTCATTTCCCAAGCAGATTCCTTTATCTAGAGCAACTTAACACAGCTTACATTTTTATATATAATCCATTTATACAGCTGGATATTGTACTGAGGACTTAAATCATTTACTCAAGGGTAGAACAAAAGTGCCCCACCTAGGACTTAAACCTGCAACCCCTGAGATGCAGTGCCACCTGCAGACATGTATTGCTTGGTGCCCCTGAGGGGTGCATGCTCCCCGACCCCAGTACAGTCTTACAGACCCAGCACAGCATAAAGAAAAACACATCCAGACTGAACCAGTCATCTGCTTCAACATCCAGTTCAGTTTGGAGGACTTACGCAAACTGAAGCAATAACACCATGTTTTAGTGGAAGAATTGTTTGGCTATTTTTTCACCTCAATGTTTTACTCTGACGTGTCGTTTAAGACTGAGCACGACAACAGTCCTCCTCACATCTTTATTATTAACAGCAACTGTTTCCATGCCGCCTCGAACCCTTGTCAGCCGCGGTCATGTCAGTTACAGACCTCTGAACATGTGATACGTATCTTTTAGCACGTCTCCGCCTCCTCAGTCAGTCAAACTGGGTTTACTGCCAGACCTGCTGCATGTCAGCGACACGTCAGCAGTGCGGAGCTCAGTGCCCTGTATCCTGGGAGACCAGGAGCAGCCTGAGAGATAAGGCCTGGCTGTCAACATGGAGGAACATGGGTCCCCGTAGCATTTAGATAACACTGGAAGCCTGTAGAACAGTGTGGCAATTAAAAGCGCCCAAACCTGGTGAATTATTGTCCCTTTTGGGTTTCCATAGTTACCACAACAGAAAGCCCACCTGGATCACTGGACTGATAGGGGCAGTGCTTAATTTCACACAAAGCTGAGGTTAATGATGTCATCAAATTAGCAGTCAGCAGCTGAGCATAATGTGGTTATCATGTGACCATCTTCGGGTGATTTGTGTTCCCACTGGCAGATCTCAGTCTCACGCTTAACCCTGGATGTGTAATTATCTTTCAGCTGAGCAGTCTGTGCGCGTGCTCTGAAAGCAGATTAGAAAATGGCATTCCCCCTTTCGCCCCTCATTGGTCAGGGCTGTAGCCAGACTTCACGTGTAAGGAGGAATCGCCTGTCAGACCTGCCACTGTAAACACGCGGAATAGGGTTCAGAGCCCGTGAAGCCTGGCTGGGAAAGGGTAACACTAGATCCTGACTCAGGCCGGGGGGGGGGGGGGGGGGGCTGTTCCTCTCCATTAGGGAAGTTGTCATGGGGACGGAGAGAATCTTCCACCTGGCTGGACTCAGAGGAACAGGAGCCACTCAAGCAAACTGATCTAAAGATGGCCGCCAGCTGTCGCCATGCCAACCACCCGAAAGCCGATGCACAACACGTGCCAGGGACTGGAAGAGGACACCCTGCCCTGCGAAGCAGTGAGTACAGCTGTGCCCCCGCCCCCCCCCAGAACCCCCCAAATGCAAGCTCTGTGCCCCCCCCAGAACCCCAAACGCAAGCACAAACAGCTGGAGCACCCCGTATCCAAAGAGCGTTAATCACATCTCTGAAAGACCACTTTTACGCAGAAGAGCAAACCACAAAATCCACTTTCCTCTTTCTTTCTTTCATTCTTTCCCTCCTTTCCCTTTTCTCTCATTTTCTTTCACCTTGTGTTATTCTTTGCAATCGTGTACCGTGCTACAAAGTGACTTGCGAGCTGAAATGTTAGCGGTAAAGAGATAATATTACAGCTTTTCATCTCAATCATCACATGCTGATATTCTACCCCCGACACACACACACACACACACACACACCATATACAGTTTCAACACAAATCTGGCTAAATTTCTTAATAATGGCTCACAAAAGCCACAGGGTCATACAAATAAGCGATCCGTGGTATAAAAGGTATATTATATAGCACCTCTCCCTGACAATCATTTAAAACAAACTGTGATAAACAGGTACAGCTGAAGCAGGAATCTAACAGATGGTAAAGGTGGAGGAAAGCTCTCATACCTGAGCTCCCTCAGGCTACTCACCTCTGCTGCTCTGAGCTGCGCTGGCCCGGAGTGTGTGTGTGTGTGTGTGTGTGTGTGTGTGTGGGAGAGGATGGGAAATATGACTGCCCACTACCTGAAACAGACTGCTAGCCTCTGTCATAATTATGCAGAGAGAGAGAGAGAGAGGGAGAGCGAGAGAGAGAGGGGAGGGGAAAAAGTGAAGTGGAGCCGCCATTCTTGGTCACCTTGGAGACGGATGCTTTTTCAAAGGGGTCGGCCAATCAAAAACACTGGCAATTGTGCTCGGACAAAAAGTCATGTGACGGCTGGGCTGCTGTTTGTGCAGAACAAAAAAAAGGGGAGGGGCCAAAGTGTGAGAGAAAGGAAGCGTGTGTTAGCCACAAAGGCCCTGCCCCCACCCACACCCCCCCACCCGCACCCCCCCACTGCATCCCCCACCCTCCCCCAGCCACACCCCCCCCACCCCCCACCCACACCCCCCAACCGCACCCCCCCACTGCATCCCCCACCCCCCCCCAGCCACACCCCCCCCACCCCCAACCGCACCCCCCACCCACACCCCCCAACCGCACCCCCCAACCTCTCAGGCAGGTCAGTTTCAGTGGTGTTTTTATATGAGCGCTTTTGCTGACCTGTGTCAATCCCAGTAACTCCACTGCTAAATTGCAGCAGGTTTTTTTTTTTGAGGGAAAAAAAACTTAATTAAATAAAAGCTAAAAAACAAAGTGCTTTTTCTGCACAGTTAATGTGTTTTTCCCCCAGTACACAACACACAATGGGCCTCATTCACAAAACTTTTCTTAAATTATTCTTACCTTTGTTCTGAAAAATGTTCCTACAAAAAAACAATATGAGATTCATGACACATGTGCAGACCTTTGTTTTTGTGTATATTCCAGGTGTATGGGACAATGAATGCTGGCTGTTTGTAAATTTTATGCACAATCGTGAACAAATACAGATAAGAAAAAAATTATGAATGCCGAAATGTTCTTGGAAACATTCTGACCCGCAGTTTACGATCAAATGTGATCGTACACGTTTCATCAATGAGGCCCAATGATCCTATGCTTGTCCCTGCAAGCTCAATACATAAAAATCTTACAGGCATACTATTCAGGATTTTTACCTTGAAAATATTATAAAACAACCATATTCAGTCATATCTATGATGCACTGGCAGTCACAGTCTTCGCAGACATTTGCTGACTGCCGGTGGGGGGGTCAGGTTAGGTGTCAGGTTAGGTTTCAGAACAGCTGTAGCAAGCTACTGCAATGGCGGAGGTGAAGAACCAGAAGTACAGCGAAGTAAAATGACACGCTGACAGGGCTTGTCCAAAAACTCAACAACCTTGACATGCCTTTTCCTTGATGGCGACAGCTATCGAGAAATAGAGATATAAAAATAAAAACGGTATAAAAATGGAGGTGAATGGGTGGGGTTGAGGGCAGAGGAGACTTCTTTTATTGTAAAGATAGGACCACAGCAAGGCAGAAAACCCTGCATAGTATGCCTGTAAGTTACAACACAAATGCAAACTGCACAGAATGACCCCAGGTCTGAAATGCCTGATGTTATTTTTCATATAATAATGGAGGGTATCGACCAGGTTAACATGCAGAAGGGGACATCCACTCATTACACTGCGGACATGCAGCAGACACACACTTATCCATATTTACTGACGCGACGCGGGTTAAGTAGCCTTGCTCAAAGGTACAGTGGCAATGTCCTACCTGGGAATTGAACCTGCAACCTCTGTGTTACAAGCCCAGCTCTGCATTCATACCGAACAGACACATTCTGATGTGAAAATAAGCCCAGGGAAAATGTTTGCTTGCACACACTCGATCTTCTGAGGACTGCTGAATTTGTGGGAGTGGTTCTTGGTCTGACTAAACTCTCTCCCTCTCGCTGCTTCCTCAGTCTTACCGCAGAGAACCTCCGCACAGTTCTGCAGCTCGGCTGAACTTAACGGCCCCACACCCATCCGCACATTTCTGACAGATCAATCATTAACAGTGGTTTCATCATGAGAACGGGACAATCCCCCCCCCCACCCCTCTCTCTGTCACAACACACACACACACACACACACACACTCAGTAGGATCACAGGTTCCCAAATTTCCACCATTAATTAATCTGGAGAGTAAAAAGTGCCACAGAAAAGGCAGCGGGTGCGAGATCGGCTTGTTTTCTCTCTGCTGCCGGTTTGGCTCCCCGGAGGAGCTCACAATGAGGCATTGTCCTCGCCACGGCAGCGGTTTGTTCCGCCAGAGCACATCCGGCCGTAAAGATAAAAGCCCCGCAGGGCGGAGAAAGCAGAAGTGCGTGCGCTTCTTTTTTATTATGGTAGCGCTTTTAACCCAGAAAGCCTGGGCTGGAGTGGCAGCGGATTGGCTGATAGGGCCACAGGTGCTCACTGTAGGACAGCGGATTGGCTGACAGGGCCACAGGTGCTCACTCACTCTGCAGCGACAGCGGATTGGCTGATAGGGCCACAGGTGCTCACTCACTCTGCAGCGACAGCGGATTGGCTGATAGGGCCACAGGTGCTCACTCACTCTGCAGCGACAGCGGATTGGCTGATAGGGCCACAGGTGCTCACTCACTCTGCAGCGACAGCGGATTGGCTGATAGGGCCACAGGTGCTCACTGCAGCGGCGGCGGATTGGCTGATAGGGCCACAGGTGCTCACTCACTCTGCATTTGGCTGATAGGGCCACAGGTGCTCACTCACTCTGCAGCGACAGCGGATTGGCTGATAGGGCCACAGGTGCTCACTCACACTCTGCAGCGACAGCGGATTGGCTGATAGGGCCACAGGTGCTGCAGCGGCGGCGACAGCGGATTGGCTGATAGGGCCACAGGTGCTCACTGCAGTGGCTCACAGGTGCTCACTGTAGGGACAGCAGATTGGCTGATAGGGCCACAGGTGCTCACTTAGGGACTGATAGGGCCACAGGTGCTCACTACAGCGGCGGCGGATTGCATAGGGCCACAGACTCGCTTGCTCGCATGAGAAAAACAAACACCACGTAACCATCAGGCCTGGAAAAGAATGCTGCCAAACCTACCAACCCACTGCTTTCAAAACACAAATTTCCCAGCAAAACATATATAATCAGTCATAAATATGATATGGGTTCAGCAAACTTTAGAATCTTAGAATTCCCACCTGATTCCCCCTTTGAAAACCAGGTGGTAATTCATCCATAAAGTGATATAACACCATATCACAGGGTGAAAGGTTACTCATGCGCACCCGATATTATATCCTAAAGAGGGCAGACCTGGTGGGGGGTGGGTGGGGGAGTGGGGCGGAGTGGGGGGGTGCTGGCTCCAGAGTGGCTCTTCTGAGTCCAGTGGTATGACAGGGTTTGGCCCCTCTGCACTATCTATAGTGTATCTGCATGACAACATCAGTGTGTGTATGTGTGTGTGTGTGAGTCTGAGTGTGGGTGCGTGTGTGTGTGCGTGTGTGTGCGTGTGTGAGTGTGAGCACGTGCGTGAGTGTGCGAGTGCATGTGCAAGTATGTGTCTGTGTCTGTGTGTGTGTGTGTGTGTGCACATGCGTGTGTGTGCATGTGTGTGCGTGTGTGTATGCGTGTGCGAGTGTGTGCGCGTGTGTGTGCGTGTGTGTGAGTGTGCGTGTGCGAGTGTGTGTGTTCATGTGTGACTGTGCGTGTGTGTGCGTGTTTGTGTGAGTGTGTGCGAGTGTGTGTGCGTGTGTGTACGTGTGTGCGTGTGCGTGTGCGAGTGTGTGTGTTCATGTGTGACTGTGCGTGTGTGTGCGTGTTTGTGTGAGTGTGTGTATGTGTGTGTGCGGGTGAGTGTGTGCATGCGTGTGTGTCTCCCGTTGGTACATAGGACAGCAGCTGAACAGATGACTCACCCAGGAGCGATTAGAGTCGGGAGTGAAAGATGGAGGAGGTCCAAAGTAATTTAACACGCTGTTTCCAGCGTTAGGGAAGGGAGCAGAACTAACACACACCAACTCAGAGGAAGAATACCAATCCAGTGTCACATTCCCAGCTTTGGGATAAATGTCTCCTTATTCACTTCCCATGACCAATTACTATTGATTAGGCAATTTATTACCAAAGATTACCAAACTTATCATGGCAAACACAATCATATTTCATTCAAAAATGAAAAGCTACCAAAATAATTTGGGATAACAGTAGAAGACTGAGGCCTGCCACAGGATTTTGGTTGAAAATAACATCGCAAAGCACTATACAGCAGGACTGACTGGTAGACACATTGTGTCTAAACCCAGCATGCTGTGCAGCTGCTCCAACCTGTACCAGCTCTATACCAGCTCTATACCAGCTCTATACCAGCTCTATACCAGCTCTGTGCCAGCTCTGTACCAGCTCTATACCAGCTCTATACCAGCTCTGTACCAGCTCTGTACCAGCTCTATACCAGCTCTGTACCAGCTCTGTACCAGCTCTATACCAGCTCTGTACCAGCTCTGTACCAGCTCTGTACCAGCTCTATACCAGCTCTGTGCCAGCTCTATACCAGCTCTGTACCAGCTCTATACCAGCTCTATACCAGCTCTATACCAGCTCTGTACCAGCTCTGTACCAGCTCTGTACCAACTCTGTACCAACTCTATACCAGCTCTGTACCAGCTCTGTGCCCGCTCTATACCAGCTCTGTACCAGCTCTGTACCAGCTCTGTACCAGCTCTATACCAGCTCTGTACCAGCTCTATACCAGCTCTATACCCGCTCTGTACCCGCTCTGTACCAGCTCTATACCAGCTCTGTACCAGCTCTGTACCAGCTCTGTGCCAGCTCTATACCAGCTCTGTACCAGCTCTGTACCAGCTCTATACCAGCTCTATACCAGCTCTATACCAGCTCTGTACCAGCTGTGTACCAGCTCTATACCAGCTGTGTACCAGCTCTATACCAGCTCTGTACCAGCTCTGTGCCAGCTCTATACCAGCTCTATACCAGCTCTATACCAGCTCTGTGCCAGCTCTATACCAGCTCTGTACCAGCTGTGTACCAGCTCTATACCAGCTCTGTGCCCGCTCTATACCAGCTCTGTACCAGCTCTATACCAGCTGTGTACCAGCTCTGTACCAGCTCTATACCAGCTCTATACCAGCTCTGTACCAGCTCTATACCAGCTCTGTGCCAGCTCTGTACCAGCTGTGTACCAGCTCTGTACCAGCTCTGTACCAGCTCTATACCAGCTCTGTACCAGCTCTATACCAGCTCTATACCAGCTCTATACCAGCTCTGTACCAGCTCTATACCAGCTCTATACCAGCTGTGTACCAGCTCTGTACCAGCTCTGTACCAGCTCTATACCAGCTCTGTACCAGCTCTGTACCAGCTCTGTGCCAGCTCTATACCAGCTCTATACCAGCTCTGTACCAGCTCTATACCAGCTCTGTACCAGCTCTGTACCAGCTCTATACCAGCTCTATACCAGCTCTGTACCAGCTCTATACCAGCTCTATACCAGCTCTGTACCAGCTCTGTACCAACTGTCTACCAGCTCTATACCAGCTCTATACCAGCTCTGTGCCCGCTCTATACCAGCTCTGTGCCCGCTCTGTACCAGCTCTGTACCAGCTCTATACCAGCTCTGTGCCCGCTCTGTACCAGCTCTGTACCAGCTCTGTACCAGCTCTATACCAGCTCTATACCAGCTCTGTGCCCGCTCTGTACCAGCTCTATACCAGCTCTGTGCCCGCTCTGTGCCAGCTCTATACCAGCTCTGTGCCAGCTCTATACCAGCTCTGTACCCGCTCTGTACCAGCTCTGTACCAGCTCTATACCAGCTCTGTGCCAGCTCTATACCAGCTCTATACCAGCTCTGTACCAGCTCTATACCAGCTCTGTACCAGCTCTGTACCAGCTCTATACCAGCTCTGTACCAGCTCTATACCAGCTCTGTGCCAGCTCTATACCAGCTCTATACCAGCTCTGTACCAGCTCTATACCAGCTCTATACCAGCTCTATACCAGCTCTGTGCCCGCTCTGTACCAGCTCTATACCAGCTCTGTGCCCGCTCTGTGCCAGCTCTATACCAGCTCTGTGCCAGCTCTATACCAGCTCTGTACCCGCTCTGTACCAGCTCTGTACCAGCTCGATACCAGCTCTGTACCAGCTCTATACCAGCTCTATACCAGCTCTGTACCAGCTCTATACCAGCTCTATACCTGAAGATCTTTGATTTCATGTCAAAAATAACACCTTCTCCGTAATTTACATCCGGTATTTTCAGAAAAAAAGGCACGATTACACACGTCCATAATTACGCTATGGAAATATGTTGCCTAACCCTATGCCTTCATTAACACAATCCCGTTTTCACTGCTTCGCATGGTGAGCCAGAACGTTGACTTACTCGTGCTGGTGTTGACTTATGACACAGGAGACTGTAGGGGCTTCAAGTTGACCGATCCACTGAGGTCACATCTGCCGGGAAGAAAATCGCACACGGCATGCTATGATCCATCATCCAGTTAAAGTTTATAATTCGTGTCCTTGAACAGTGTTGCTGGTGGATACTTTAAATCACAATTTCCTAATCCAATCGATTTAACATTCTTTTCATTTCGTTAAACTAAAAAAAAAACATCACAAGACATCTGCAGGACATTTTTTTCATTTACAGTAGTTTTCTGCAGAATTAATAACAAAACTATAAATATTTGTAGAGATTAAATAAATAAAAATAAATAAATAAATAAATAAATAAATAAACGACGTAATGCAAAATTTCACATATACTGCACACGCTCCAGCAGCTCCGATATTGTACGTACAGCTAGTAACTTTACCTAGCAAGCTTAATACCATAATAGATGCTGGCTGACTCTACTTTCTGTCGGGATTCAGTGTCTCTTCAAATAAAGCGAACGTTCCTTTTTCATACGTTTTTATTGTGAAAAATAAAAAAAAATAAGTTGATGGATTTGGTTTTAGTTTATATCTATGTTTTCATAGTAAAATGAGGAAATATGCTAATATTGAATGTTCTGTTTCCAGTTTAAGACTTATCAGCGAAGAAGCAAGATGAGATGAGTTGTTGATACTTATGGGACTAGCTAACGCGTTAACTTATTCCAAATAACTTGTTTTTTGCTAGAAATTTCAAATATCTTACCAATTTACGATTTTCCTCTTGTCAATCAGAAGTTACTCCTCACTCTGCTTATTCGGTGTTTATTCGTACAGATTTGTCTAACACAGCAGGTTACTGCTACATTCTTTGGCTCGTCCACAGGCTGGACCTACGATTTTTTTTTGCATCACTCCTCGGAATCCGCATGCTGCATCTTAAAGGGATGAACCAGACTGTTATTTTGGCCGATTTTTAATGAAAGTTTATTACTTAATTTAGCTTACATAGCAAACTATACGTGACGATTCGTATACAGTTCATTAATTAAATAATTGTCTTATTGTACATATATAATTCCCTAAGTACCTATATTTAAAAGTCATAGTATTATATGATTTTTGGTTGATAAATGACGTTGGGTTGCTAACTGGCTACCTTCCTTCCTTCTCTGATCGTTTGTAAACGTTAGCTACTTTGATATCTCAACTCTATACTGTTACAGGAAAACAGCAGCTAAAATGTTTCCTTTTATCACAATAACATTGCTGTTTAGCTCGCCTTGTAATTTCTTTCGAAAGCTTTTGGAAGTTTGATACGGGTGGTTCGATGACACTTGCCTTTAATTTGCTTGATACTTCCTGCTGAAGCTCCTAGCAACAGGTCTACCCATGTCCCCCTCCCCTGCGGGGTCCCTCTCATAGCAACCGCAAACAAAAGGTTGACTGGACCGCGACACGAAAACACTTCACATCCCAAAGACAAACAGGCCCAACGTCTGTGGAACACAGGAGACCTGCGCAGTCCCCTTGGGATTCCATATTCCAATAAAAAAGCAACACGCTGTAAACTAAATTATATACTAAATTAATATATGGAAGAAATGTATGATATTTTTATGTGCATAATTAATCAGACTAAGCGGTTATGTCAGACATATAGTGCCCTCCATAATGTCTGGGACAAAAATATTGTTTTCTTGAGTTGGCTCTGTACTCCACAGTTTTATATTTATAATCAAATAAATCACATGTGGTTAAAGTGCACATTCTCAGCTTTCATTAAAAAAATCATTTTATGAATTTGCATTTCACCATGAAGAAATTTCTGAACTTTTCTATATTTTATACCTGGTCTGTGTATAAAGTTCTGTCATTTCTACATGGTGAAATGCAAATTCATAAAAAAGTATAAAAACACCCTTTAATAAAAATTGAGACCATGCACTTTAACCACATGCAAATTGTTTGATTTAATTGATTACTTTTCTAAAATTGTTGACTACAAAGCAAAATCAAGAAAAAAAAAGTTTGTCATTTTCCCAACCATTATCGAGGACACTGCATGCTCGCTCAGCAAGAAGAAAAAAATTCAGACCCCTTTAACTTAGAACTTTGAGAGAGCTCAAATTCACCCGTGGGAAGGTCGTAGGTTCATACCGTGCAAATATGTGAAAAGCTACACTGTAGCTGCTGACATAATCCACATTTTCCGCATAATTTGATCGGACCCCAGATAGATAGAAAAAAATTCCCTGAGATGCGTCTGTAGGATTGCACGTAGCAGGCCCTGGAGGCTGTCCGTACGAGCAGCGGAACAATACCCTGCTTGATCCCTCTGTCTTATCGCACTTCCTGTCAAAACCCTGCGCTAATCTCTCTATTTTATCACACTTCCTGCCGGTATATTCTACACTAGCGCTGAGGGCTACATGCACAAACACAAGATTCTATCACTGCTTTGCCCTAAAAGTCATTCTGTGAACCTCCATGCTCTCTTATACACCTGCGCCCGGACCTGAACCTCCATGCTCTCTTACACACCTGCACTGGGACCTGAACCTCCATGCTCTCTTACACACCTGCACTGGGACCTGAACCTCCATGCTCTCTTACACACCTGCACCCAGACCTGAACCTCCATGCTCTCTTACACACCTGCACCCGGACCTGAACCTCCATGCTCTCCTTACACACCTGCACTGGGACCTGAACCTCCATGCTCTCTTACACACCTGCACTGGGACCTGAACCTCCATGCTCTCTTACACACCTGCACTGGGACCTGAACCTCCATGCTCTCTTACACACCTGCACTGGGACCTGAACCTCCATGCTCTCCTTACACACCTGCACCCGGACCTGAACCTCCATGCTCTCTTACACATCTGCACTGGGACCTGAACCTCCATGCTCTCTTACACATCTGCACTGGGACCCAAATCTTTTGAAGCTGCAAGAGCGGTGCCTCTACAGCACCCCCCAGCTGGTGCAGCCTAATTGCCTCCAGCTCTGGGGCAGATAATATCATGGGAACCCCCATGTGTGTATCTGCCTGTATAGAGGAGTAATAACAGGAAAGCCGCCCCTCGGTGGAGAGGCGGTGCTGCACCTGTGGATTTTGACGTGTTGCCATGTTCGTGCCGTCTCTCCCCGGCACACTCCCACTGATGCTCCATCTGGAATGGAATGCCCCCCCAGGGGGGGGGGGGGGGGGGGGGTGCAGGCACGCTCCACAGGCATGTCTCAACCAAACACCCATATCACAGCGAGCTTTATTCACTGGTGGGTTTTCCCCGAGGAATGTCCTACCAGAATGATTATAATGTGTGTTAAAAAACCAAAGTGTTAATTCAACCGCAAATCTCTGAACTTTAGACCTGTGCCATTAATTTATTCTCAGGAGAATTATTGCCTACATCAACCACCCAGTAATAACTGCGACCTTGAAGACTAGGTAAAAAAGCCTTCAATCATGTGTTATGGCTGCTAATGACGTAGATATCATTTCAACTTTGGGGGACAAAAAACAAGAAATATTTATTAGGAGTTTTTTTTTTTGGGGGGGGGGGGGGCACTAACAGTACCACCCAATACATTATGTTAATATTGGTGGGGGCAACCTGTCCCCTTGTACAATTGTACTGTATTGTGAATGTGGAGTCACAGCACAGGTGTGTATTGTGAATGTGGAGTCACAGCACAGGTGTGTATTGTGAATGTGGAGTCACAGCACAGGTGTGTATTCTGAATGTGGAGTCACAGAACAGGTGTGTATTGTGAATGTGGAGTCACAGCACAGGTGTGTATTGTGAATGTGGAGTCACAGCACAGGTGTGTATTCTGAATGTGGAGTCACAGAACAGGTGTGTATTGTGAATGTGGAGTCACAGCACAGGTGTGTATTGTGAATGTGGAGTCACAGCACAGGTGTGTATTGTGAATGTGGAGTCACAGCACAGGTGTGTATTGTGAATGTGGAGTCACAGCACAGGTGTGTATTGTGAATGTGGAGTCACAGCACAGGTGTGTATTCTGAATGTGGAGTCACAGAATAGGTGTGTATTGTGAATGTGGATTCACAGCACAGGTGTGTATTGTGAATGTGGAGTCACAGCACAGGTGTGTATTGTGAATGTGGAGTCACAGCACAGGTGTGTATTGTGAATGTGGAGTCACAGCACAGGTGTGTATTCTGAATGTGGAGTCACAGCACAGGTGTGTATTGTGAATGTGGAGTCACAGCACAGGTGTGTATTGTGAATGTGGAGTCACAGACAGGTGTGTATTGTGAATGTGGAGTCACAGCACAGGTGTGTATTGTGAATGTGGAGTCACAGCACAGGTGTGTATTGTGAATGTGGAGTCACAGCACAGGTGTGTATTGTGAATGTGGAGTCACAGCACAGGTGTGTATTGTGAATGTGGAGTCACAGCACAGGTGTGTATTGTGAATGTGGATTCACAGCACAGGTGTGTATTGTGAATGTGGAGTCACAGCACAGGTGTGTATTGTGAATGTGGAGTCACAGCACAGGTGTGTATTCTGTATCGGTGGCAGTTCTACAGAGTGCATCAAACTCAGCTCAGTCATTCCAGCTTTCTGAGCCACTAGCCCTCCTGCATTATATAACCGCTCAACACTCAACACTCAGAGCTGCTTTCAAAGGGGCTGTATGGTGACTGGACTTACCACACATGCACACACACAAGCATGCACGTACACACGCACACACACACACACAAGCATGCTCGACTCGCACACACATCACACAAGCATGCACGTACACACGCACACACACACGCACAAGCATGCTCGACTCGCACACACACGCACACGCACACACACACACGCACAAGCATGCTCGACTCGCACACACACGCACACACTCACACAAGCATGCTCGACTCGCACACACACGCACACACTCACACAAGCATGCTCGACTCGCACACACACGCACACACTCACACAAGCATGCACGTACACACGCACACACACACGCACAAGCATGCTCGACTCGCACACACACGCACACACTCACACAAGCATGCACGTACACACGCACACATGCACACACACGCACACATGTACACACAAGCATGCACGTACACACGCACACATGCACACACACGCACACACATGTACACACAAGCATGCACACACACACGCACGTTTTATAACCCACCCATGTCTCAAAGTTTGTGAAGTTTGTGAAGCGCTCAGCTGCTTTGCAGTGTTGATGCCGTGAAACCTGAGCTGCAGGGCATTCTGGGAAAGCTTGCACATGACGGAGTGTTCTTCTCTGACAGGCGGATTGCTGGAGTGCCTGCCCCTTCACCTGAGAGGGGGGACCCTCACCCCCCCCCCCCCCCCCCCCCCCCCCCGCCATCGCCTGGGCAGGACGGGGCTTGCTGTGGAACACTGCCAGGGTTTCACCTGCTTCCAGCATCGCATGCCGTGTGAGGGGGCAGGGCTACACCTGAGGAATCCGCTCAAAACAACCCTGTCCTGAGCTGCCGTGAGTACCCCGCCGCCACCGGGACAATCGCTATGGCAACACTGCGGACCGAGGCTGAGGCAGGTCGTTACGAAGCAGAGAACGAGCCCACAGCAGGACAGACATTTTCCCAGCATTAATGAGTCGGGCTAATCAAACGTCCCAAACTCACATAATGTACAGCAATGCCTGCCCAGCCCAGCCCCGCCCAGCCCAGACCAGCCCCTGCCCCAGCCCCACCCAGCCCTGCCCAGCCCCGCCCAGCCCCAC
>CM045898.1:48753518-48758518 GCA_025169545.1 Anguilla japonica
GTAAAGTTTGGTACTGGCTGATCAGTGTGTAAAAATCAGTACTGGCTGATCAGTGTGTAAAGTTCAGTACTGGCTGATCAGTGTGTAAAGTTTGGTACTGGCTGATCAGTGTGTAAAGTTCAGTACTGGCTGATCAGTGTGTAAAGTTCAGTACTGGCTGATCAGTGTGTAAAGTTCAGTACCTGCTGTGCTCTTTCCTCCAGGCTCTGAGCTCAGAGAACACGTCTCTCCGGTCTTTTCCATCAGTCTCCTCCAGATCAAAGGTGTGTTCTGGGGTGTGTGTGGGCGGGGTTAAGGAGGGAGGGTGGGACATGGGAGCCGGGATCTGGAGGAGAAGGAGGGAGTAAGGGAGGAAAGAGGATGTGAGAGGAGAACATATGGGAGAAGAGAGGGAGGAGAGAGGGTGAGAGTGAGCGGGAGGTAGAGAAACACAGGGAGGAAAACACAAATGTGTTTCACCTGGACTCAGGTAAACCTGTCCTGCATATGAATAATATGAGCGGTCCTTAAACAGGCCTCCTCCCCCTCCCCCAGGGCTGGCCCACACTGCTGGCAGAACAGGACCTGAAGACCAGCCAGCCCTACTCAGAGAGACAGGCCAACCGCCTATCACACACCTGTATGTACTACACACTAAACACCACACCCTAAAAACTTTAAAAAGGTCCCTAATCCATGCAGACTTGTACAAACCTCTGGCTTGAGAAAACCAATCTGCCAAGCTGGCCAGGGTACCTGCATAATTCTCCCGATATTAAATACCATCAAACTAAAGCCGAAGGTCTGCATTTTAATCTCATATTCATAGAGCCAAAATAAGAAAATATGGTCACCGTCCAAATACTTAGGGACTGCACTGTATGTGGTGGATGAAGGGCTATTCGTTGTGTAGTGTGGTTTCTGCAGTGTAACAGTTTCTCTTGTCTTGTAAATAAGGCATATTTGAATTAGCATGTGAAAGAGGGGGAGTGTGGGTGAGAGGGGTACGGTCCTTATCAGAAGGGGGGGATAGGAGAGGGAGAGAGAAATTGGCAAGTGGGCGAGTAACAGAGAGGGAGAGGGAGGGAGCAAATAGGAGTGAGAGATGAAGGGAGCGAGAATGTGGACGGGAAGAGAGAAAGAAAAAGAGAAGGAGGAGAGAAAGGGAGGTAATTAAAAAAAACAAAAGACAGTGAGGCGAGAGATGGATAGAAACAGAACAGTACAGCAGCACTGGCGGGGGGGTAATTACAGACACTTACCCCCATCTTCTGCCTGTGGGCTCTCAGAACCTGAACCGGATTCCCACAGATCACCCCCCCCACACCTGCGTAGACACATCATACACCCCCATCACCATCATACACCCCCATCACCTGATTAGCACTAGTGTGTTATGTAATGGTAAATATAATTAAATTAATACAGATCCTGTTATCTGATTAGCACTAGTGTAAGTGCCTAAGAAAATGTAGTCCCTCCCTAGTACACCTGGGCGTATCTCAGCCCTGGAGGAGTAGGCTATCCCAGAATCCCCTGCGCTCACCGTGGGTCAGTCCGCTGGCGTCCTGGTCCAGCAGGGCTGGGCTCGAGCTGGCTGAGCCGGGTCGGGAGGAGGGGGAGGAGCCGGGCCGGGCGAAGGGGGAGGAGCCAGGCCGGGAGGAGGGGGAGGAGCCAGGCCTGGCGCTGGAGGGTCGACTGAGGGAGAGGAGAGCGGGGAGAGCGGTCACAGGCCGCTGGGCGGAGCCAGGCCTGGTGGGGGCGGAGCCTGGCCTGAGGGGGGCAAGCACACTGGCTGGCTCCTCCTCTTCTGAAATAAAGGAAGGATAGGGAGGAATTTGTATTCACTCTGGCCATTTAAAAGCTGCAGGGTGGGCAGCGCACTCACACTTAATCAGTTACAGCACCTGATTAAGCAGATAACTCTTTCTAAATTGCTTGCTAATTTTAAGGGGAAAGACAAACAGTATCATACGCACAGGAGAACAAGTGAATCCTAAGGCTGAACTTAAAAGCACCTGGCTCAAACACTTACAATCCCACTAGTAAAATTCTTGTACATTTCTAACACTTTATAGAAGACATATCTCTGTTCATCAATAACCATAACTAAATTTTTCTTACACGTGATTGTAAATGTCAGTTTCCTTGAAAATCTAGCAGTATAATCATGTCTGAGGAGTGGAAGTATTTCACACATGCTACAGACTGCACATGCATCTCATGGAGCACCCGCGCCCCCTGCTGGCTGATCCAGCACGCACAGCAAAGCATCTTGTGTGTGAACAAGAAAGAAAGGAGGGGCTGATCGCATGTGCTGGGGGACAGCACACACTCCCCACACACTGATCACACACTCCTCACACACTGATCATACACTGATCACACACTCCCCACACTCCCCACACACTAATCACACACTCCCCACACACTCATCACACACTCCCCACACACTGATCACACACTCCCCACACACTGATCACACACTCCCCACACACTGATCACACACTCTTCACACACTCCTCACACACTGATCACACACTCCCCACACATTGATCACACACTCTTCACACACTCCTCACACACTGATCACACACTCCTCACACACTGATCACACACTCCTCACACACTGATCACACACTCCCCACACACTGATCACACACTCCTCACACACTGATCACACACTCCTCACACACAAGTCACACACTCCTCACACACTGATCACACACTGATCACACACTGATCACACACTCCGCCCACACACACTTCTGCCCTCCGAGAATTAAGATGAAGGTGCGAACCCCTGTCCCACAGGAAAGCATTTAAAGAATAATCTTACCCCAGTATGTAAACTTAACAGTGATTATACCCCGGTGTCTTCCCCCTCCCTACCTGCGGGGGCGCTGTCCTTAAGAGACTCCCTCAGCAGGACCCAGTCCTCCGCGGTGGCACTGTCACAGCGGGGTTCCGTGTCCCCTGCCGGCACGTTGTCCAGGTAACGCAGCTGTGGGATCAGCTCTCTGACTGCAGTCCTATATCTGTACCCCTCCGCCTGCCACCCCAAACACAGAGACCCAGCAAAACAAGCTTCAGTCTCAGCACTACGAAAGGAAGCCCTGCTAGCATATACCCACTTACTGAACACAGCAAGGAAGCTCTGCTAGCATGTACCCACTTACTGAACACTGCGCAAAGAAGCTCTGCTAGCATATACCCACTTACTGAACACAGCAAGGAAGCTCTGCTAGCATATACCCACTTACTGAACACTGCGCAAGACAGTCCTTGCAGATTCTTGAGAACTGTTGACAAAACATATTTCCAACAAAAACATACAACCATGTGCTAGAAGTATGTCTAGAATACTGGTGAAACAAAGAGTTTCTTCTAAAACCCTGCTTACTTTTCCTTGTGTCGAAAGGGATAAAGTATTTCAAATGAAGTGTCACAAGTTTCTTTTCTAGCACGACATATGAACAAAATACACATCGCAGTCACACACAGGCCAAATGGAGTCCAGCCTCTGCACAAGTGTCAGGCACAGCCATTACTATTTTTCCACTAGGTGGTGTTGTTTCCTACACAAATGTTACTTAGTGACAACAGACAAATATAAATAACTTTGGACAATTATAAAACTGGAAATAAGAGGGAAGAAAGCAACACAGGCTGTCAGGTTCAGTAACATGATTGCACTACAACAAACAAACCTGATCCCTGTCAAACCCCCAAACGTTCATCTGCTAAAAATGTATTAAAGGTGATTTATTATTCTGCATAGCAGCCAAGCTATTTTAAATACTTTATGGATTAAAGGCTGACTATTTGACTACAGTAATAAAACCGTTAATGTGTGCACTGAAGCTCACATCCAGAAGTGATAAAACAGGACCATCTGCTCAGTGAATTAATACCCATAAAAAGTAAAATACACATGCAGGTTTTTTATTGCCAAGAGGGGGCGCAATTGCAATAATACAGCTAGTAGGGCTCTGGCCTGTGTCCCTCTGCCAGACACAAGCTCTGAGATTAAATTAGTGCTGAAATTTCAGCCTCTTTGCTCTTTGTGACCAACTGAGACTGAGAGAGTAAAGAGGTCTTGTGCATTGTGCTCCCACCCAACACACATATACACACACTCACACACACACACACACACACACGCACACCCTCTCACACTCATACATTCACACACACACACACACACACACACGCACACAGAGCACACACACACACACACTCACTCACACACGCATACACTGCCAGAGTCATTCACACGCTCCGCTCAGAACACGAAAGCATCGTTTGATCCGCCGTGGAGCGGCCCAGGGAACCCAGCAGCCCAGCGGCCCAGGGAACCCGGGGGGGGGGGGGGGGGGGTGCATAGCGAATGGCCCCTCGCCAGCGCGCTGGGACAGTCTGGGTTATCAAACTCCCATATCACCCCCTTAGTTACTCAATCAACCAATTAACCTCATTTATTTGCTAATTAGATTCACCTGATTGAACACAGACAGGTATATATCAGTCTGGAAAGGCTTACAAAGCCATTTCTAAGCCTCTGGGACTCCAGCGAACCACAGTGAGAGCCATTCTGTCCAAATGATGAATCTTCCCAGGAGGTGCTGTGCTGCACAGCAACAACTCATCTAGGAAGCCACAAAAAACTCAGAAGAACATCCAAAGCACTGCAAGCCGCTCTAGCCTCAGCTAAGGTCAGTGTTCATGACTCCACAATAAGAGAGAGACTGGGCAAAAATGGGACTCATGGGAGAGTAGCAAGGCAGAAACCACAGCTAACCAAGGAACATCAACACTCGTCTCACAGTTGCAAAAGCACCTGGGTCTTCCCAAAGCCTTTTGGGATATTGTTCTAAGGACAATTTTTTAAAAATGTACTTTAAAATATTTTAAATACTTATGAAATAATATTCAGTGTGACAAATATGCAGTGATTGAGGAAGCCATGAATGGGGAAAATGCTTTTTCACTGTAAAGTCCTGAACTGGACTCAGATTTCA
>CM045898.1:48766018-48778518 GCA_025169545.1 Anguilla japonica
TTGCGCCCTGACCTCCCCGGGTGCAGTGCTATATACACAGTGGCTGGTGGATTTACCGGTGAAACTACTGTGGGCAACTGTTTAAAACAGTCGCTATCATTTTAGAACTAGTGGTGGACGCGAGACGGACTGGAACACGATTTGTGGATTTTTCTTGCTTTGCTCGCTTAACGTTATTGACTGCGCTATCAGTCCCCCGGAGGACCACGTCGCCTTTGCTAATTAGGAGACGCTATTCTTTGTAAGTATAAACGTTGTGTTCGTTCCTCCTACCATCTACACCGTGTTAGATGCTCGGATAATACATTGAATACACGAACAAGATTGCAGCATTGGCGTTATACTGCGCAAACACTGGAAAGCGGCGAAATCCGCCAAAATCAAAGCGGAATTAGATAACATTACTGAATGCGGCGTACCTCTGTGGTTTAATGGCTTAATCCAGGCAACGCACGGGCTACGTTAACGCATCATATTGATCAATTGTTAAAACGTTAATTTAGGACCCAAAATGTTCCTTTTCTAATGTGTGTTCAGGCTTCACTGTTTACATTGTATTGCCCAGTGAAATCGAACAGTGATTAGTCGATCTGTCTGCAATTTCTGGTTCGTTGAACTTCGGGGGTAGGCTAGCTATAGATTGGTATTTTTCTCGAGACCAATGGACAAAGACACATTCTCCAGGAGATATCTCGCATAAAAAACCCTACACCGTTTGTTCATTTTTGGAGTTCGAAGATTGACCGATTGTTGAAACTGTGTACATTTTCTTGTTATTGCCTGTTTACGTTTTGTTCTTGAATGCGCCGGTGTCATTTGGATGTCGGCTAGCTAGCAAGGGTGACGCCCCGTCACAGTAAAACTGAAACCTTCTAGCACTGCGGAAGTCGCATTCCATTACTCGGCATTTGATTTTACAGAGAGCTTTTACACCGCCAGTTTTCCTGTTTTGCAATTTGCCGAATAACTTATTTTGGTTTTGAGTCTGCGTCCTTCTGTGTGTTCCTGTAGCCAAGATAAGCTACACGAGAGGCCGTGGCTGAGCTGTTCGTGTCGTACAAATATGAATATACGAGCTGTTTGATAAATGTAATAACTATGTTTGATGCCGATAGTAGCCTACACGTGCACTGCAGTCATTGCCGTTTCGTACAACAGACATATCGCCACATGAACGCTTTAATAACGACATTTGAGGACGAAACTATTGCAACAACAAGTATGGCGGTACCGAGAGGCACATTAACATGCTTTCTTATTTTGCCACATTTCTGTTTTTTTCTCCTTTATGCTCTGCGTCTGTGTAATCATGTAATTACGTGCAATTATAACATTAATCTGTAAATATTCAACCCAGATTTCATATTTCCATCATGTACACAAATCGACAATTTCAGTTCACTGTTCACACCTGAGTTGGAAAATCATTGCGGAATTTGTAGTCACAGGCACTGGTGCATTGCGCGTTGAAAACTGAACAGTATAATCATTTTACAAGTATTTCAACTCCATAACGGAGACGGCAAACATTTTTCTTCTTGGCTAGTCAAAGCAACAGTTTGCTCGGTAGCAATACGATTGAAAAATGAAATGGATCTAAACATTGGTTTATGCCGTCATGATTTGTATTGAGGTGTTTCTTATTGTATCATTTAAGAGGACCCTTTGGTGTCCGGCGAATTGGCTAACACATCTCTGCTATTTTCCCGTATAAACGGACAATTAAAGAAGTTCAGGAAATAATTAAATCTACGTGGAGTTTCATGTGAAGGTCAGGTTTTAGTGGCTTTGCTGTTCTGTAAGGTGTTATCAGAAGTACGCTGGGCATGGTGAAGAACTGGTCAGGAGTTGTGTTGTGTTTCTGGCCCAGTGGCTGTGTGCCACACCGTCAGCACAGACTTGCGTTTGCTCCCACAGAGAGATCAGTAGTCCAGTTGTCAGTTGCTTTGTGTGGCAGTTGATGAGTAGAGAGAGTCATTGTCTGCTGTTCTGTGTGGCCACATTTGGTGGCCCCTCCACACTTCACCATTGTTAGAAACGAGACTCTTTGGGGGGGTAGGAGGCCGTTGTGTCTGCATAGTGGAGAGGTCTTGGCAGGGTGCTGCCATTTCATAGTGAGTTTGAGATGCTTGAGGACTGAAAGGCTAAAATTTGGTGATTGAGGAATCTCATATAAGACCAGAATCTTTTATTGGGATCTTTTAGGCCAACAGGCTGCTGGCTTTGAGCTTCACTGGTTTGATGCAGTTTATATCTGTTTATTCCAATGGTAGTTGTCACCTGCTGAATGATGTAAGCTTTTAAAATAATAATGATGAAATAAATCCAGGAGTAATGTGACAGCCCTGCTGATGGAGTGATTCTGCGTTTCGTCCCTGAGGACCACGCGCCCAAACGGGGGCAGATGGGGCATTGGTGGTTGATGGCATTGGCTGGTCGATGGCGTTGGCTGGTGTTGGTGGTTGATGGCATTGGCTGGTTATTAGTGGTTTATGGCTTTGGCTGGTTGTTGGTGGTTGATGGCTTTGGCTGGTTGTTGGTGGTTGATGGCGTTGGTTCTGGGAGATCCACTGGGGAGGAACCCTGTTTCAGAACTGCACTGGGGAGGAACCCTGTTTCAGAACTGCACTGGGGAGGAACCCTGTTTCAGAACTGCACTGGGGAGGAACCCTGTTTCAGAACTGCACTGGGGTGGAACCCTGTTTCAGAACTACACTGGGGTGGAACCCTGTTTCAGAACTGCACTGGGGAGGAACCCTGTTTCAGAACTGCACTGGGGTGGAACCCTGTTTCAGAACTGCACTGGGGAGGAACCCTGTTTCAGAACTGCACTGGGGAGGAACCCTGTTTCAGAACTGCACTGGGGAGGAACCCTGTTTCAGAACTGCATGTGAGTGGCTTTGGGAGCTGCTCTGTGGTACAAGTGACTTTAAACCTGCAGCGTTGTGCAAACTGCTTTGAAGCCTTGCTGTATGGGTCTGAACTGATGCTAAATCTTCAGTGTGTGATTTACACTGGCAAGAAGGCTGCAGTGTGGCAGGAACTCAATCGGGGTGGTGGGGGGGGGGGGGGGGGGGGGGGTATTTATAGGTACTGGCCAGTACAAATGTTGTTATGTAGGGGTATATATAGGGAATGATGTCATAGGCAGTGATTTGAGGGGGAGGGAGAAAGAGGGGGTGGAGTTGTGGTAAAGAAGTGGATGGGGGATGAGGGTGTGCATGATGGTCTCTGTGTTCCAGTCTCATTCACCCCCCCCCCCTCCAGAGAGTTCCCTCTTACCATCATCACTCCATTAAAATCATTTACCCCTGCAATTCGCTGGCTGCTCTGCTAGCGTGGATCTCTTAGCCAATCAGATTACTCAAACAGCCCAGCACTGGGGAAGTGCGGGAACATTCCTTCTGATATTTTTATCTTTTTGCTAAGTTCCTGGTTGTTTTCCATTGGCTGTTCTGTTTCTTGTTTCATGGTAATTGGGTGGAGGGAATTAGTGCATGTCAGTCAGGTCTCTCCTGTTCTCAGTGAGCTGTGACTGCTTTCAGCAGAACTTCAGAGCAATCAGCCTTGTTACAACTGAGCTTCAGAGCAATCAGCCCTGTTACAACTGAGCTTCAGAGGAGCCCTGTTACAACTGAGCTTCAGAGGAATCAGCCCTGTTACAACTGAGCTTCAGAGGAGAGGAATCAGCCCTGTTACAACTGAGCTTCAGAGCAATCTGGCCTGTTACAACTGAGCTTCAGAGGAATCTGCCCTGTTACAACTGAGCTTCAGAGGAATCAGCCCTGTTAAAACTGAGCTTCAGAGGAATCAGCCCTGTTAAAACTGAGCTTCAGAGGAGAGGAATCAGCCCTGTTATAACTGAGCTTCAGAGGAATCACTCTGAAGTAACTCCAGGGTGTTGGATGTCATGCCCGCAGAGGCACACACAGCCACAGGCAGCTGACTAAGGCCTTTTCCTCACCAAATTAGGAAAGTTCTCCAAAGTTCCGGGGGGTGGGGGTGGGGGTGGGGGGTGGATTGCACAAAAATAAAAATGACAACATGCGTCAATCTTGCCTACATTGACTGGTGACGTCTTCACTGGTCATGAACCGTTTTATGCTGTAATGATTTCACAGGCAGCGGAAATGTGGCAGAGTGGCAGCGTGTGTGTGTGTGTGTGCATGTGTCTGCGACAGTGTGTCTGCAGGAGTGTGTCTGTGTGTGTGCATGTGTCTGCGGCAGTGTGTGTCTGCAGGAGTGTGTCTGCAGGAGTGTGTCTGCGACAGTGTGTCTGCAGGAGTGTGTCTGCAGGAGTGTGTCTGCGACAGTGTGTCTGCAGGAGTGTGTCTGCGGCAGTGTGTCTGTGGCAGTGTGTCTGCAGGAGTGTGTCTGTGGCAGTGTGTGTCTGCAGGAGTGTGTCTGCGACAGTGTGTGTCTGCAGGAGTGTGTCTGCGGCAGTGTGTGTCTGCAGGAGTGTGTCTGCGGCAGTGTGTCTGCAGGAGTGTGTCTGCGGCAGTGTGTCTGTGGCAGTGTGTCTGCAGGAGTGTGTCTGCGGCAGTGTGTGTCTGCAGGAGTGTGTCTGCAGCAGTGTGTGTCTGCGGCAGTGTGTCTGCAGGAGTGTGTCTGCGACAGTGTGTCTGCAGGAGTGTGTCTGCGGCAGTGTGTCTGCAGGAGTGTGTCTGCGACAGTGTGTCTGCGACAGTGTGTCTGCAGGAGTGTGTCTGCGGCAGTGTGTGTCTGCGGCAGTGTGTCTGCGGCAGTGTGTCTGCGGCAGTGTGTCTGCAGGAGTGTGTCTGCAGGAGTGTGTCTGCAGCAGTGTGTCTGCAGGAGTGTGTCTGCAGGAGTGTGTCTGCAGCAGTGTGTGTCTGCAGCAGTGTGTCTGCAGGAGTGTGTCTGCGGCAGTGTGTCTGCAGGAGTGTGTCTGCGGCAGTGTGTCTGCAGGAGTGTGTCTGCGGCAGTGTGTCTGCAGGAGTGTGTCTGCAGGAGTGTGTCTGCAGGAGTGTGTCTGCGGCAGTGTGTGTCTGCAGGAGTGTGTCTGCGGCAGTGTGTGTCTGCAGCAGTGTGTGTCTGCAGCAGTGTGTCTGCAGGAGTGTGTCTGCGGCAGTGTGTCTGCAGGCAGTGTGTCTGCTGTTTGATGTGTCCTGTAGTCTGTCCTCTCACTTCATTTGTGTGAGTCGAGTTTTCTATTTCACAGAGAGGCGGGGCTTGGATTATTATGAGTGACTGCCAGGTGTACACACTGAACACATGTATTAGCATAAACATACACATTCATTAGCTGGTATATTGCCCCATTGATACAGACACAAGTTAAGTTGATATTGTAACGTGCACAGGTGACTGGGTTCAGCCTTGTCATGTTATGTTTATACTAATAGGGGATAAAGACTGACCCCCTTTCCAACCCCTGCACCCCATCCCCTACCCCTGCACTCATCCGCTACCCCTGCACCCCATCCCCTACCCCTGCACCCCATCCCCTACCCCTGCACTCATCCGCTACCCCTGCACCCCATCCCCTACCCCTGCACCCCATCCCCTACCCCTGCACTCATCCGCTACCCCTGCACCCCATCCCCTACCCCTGCACCCCATCCCCTACCCCTGCACCCCGTCCCGTACCCCTTTTTCGTCTCGTCCCCTACCCCTGCACCCCGTCCCGCCTGCACCCCCTCCCCCTATTTGGCTCTGTACTCCACAATTTTAGATTTGTAATCAAACAATTAAAATGTGGTTAAAGTGCACATTCTCAGCTTTCATTTAAAGGAATTTTGCTACACTTTGGTTTCACCATGTAGAAATTACAGCACCTTATATACATAGCCTCCCATTTCAGGACACCATAATGTTTGGGACATATTAATGGTATGTAAATGAAGGTAGACATGTATAGTACTTTGTCACATATCCTTTGCATGCATTGACTGAAGTCTGCAACCCATAGACATCAGCAGGTGCTGAGTATCTTCGCTGGTGATGCTCTGCCAAGCCTGGACTACAGCCATCTTAAGCTCCTGCTTATTTCAGGGACTGGTTGCCTTAAGTTTTCAGTTTTCTCCTCAGCATATGAAACGCATGTTCCATTGACTGCAGATCAGGTGAATGACTTCCAGTCAGTCAAGAATGTTCCTGTTTTGTTTTTGTCACTTTAGCATTATGTTTGGGATCATTGTCTTGTTGGAGGGTGGAGTGCCAGCCAATAAGTTTGGAGCCATTTGCTTGAACTTGAGCGGATAAGATTCAATACACTTAAGTATTCAGATTGCTGCTATCAGCAGGTGCATCATCAGTGAAGACAAGTGAGCCAGTATCTGTGGCAGCTATACATGCCCAAATCATAACACCTCCACCACCATGTTTCACAGATTGGGGTGGTGCTTTGGATCTTGGGCTTGGGTTAATTTTGGGTTATTTTGCTCTTGCCATTGCTCTGATGCAAGTGAATCTATGTCTCATCCGTCCACTAGACCTTTTTCCAGAGTTCTGCAGACACATTTGGGTACTTTGCAAACTGTAACCTGACCATCCTGGCTAACTAGTGGTTTGCATCTTGCAGTGTAGCCTCTGTAGTTATGTTTGTACGTCGCTTTGGATAAAAGCGTCTGCGAAAAGGGTCTGCGAAATAAATGTAATGTAATGTAATGTAATGTAATGTAATGTTTTTGAAGTCTTCTGTAGACAGTAGTCTGTGACACATCCACACCTGCCCCCTATAGAGTGTTTCGATATGTTGGACAAGTGTTTGGTGGTTCATGAACTGTGGTTACTTCATATGGCCTTTTTGGAAACCCTTGAAAAACATAGCTTAGAAAAAACAATGCAAAATACAGATTTTTGGTGGTATTGTCATAAAGCCATTTATTTGAGCCAGGATTTATCCAGCATCATTATTGTGTCTTTGTGGTGTGCCTAAGCTGACCAGCCACAAGCATCTGTATCCACTCCACATAAAAAATCCACACAAATCTTTTTGGTGAGGAAAAACCTTCCACTGTGTTTGGGCTTGTTACTTTGTTTCAGTAATATTTACAGTAATTATGACTTGGGAAAACAAATTCCCAAGCGTTACCTTTCAGAAGATTGTGCCTGTAGTGAAAAGGGTTGAAGTATAGTTACCATTTTTTTATTTTGAGAATGTCATATTCAGGCTTGGCTTAGAAAGCGAGTGCTACATTAGGGGTTATTTAGTCTCCAGCCTGCGACTGAACCTGTTAATGTCAGTTCTGCACCGCTGGGGCTGACAGACCCTGTTAATGTCAGTTCTGCACCGCTGGGACTGACTGAACCTGTTAATGTCAGTTCTGCACCACTGGGGCTGACTGAGCCTGTTAATGTCAGTTCTGCACCGCTGGGGACTGACTGAGCCTGTTAATGTCAGTTCTGCATCGCTGGGACTGACTGAACCTGTTAATGTCAGTTCTGCACCACTGGGGCTGACTGAACCTGTTAATGTCAGTTCTGCACCGCTGGGACTGACTGAACCTGTTAATGTCAGTTCTGCACCGCTGGGGCTGACAGACCCTGTTAATGTCAGTTTCTGCACGGGCTGACTGAGCCTGTTAATGTCAGTTCTGCACCGCTGGGGACTGACCTGTTAATGTCAGTTCTGCACCACTGGGGCTGACTGAGCCTGTTAATGTCAGTTCTGCACCGCTGGGACTGACTGGCCTGTTAATGTCAGTTCTGCATCGCTGGGACTGACTGAACCTGTTAATGTCAGTTCTGCACCACTGGGGCTGACTGAGCCTGTTAATGTCAGTTCTGCACCGCTGGGACTGACTGAACCTGTTAATGTCAGTTCTGCACCGCTGGGGCTGACTTAACCTGTTAATGTCAGTTCTGCACCACTGGGGCTGACTGAGCCTGTTAATGTCAGTTCTGCACCGCTGGGACTGACTGAACCTGTTAATGTCAGTTCTGCACCACTGGGGCTGACTGAGCCTGTTAATGGCAGTTCTGCACCGCTGGGGCTGACTGAGCCTGTTAATGTCAGTTCTGCACTGCTGGGGCTGACTGAGCCTGTTAATGTCAGTTCTGCACTGCTGGGGCTGACTAAGCCTGTTCTTGTCAGTTCTGCACCGCTGGGGCTGACAGACCCTGTTAATGTCAGTTCTGCACTGCTGGGGCTGACTGAGCCTGTTCTTGTCAGTTCTGCACCGCTGGGGCTGATATGTCGATGTGGATTGGTTGCCATTGGTTTCTCAGTCCATCCAGAGTGGAGTGGTCCTCCTCCAGGCTGTTTGGGCCCTTCTCGCTCCCCAGGTTATGTGAGGTTTGTTTGGGTTTGTTGGTCCCAGTAGCCCCTGGGTCTCCACAAGCAGTTCTCTCTCCACAGCCCTGAGCCAATCGGCTGCGTCGTTCAGGGCAACAGTGCAGTACTGTGGCTCGGGAACTGTACTGAGAGTAACTTGGAGGTTGCAGGTTTGATTCCCATGTGGGTGCTTCTCTGTTGTCCTTGAGCCATGTACTTAGCCTGAATGGTTTGGGTAAATATCCCGCTGCTGTTTTTAATCGAGCGTCTGCTGAATTCGGTGAGTCTCAGAGGGGGGACACACCCACGGAAACGCCGGCGTTCCGGCTGAAGACAGGACGTAGCTGTTCCTCCTCGTTCCTTGGCAGATTCCTCCGCCCGCCCCCAAGATCCTGTCTCCCAATTCAGCCCTATATGGCCACAGGACCCCCCCCCCCCCTGCTGGGGCGCTAGGCGTAAACATGTCAGACCAGGCCGTAAAGTCAGATTAATGCCAGGCTGGGAATCTTCAGCCTTTTTCTGAACCTGTGAGGACCCGTAGTCTGTATGGGTTCACATGGCCATCTACTGTCACAACCCCTCTGAGGATGGAATCGGGGGGGTGGGGGGGCATGATGGGGGGTTGAGTGTAGTGTCCATGTTGGATCAGTAGCTGCGGGTGGAACAGTGTGCGCTGGTACAGAGAGGGCGCTGACTCATCAAACCTGTGAGCTTGTCTGTGGAGGCGTTCAGGACAATCCAGGGAATTCCAAGCGAGGCGTGTTAGGTTTTTTGTTTTGGGGAAGGCTTGTTGACTGTGGGGTTAGACAGTGGCTGAATGTTGGGCCTCCTGATTGTGCAGGTGAGGTGGTGCTCCGGAAGCATCTCTGACTCTCTGCACTTGTGTTGCCAAAGCAGTGGTTGTAGAATAAAGAGTATGCTAGATAAATTTTCTAGATTAAACTGATCAAGATGCTGGATTATGGTTTAGTCTCTTTCCCTCGCTCTCTCCCCCCAGTCTGACCGGCCAACAGAACAGTCCAGAATGCGGCGTGTTTCTGTAATTAAACTCTCACCTGGGGCAAAGTCTGCGAGCTGTGTGGGGCTGTGTGGAGCGAGCTGTGTGGGGCTGTGTGGAGCGAGCTGTGTGGGGCTGTGTGGGGCTGTGTGGAACTGTGTGGAGCGAGCTGTGTGGGGCTGTGTGGAGTGGGCTGTGTGGGGCTGTGTGGAGCGAGCTGTGTGGGGCTGTGTGGAGCGAGCTGTGTGGGGCTGTGTGGAGCGAGCTGTGTGGGGCTGTGTGGAGCTGTGTGGAGCGAGCTGTGTGGGGCTGTGTGGAGCGAGCTGTGTGGAGCGAGCTGTGTGGGGCAGTGTGGAGCTGTGTGGAGCTGTGTGGGGCTGCATGGAGCTGTGTGGGGCTGTGTGGAACGAGCTGTGTGGAGCTGTGTGGAGCTGTGTGGGGCTGTGTGGAGCGAGCTGTGTGGGGCTGTGTGGAGCGAGCTGTGTGGGGCAGTGTGGAGCTGTGTGGAGCTGTGTGGGGCTGCGTGGAGCTGTGTGGAGCAGTGTGGGGCTGTGTGGAGCGAGCTGTGTGGAGCTGTGTGGGGCTGTGTGGAGCGAGTTGTGTGGAGCTGTGTGGAGCGAGCTGTGTGGGGCTGTGTGGAGCCAGCTGTGTGGGGCTGTGTGGGGCTTTGTTGGGCTGTGTGGAGCTGTGTGGAGCCAGCTGTGTAGAGCTGTGTGGAGCGAGCTGTGTGGGGCAGTGTTAGGCTGTGTGGGGCTGTGTTGAGCCAGCTGTGTGGGGCTGTGTGGGGCAGCGTGTGGAGCTGTGTGGAGCCAGCTGTGTGGAGCTGTGTGGGGCAGTGTTAGGCTGTGTGGGGCAGTGTGGGCTGTGTTGAGCCAGCTGTGTGGGGCTGTGTGGAGCGAGCTGGGGGGGGCTGTGTGGGGCAGTGTGTGGGGCTGTGTTGGGCAGCGTGTGGGGCTGTGTGGAGCGAGCTGTGTGGGGCTGTGTTGGGCAGCGTGTGGGGCTGTGTGGAACGAGCTATGTAGGCCTTATTATAGGCACTGTGAGAATACAGGACTCTTTTGGCTGTTTGGGGCTCCTGCGTACCTAAATAAATAAATAAATAATCCTGCTGCTGATTGGGCAGTGTGCAGACTGTCCAGGCAGCTGAGCTGTCGTTTCCCTCCCTCTTCCCTCAGGCATCTCTGCCTGTTTCTGATTGGCTGCCGTCAGACTGGAGGAGGGACACAGGCCTGTGTGTTCAGTGGGAGGAGCATAGCGGGGTGTCTGTGAGGGGAAATGTCAGTGGCTACATGGGAGGGATTTCATCCAATTGGAACTCATCAGGAGCCATTGTGCTTTTAGTTATAAAGCTGTGTGTTGCATTAAATTCTGTAATTAAAAAAAACATATCTTTTGTTTTGTAGTGTTGTTCTTTTCAGATATCCTTTGACCAGGTGACTAATGGGCAGTTTCTGTACAGGGTCAATGAAAGGTAGAGCGCTTCTCAGAAGTTCCATTGACGTCATTCCAACGTCATGGTAACTTGGATTGCATCATTCGATTGCGGTAACCAAGGGGAGGGGTTAGTTCTTGCTGAGGAGTAGTGGGGAAGAGGAGATTATCTCAGAATGAAACTTTGCGCAACATTACTGTGTACGTGTGCGTGCGTGTGTGTGTGTATGTGTGTATCCCTGCCCCCCCCCCCCCCGTACTGGTTCCTGTGCCAGCCTGTGTACGGTCCCTGCTGCCAACACCCCTGTAGGTTTGTACAGGTGTAGGTTTGAGCAGCTGTAGGTTAGAGTAGCTGTAGGTTAGTACAGGTTTAGGTTTGTACAGATGTAGGTTAGTACAGGTGTAGGTTAGAGTAGCTGTAGGTTAGTACAGGTGTCTGTTTGAGCAGTTGTAGGTTAGTATGCTGTAGGTTAGTATAGGTTTAGGTTTGTACAGATGTAGGTTAGTGTAGCTGTAGGTTAATACAGATGTAGTTTTTTACAGCTGTAGGTTAGTACAGGTGTAGTTTTGGGGTAACGGACTCGGAGTGTCCTGCACTGTAAAGTGCTGTTTGGCTGCCGAGGTAAAGTGGCTTGGTCTCCATGCTTTCTCTTGAGTAATTTTTAGCATAGCCCAATACCGCCTCCTGCTGGTGTTCAGGTGACACAGCTCCATTTGAGCGCTGGTGTGCTCTGTGTGGCTGCATGCATCACAACCCCCCCACCCCCCCACCCCCCCCCACTCCCTCTGGTCTCAGACCACAGGAAAAAAAAAACAGTAAATAAATAAATGTGAAAAAGCAGGTGCAGCTGTCAGATGAAATAAATGATCAGAGTGAGCTGTTAAGAGCTGAGGTTGGCTTGGAGATGTCCTCAGTGTGCTGCCCTGCTGCAGGTGATCTGCTGGTGAGCTGCTGAGTACTCAGGTGTGTGTGTGTGTGTGTGTGTGTGTGTGTCAGTGATTGCGCACACGCGTGTGTGTGTGTGTGAGCGTGCGTGAGTGAGAGTGAGTGTGGGTGCATGTGAGCGTGTGTGTGTGTGTGCGTGTGAGCGTGTGTGTCTGTTTGCTCTCAGCCTGGGTACTGCAATGTTTTGCTTTCTGGGCTGGGTGGAGCAGGTGTGCCTATCTCATTTGCATAAAATATTCTCTATGCAAATTAATTCTCTTTTCCCTTTGGGGTCTCAGACAGCCTTTCAGAACTTAATGCTGCTCTGTGAAGCTGTCTGCACATCGCAGCTTATGGACCAAATCGATTGGAAAACTGATAATAAATCAAAGTTGCAGTAAATTATTGTAGGTACTGCAATGCTATGTATGATATAATTAAAATTCATTTTAGAAAAAAATATAAAGCATAATATATAAATATATACCTGCAAGACTGAAGCTTTCTATGAACATTGCTTTTCCTTTTATCTAAAATGTTGCTGTGATTGATGTCTGTCTGGGAATTTTGTTCATGTTTTGCTTCATTAGCCAGGTCCCTGGTCTGTGCGATGGGGCTGTAAAATTCACTGGGATGTACTTTGCTGGAACCAGAGTCAGCTACCTCTGAGAAATTATAGTATTATTTACGGGACTGCATTTGGATTCAGCTATTCAAACCGGATTAACCACTGGCCAAAAACACAGTGGCTAAAATTGGCTAGAACCAGTCCGATTGCAGGAAATTAATCTCACAAATTTAACTGCCCTTTCCAAAAACTCTAGGCAGTCGTTCAGAGCTGCTTCATGATGAGTGAGATTTGGATTTTATGTAGATTAATCAACATTGTGCGTCAGCGATGTAGAATAATG
>CM045898.1:48783518-48808518 GCA_025169545.1 Anguilla japonica
GGAAACTTTTGACCGATGGGATGACTTGGGTTGTTTGAGCTGGCAGAACTGGCACAGATGGGAAGGGGCTGTGGGGTGTAAGGGTGGTGATGAGGTCACACTTTCATTTGAGTAATGTGGGGAGTTTCCACCCTGCTGGGCATTGGGAACCTCGGGCAGATGAAACGGGCAGGGCAGTAATGGGGTCTGCGGGGCTTTTCCAGGGCGTTGAGGACGCCTTCTACACCCTGGTCCGCGAGATCCGACAGCACAAGCTGCGCAAGCTGAACCCGCCCGACGACAGTGGCCAGGACTGCCTGCGGTGCCGCTGTGTGGTGTCCTGACCCAGGTGAGCAGGAAGTGCATGCGTCCTGACCCAGGTGAGCAGGAAGTGCATGCAGCCGTAAGGGTCTGACTGAGCAAAGATTTCACCAGTAAACGGGATGAACAGGGTGATAGCAGATTGCTAACGGCATCCATTCTCAGCCACCGGTTCACCCTCCCCCCCTCTTCCCCCCCACCCCCCAGCACACAGACCCGGACCCAGGACAGTCTTACGGAGAGGAGCAGCAGGATGGACTGGAAGAGGGACAGCCAACAACAGCAAAATAGGGACGAGCGAAAAGCCCAGGCCTCAGGCCCCCCCGGGACACTGCAGGGAGGGGCTCCGTGCTTGTGTCTACATGTCCCCAGTTAAAGTCCAAGTCTACCAGATGCACACCACTAATGACTTTTATCATGAACAAAAACACACAAAAAGACTTTCCCTTCCTGTGTGCTAACACTGGACTATTATTATTATTGTTGTTATTATTATAAATCTTAACCTAAGTTATTGTTTTACGGTCTTCACACTGGTCTTACATGGACAGTGCCGCCCAGTGGTCCTCTTCCTCACTACACCTTTGCTCACAGGACTCCATTACCCAGAGGCCCCTCCAAAAGGAGGCCTTGGACACACTCCCCACCCCCCGGCAGTGGCCCAATGGAACAGTGCTGTGAAATTTTCATGCTGCGCAGAATAAGCCAGAGCAGTTTTGGGATTTGTTGTTTTTTAAGAAAAATAACTTCTTTTATTTTGACTTTCATGGATGATTCCTCCTTGTTTAAAGAATAAACGTCTGGCCACCGTTTTGGTGTAGATGTGGGCGGGGCAACGAGCTAATCCTGTCCAGTGCGCAGTGGAAGGTTTTTCTCTGGCAGTAACGGTTATTTCAATTATTGATATTGTTGGCTCTCGTGCAATAGCGCGCTTTCCTGCCTGAGTCGGGTGAAGTACTGTGAAAGGAAGAACTAGCTGTGATTCCTGTTCATTTACAGACTGCTGCATTGGTGTGCTGAAGGGATGATGTATCCTTACTTAATGTCTGCATATCCA
The DNA here is from genome assembly GCA_025169545.1 of Anguilla japonica. Classification (NCBI taxonomy): domain Eukaryota; kingdom Metazoa; phylum Chordata; class Actinopteri; order Anguilliformes; family Anguillidae; genus Anguilla; species Anguilla japonica. The sequence goes on from CM045898.1 coordinate 48,784,876, forward strand.
CGTGTATGTTGGGTCTAATCTCAATTTACCAGACGGTGGGTTCTCATAGTATTGTTTGGGTCCTCCCCCTTTGTTCGCTGTATAGCTTTATTTATAGGGTCAGGGTGTGCTGAGAATGGTGGCTTTCTTGATTTAGATTTTTGTAGAAGGAGTTTCTCAGTCTCATTCTGTCCTGGCTGTATTCAGCGTGTAAACGGGGTGTGGCGAGCGGACATTTTCCGATGATTTTATTTTTCTTGCGCACGTTTTTGTGGGTTTTACTGATCGCGTCCCTGCCCTCGTTGCTTAGCGTAGCATGTGCTTAAAGCGTTGGGGGATATCACTGCTGCTTGGATCTCGAATGCTGTGCCTCCCATCCCAGGAAATCCTCTGGATCCTCAGTCCACATCCTCTTCCTTCCCACTGCCAGAAAGAAGAAATCTTAAAGGAATTTTAAAAATCAAAGAAACTGTGGTTGACAGGGAGGTGGAATAGTTAATTTTACGATGACATGCTGTTTGGGTAAAAAGGTGTAACGCTAATCGCTTTTCCCTGCGTCTCCACAGAATGACATGGCAGGTTTTCTTTCAGCTGTTCCCCGGGGCTAGCACCGGGGCTAGCACTGGGGCTAGTGCCGGGGATAGCACTGGGGCTAGCGCTGAGGCTAGCGCTGGTGCTAACACTGGGGCTAGCGCTAGCACTGGCGCTAACACTGGGGCTAGCGCTGAGGCTAGTGCCGGGGCTAGCGCTGGTGCTAACACTGGGGCTACCGCTGAGGCTAGCCCTGGGGCTAGCGCTGAGGCTAGTGCCGGGGCTAGCGCTGGTGCTAACACTGGGGCTAGCGCTGAGGCTCCCACATAGATGGCCTTATTGCTCTGCTACATCATTAAGCCTCATTTATTAGTTCCTTACAACTGCCAGTCAAACTCCTGCAGACTCATTTACTCAACATGGACTTTGAGCTTTTTTTCATATGATGTGGAGAAAATCAGTTTGTGTGAATTACAAATGTAAGCTAAATTAATACTCAAAAGAACATTTGAGCTTTCTTCAGCAACTAGTGAAACATCGAAGCCAGACTGCGGTGTGTGTGTGTGTGTGTGTGCATGTGTGTGTGCGCGCATGTGCGAGTGTGTGTGCTGTGTGCAATCGAGCCTTTTAAGTTTTAATGCATTTTATTATTTTCTTTAAAAAGGTACCATCCACTTTCAAATCTTCATCTCTGCCAAGCATGTGACCTAATAGATGTGTATCATTCTTTAGATGCAAAACCAAGATTAAAAAGACTGTTGTTTTCGAACATGGCAGTGCTACCTTTTTAATGCAACACATATACAACACATATACAAAAATTGGGGTTGTATGTGTGTGCGTGTCCATAATATTCTCTCTTAACTTCACACCCTACCAAGTGTCTCTGTATATTCAGCCTCAGTGCTATTGGCTGGCAGTCCATGCCCATGTTCACCTGTCTGTATTCAGTTGTGCTATTGGCTGGCAGTCCCTGCCCATGTTCACCTGTCTGTATTCAGTCGTGCTATTGGCTGATGAGCCACTCTGTCCTCCTCCCTCACCAGCCCCACTGACAGAATGGCTCTGTCCCTTCCCTCTCAGATTTATGTTTGCGGGGGCCGGGTGCCAGGGAATGGAATTGTCCAAATAATGCCCCCCAAACCCAACCCCAACCCCCCCTTCCCCACCCCAGCTTGAAAAGTATGCTGGTCCTCTGGGGCCTGTCCCTGCTAGCAGAGCTTCCTGGCATCTGTGGTGTTTCAGAGTTTGAGAACCACATAACAAGGAGAAAGGAACTCTCAAAATTAAATACAAATATGTGCAAATACATTTTAAAGAGTAACAGAAGGCCAACAAAGAGCAAAAAAACCAGGCCTGAACCCCCAAATTGCAAGCGCATGAGATAAAATAATACTCATCATTAGTGTCACTTGTCTGTTGTATGTAGATAATGGGTTAGTATGTGTTTGTTTTTTTAAATATGTGACTTTGGAGCCAATGCTGAACTGACTGACACCTCCCCCCCCCCCCCCATATAAATATATAACTAATGTCATACAGAGAAAGATGTGTTTTGCAATGGGGAAAACAATGGTATTGTAAGAGTTTACTTGTACTGCAAATGCCACTACACATTTTGACCTTGTAAAGAGAAATATAAATATATAAATTCCATTCCTGGGAGAATTGACTAGTCTTAAAGAAGTGTGTCTTCCTTCTTGATTTCTCAGGACGCAGTCTGCAACCATAGCAGGGTGATCTGTGTCTGGGGTGGGGGAGGCAGAATATAGAATAACCGAGAATGTAAAAAGTAGCCTATTACAGCAGCCTATGATAATTAGCCTAAGCTATTACTTCAACTCATAGCAGCCGAGCAAATCATTGTAAAGACATGTAAACCTGCCTCTGAGCGATTTTGGTTTCAGGTCTGGTTAGGATTTAAAATTTGGCAGTAGCTAGTACTTATCGGAGTTGTTCGGGTCGGGTCGGGTCTCACTGTCTCTGGTACGGACCGGGTTCGGGATTCAATTTCATGCCGTGGAGACCTCTACCTTTGTTCTATAATACAGACTCTCCTTCCAGAGGGAAGAGCTCCTCCTGCTAGTACAGACTCCCCTTCCAGAGGGAAGAGCTCCCCCTGCTAGCACAGACTCCCCTTCCAGAGGGAAGAGCTCCCCCTGCTAGCACAGACCCCCCTTCCAGAGGGAAGAGCTCCCCCTGCTAGCACAGACTCCCCTTCCAGAGGGGAGAGACCCCCCCTGCTAGCACAGACTCCCCTTCCACAAGGGAAGAGCTCCCCCTGCTAGCACAGACACTCCTTCCAGAGGGGAGAGACCCCCCTGCTAGCACAGACTCCCCTTCCACAGGGAAGAGCTCCCCCTGCTAGCACAGACACTCCTTCCAGAGGGGAGAGACCCCCCTGCTAGCACAGACTCCCCTTCCACACTCCCCTTCCACAGGGAAGAGACCCCCCTGCTAGCACAGACACTCCTTCCAGAGGGGAGAGACCCCCCTGCTAGCACAGACTCCCCTTCCACAGGGAAGAGATCCTCCTGCTAGCACAGACTCCCCTTCCAGCAGCAGCTTGATTTTCCCTTGAGGTCTGCCAGGTAATTAGACTGCGAGCCAGTAGCCTGCCGCATGTGCTTCTTCAGTCAAACACGAGGGCAGACAGTCATTTTTCTCCTGGAAGTGTTCTATAGGCTAGTCTCTGGTCGCCAGCATGGTGCAAAATTTGACTGGTTTTATTGCGGTTAATGTAACTTTCGTATGAGGTTAGGCTATATGAATTTGCCTATGCGGGGTCTGCGGCTCTGGTGGACACTGATGGGATTGACCAAATCATTCCACTTGTTTTGGTTAATGGATAGAATGTATTGGTATGATTTGTGACCGATTTAGTTTCACATTCGACCTCACAACATGTAATGAACACACCAATTTAATTTCTGCAAACGTCGCTGTCCCAAAGTAGGAAATCAGAATCGCGTCACCTACAGTAATCACAAGTTCACAGCCAATAGGCTAGAGCTAAATCGGGCGTTCTTCGTAACGATGCATTTTACATTGTTTAACGTTCGATAATGTGGAATTAAATAAACTGGTTAATAGGTTAACATTTTGCACGCCCACTAAAAATACATGATTAATATGTTGCATGATTGTGCCATAAAACCAGCGGGAATGGTGAAATTACCCATTTTAGAAAGTTTGGCATGCATAGCAAAATGACGGATCTAGCACATCTAACTGCTACTCTTTACTGTGTTAATAAGTATGAGGAGGCTTTGAATTTAACCAGCATCTCTGACTAACGGACATGTATACGTAAAAAGTGGATTTATTTGTTTATGCTATTTTAATCGTTACGACTGCCACCTACAGTTTGGAAGAACTTCGCGCTGAATCATTATAATCGGCCTTTTATCTCAGTTACTTTTAAACGAATTAGCCTACTTAGAGAATGCGTCGGTTTCGGTAAATTGTAGTGATTCCGCTGTTTTCTCTTATTGTGAGAGCGTGCGGGAAATATGAAACGGAGCGGAGCGCACGATCAAAGATCAGACTGCAGGTGACTGTCACGCTCACAGATTGAGGATTGGCTGGAGATGGAAGGTGAACGTTTAACTAGCCTACATACTGCCGTTGGCACACACTCGATTTCTTGGTTCGGTTTCGCCACGGTTTTTTCAGGGTCTCATCATGGCAGCTTTAAACGTGGGTGCGCTCAAGAAAATGTTACCCAAGGTGAGTAATGACAAAGTTCTGCTGTTTCCCAAACTTCAAACTTAACCTCTGTGTAACAAACCGGAGGCTACTTAGGCTAGTGAACATCGCGTGCAGACTTTCTAAGTGTTTCTCGGTGTTATTTCTGTTCTTTTGTTATGGAGTGGCTTAAAATACACAGGCTGGGTGTAAATAAATAAGCATGCCTGCTTTAAGGGCAGTGTTTATCGCGTAGGCCTACAAGCATTCGGCGTTCAACTAAACAATTATCAAATTGCTTAATCAAACCGGTTTTTATTTGTTGTTTAAATATTTTAACGTATGGGATACTGGCAAGTGCAAAAGCGATTAAATGGTCAAAAATAAACCATTTAGAGAATCCACAAGATCCTGGTCGGTAATGCAACTAATCCATGCATTATTCTGCCCTAAATTTTAATCTGAAGATCAGTGGTTCAAAGTTCACTTTTATGGCTTTGTTTGTACAATTGTCGTCTGAAATGTCGTACGGTATGAATGTAGGTTACTGTGCTAACGTAAGATTCAGCATATTTTGTGAATAGGCCTAGCCTATTTGGTGCTGGAATAGAGAATGTATGTTCATGGAAACTGTTGGATAACGGTATGCAATTTACTGTAGGTCTAAAATGTTATTACATTAAACAAATTAAAACACAAAACAATGGGTGTACTAATTTAATTTAACAATCTTAGTGAGATTGAATGCGACGGGAAGATCTGACCTGTGGTTCGTTCAACCCGTTATCAAGTAACCCATTTTTATGCATGTTCCCGGTTATCTAGAGGGCTAGATCGCTTGTCTTTTTTTAATTTTTTTTTTACCATAGCGCCACTGTGTAGCCAACAAATCCTGCATGCCAAATTTGCCATAACTGTAGTTTCTAAATGTTCGTTGCGGGATTTACGATTGGTTTTTACGCAGGCCCAAAAACAAAAAAATTAAGCAACTTGTTTGTAAAAATGCATCACCATAAAATTACAATGGCATAATATTTTCCTCGAGGCTCGCGCGACAATCCTCGTGGCATACTGCACGCATTAAAGCGAATGCTGCTGTTCAGTGTTCGGGTGCTGAAAACAATATCGTGTGAATCATGGGATCGATTAAGTTAGTTTTGGGCTGCAACATCGTGAGACGGAGTGGAATCCGGATATTGACCCTTTGTTTCACCAGAAATTCTGGCATTAATCTTGTATACCCTATGTAAAAAAATAACTTTGTATAGCACCCTTTATTCATAGTATGCATAACAAACTTTTTCACAGAACATGCGCATTTACAGTGCCTTGTCAGTGCAGCCTAATCTCAGTTTGCGTAATGATATTGTGCACGTGAGTAAATCAGTAGATTTAATTCAGGTTTTAGCTGTCTGGGAGTTGAAAGGTATTTTCTGAGAGTAGTGGACTGGCTGTGAATTATTCAGCTTTAAACTATTTTTTTTTTCTCCAGCGGTACAAGCATAGGGGCTTGATTGTGCAGGAACTCTTTAATGTGATGTCCCACTACAAGTGCCTTCTGCCTGTGGTGGAAAATTATGGTAAGAAAATACCCCTTCGATGTTAATAATAAGCCTTATTTTTCAAAATGACATTTTAATTAGCCATGAATTGTATTCCAGTACACAAGGTATTTGTTGTTTTCTTCCAGTCTTCAATGATGGCAACACCCAACACTTAATGAATTTGACGGGAACTGTTCCAGTGCATTTCATAGGTAAGCATCACCCTGTGCTTCTTGTGCAGTGCCGATAATGGAGAAGATTTGGGTGACTCATCCCTGTAAATTCAGTTTTTATCATCGCCTGACACACAAAAATCTGACTGAATATGTGATACTGTGTGTAAGAGAGCCGGGCATCATTTCACATACTGAACTCCCTTAAAGTAAAAAATTCCTTTTTCTTTTAAAAGTAAAGGAATAATAATTTTCCTTCCTCATTCTTCTCAGGGAAGCAGTTCAACATTCCGGTGTGTTTGTGGCTCTTGGACAGCTATCCCAGAATCCCTCCCATCTGTTTTGTAAAGCCCAGCAATGAAATGATGGTCGTTACGGGCCGATACACTGACGCCAATGGCCAGATCGATCTCCCTTACCTGCAGGAATGGAGCTATGTGAGTGTGTTGTTTATTTATTTATTTATTATCTCTTCAAATGTTTCAATCTGTCAATCAAACTTTATTTGTATGACACATTTCATATAGTAAGTGCAACTCAATGTGCTTCACAGAAAATAATTTCAAAGAATAATTAATATAATTAAAAATAATTATTTAAATTATAATTAAAATAATTAAAAAGAGAGAAAGGAACAAACAAATAATAATAATAATATTAATGGTAATAGTAATAATAATAAAAATATATAAAAGCAATGCAAAAACCTAGGTAAAAGCAATGCCAAAAAGGTGTGTCTTAAGATTTCTTTTAAAAATGTCCACAGATTCAGAAACCCGTAGATCCTCCGGCAGGCTTTTCCAAAGGCTAGGACCATAATAGCTAAAAGCTGCTTCTCCATGCCTTTTTGTTCGAGCCTTTGGAACAGTTAAGAGACCAGCGTCGGAGGATCTCAGGATTCTGCCGGGGACATACCTAAAAAGCATCTCGGATAAATAGGCAGGTGCATTGCCATTTAGTGATTTAAAAACCAATAAAAGGATCTTAAAATCTATTCTAAAACTAACAGGCAACCAATGCAGGAACTTTAAAATGGGAGTGATGTGTGCTCTCCTTCTGGTCTTTGTCAGTACGCGTGCTGCTGCGTTCTGCACAAGTTGTAACTGACCAATTGCTTTTTTTGGAAGACCAGACAGGAGAGCATTACAGTAATCAAGCCTGTTAGTAATAAAACCATGCATTATTTTTTCAGTATCAGCCTGAGAGAGAAACGGTCAAACTCTAGCAATATTCCTTAAATGGTAAAAAGATAATTCTGTGACATTTCTGATGTGTGCCTCCAACTTTAAGCCTGAGTCAATAATGACACCGAGGTTTTGGACCTGGTCCTTGGTGTTGAGTGCAAGTGATTATCTATCTATATTAGAAAACTTCACTCTCAGAATGGAGCAGCTATATATTTTGTTTGAAGGTGCCTACAGATCTTGTATATGTAAATTGCAGTTTTTTAAAGAGTTCATTGCCTCATTTCAGGACAGGGGTTTTCTGTCGTGACTTCTGGGTCCAACTCAAGGGCTCTCGTCCTGACGTCAGCAGTAGGTTGAAATTGATCACAGTTCTAATGTTGCTTTTTTGTTTTGTTTCGGGGGTTTTACTGCTCCACAGCCCCAGTCGGACCTGCTTGGGCTGATCCAGGTTTTGGCCGTGGTGTTTGGGGAGGAACCCCCTGTTTGTATTCGCCCACCGCCAAACTCCATTCCTGTTCCTGTGTGGGAGAACTGTGAGTGGCCGTTCATCCGGAGTTCACAGAACCAGGTGTCACCTGTAACTAGCAGTTTTAAGCAATAACACCGGTGAGGTGGATGACAGAGATGCACTGCATGACCGAAAGTATCTGGACACCCCTTGGTCTGGGGCTGTTTTTCATGGTTTGAGCTAGGCCCCTTTGTACTAGTGAAGGCAAATCTTAATGCTACAGCATTCAATCACATTCTAGACAATGCAGTGCTTCCCCAACTCTTTTAGCATGACCATGTCCTGGGCACACAGCAGAGGTTTTATATAGAAATGGTTTTGTGGAGAACGGTGTTGAAGAACTTGACTAGCCTGCACAGAGCCCTGACTTCAACCCCATCCAATATTTTTTGGAGCTGTTGGAAAGCCAACTGCGAGCCAGGCCTAATTGCCCAATCAGTGCCTGCCCTCAATAATGCTCTTGTGGCTGAATGGAAGAAAATCCTTGAAGCAATGCTCCAATATCTAGTATAAAGCCTTCCCAGAAGAGTGGAGGTTGTTATAGCAGCAAAGGAGAGACCAACTCCATATTATTGCCCATAATTTTGGATGAGATGTTGGATGTCAGGTGTCCGCATACTTTAAACATGTAATGTGTGGAGCGTTAAGCCAACGGAAATATACTTTCGAAAATTAGAATGGTGCGGCTTTAAAGAGTTAAAGATGTAGGAGGACATTCTAGCTTTTTTTGTTGTTTTGCTGTGTGTTTGGGGGGGTGGGGGGTAGTGCATTTTCATCACTACTTGCCCTAGTTTTACAAGCAGTAATGAATTGTTTAATAAATCAGTTAATTTTCTGGAGTTTTAGTGTCCTGTATTAACATTCTGCATTTTGCTGCTGTAGAATATTACTCTGCAGAGTACCCCAGTCCTTTTAGCAAAGAGACCAACCTTCAAATGCATCAATATTATATACACTATTTTGTAATATGTTCTGTAGCATTTGAACTGATCATATTTGTAAGGCAGTTCAGCCAGTGGGCTCTGATAGACTGCTTCTGTGTCACAGAGTCAGTAGTACTGCCTGGGCCATTTCCCCTGGTTTTGTTAGATTTGGCCAGAGCAGTAACACCAGTTTCACACTTACCACAGTCTTAATATTCCTGATTGAATTAATTTTGCTTTCATATTTTTCAAGGGGAAGCTCCTGAGTCTTGGAGAAAAACAGAAGTCATTTCATCTTCTGACAAGGAAACGTATTTCACTCTGAAAAGAGAGGATGGACTGTTGATTCGCTCTGAAAATGAATCTGATTGCTAACTGCTGTAGTACCCTCTTCAGGATTGTTTAATTTGTTGCAAAGAACCCACAGGAGGAGTCCTCTGATTCAACCGACCTTCCTTGTGATAGGAAGGACTGTAGCACTGAAAATAATAGGCCCTGTTTTTCGTGAGAGGGCATGTTCTAGGAAGAGAGTACAGTTTAGTGGTAGGAATAGACAAGCAGTGTTGGGCTGAATGGCCCGTTCTTGTTTTAGGTTATGTTATGTTAAGAGATTTGGGATTAGGACCCAGTGTTTGGGTTAGGGTAAAGATGGTGCTCTGGGTGGGGATAGGGCCTGGAATCACCACCTCCTGGAATCTTCTCGCTGGCCACTGCTCACACTGTCCAGTTCGTTTTTGAGAAGCAGCCAAAGCATATCCCTGCTGTCTGCCATGTCCTGAAAATCCTGGCCGATCTATTTTTCCCTGATTTTAGATGGAAGACTCTCCCTCAGGCACCATAGAAGCTAGCGTGCTCAAAAACAAAGGGGTGTGTGGTTGAAATGGTGGTGTTTAAGAAACTGAGCAATATGTCCTCAAAAAATTGTACTTGATTTAAAAATTAATTTATTTCCAATGTGAAAGCTATAAGAGAAGTTTCAGTTATCAGTTCATTATCAGTGTATTACAATTCTTGTCCCACCTTTATGTAGAACAGTATCAGTTATTGGCCATTTAATGTATCAACCTGATCCTGAGATTTCAAATTGAAATTTGAACTTCAATTAAAATGTTCATTTGAAATGGAAGGGGAGGGGGGGCAGAATTTGTGATTTCCAGTAAATGAAAAGACAGTCAACGTTGTTCTATTAAATACATTTTTTTAAAATGCATAAATTGAAATCTAATTTTATGTTTATTTTTAATTTTTTTCCAGAGCAATGGCCCACTTCTCTGATGTTAGTATACACTCATGTGTGGATTTGCTTTTAGGGACCAATGACCAATTTATAATCTAATGACATTTTGGATTTTGGACACCTTTGTCCTGGAACACAGGCTTGACTATGCACAGAGATCGGTGACAAACCCAGCGTACGACTTTCTGACTTTTGGGTTAGGCCAGCTGGGCTAATTTTATATTATTGTGCGGGGAAAAATGACTTTGGGCAGTTTGTCATAATTTGGGCTATTTTTTGTTATATTGAGCAAGTTTTTTATCTTCCATTTTCAGGAAGATTTACATTCAATTGGTGTAATTTGTTTCTCCTCTGCCTTTTCCTCGATTGGTATTCTGGTATCTGACAATAGACATGGTTTCAACATTCAAAAATGGCAAGTTACTCACACATACAAAGCACTGTCTGTAAGTCACTAATTCAAACTTGCAAAATCTATGTCTGCCATTAAAAGTATTGATGTCAAAATTAGGCCAAGAAGACACAAGAAGCAATACTGGCTATTTTAGCTCACACAAATTAAACGAGCTGTATTCCGAATCAATGCTTCCCAACATTTGCTAAATTATTTAAAGTTACTTGGCGCTATGTGTAGAAGCATACAGTACATTAATGGGGCAAACATATCTGTGGATAGTTTTGTAAGTGTGAAGATTGATTTAATAGTCAATATGTCAAATTGTATCTGTATTTATGTAATATATCAATATTAATATAAATATTGAACCATCTTTCAAAGTCACTTAGATCTTTTCCTCTTGAATCTAAATCTTGATCTAAAATTGAGGTCAACTGGACATGCTCAGCATTTTTATACATGCCACAGAGCATGATGGGATGTTAATTGCTTAATTGTATCATGCAGTACGTCTGTATGGAAGCATCTCCATTTGTTATGTTATTTATTCAGGGTTTTCCTTTAATTTGTCACCCGTCTGTATGTCCATTTGTGATGATGTAATCAGGAGGAAGAGGATGAAGGAGAAAAAGGAGATTGAGGAGGAGGCTAAGGAAAAAACGCTAAATCTCAGTTTGCGACTTTATTGTGCGGACATGTGAAGTTATTTCAGAATTCTGTCTGTTGACATGAGGTCAGAAGATACAGAAATTCTTGTTATTTCAGTAGGGAACCCTGAAAAGTGCCAAACTCTCAGTGCTGTGTAGGAATGGGGCATCGGGTAACTTGACGGGATGGCATACGTGCCACCCCAATAAATAGATGAATCTTGCCTTGAAGATGCCTTCTGATATTCACCCCTAGATTCAGCCACATTCTGTCAGTTTAAGGGTGTGTGCAGTTCAATCAAACCAGGATTAAGTTGTTTTGTATGAAAAGAAGACTAATTAAAGCTCCCGAAGACTGAAGAAACATGAAGGGGCGTGGCCGGAAATTGTGGTTCCAGTCAGGATGGATCTTTAAAAGAGCAAGTGAACAAGTGAACTTATATTTTGCAAAGAACTTCCAAAAAAACGCATTTGGTTTAAACACACACTAAAAACATAAATGAACAGACTGTATTTTATTATAACACCATTGGACATGTTTACTTTCACTTTTAACTGGACAGAAGGAGAGGCAGGATTTCCCCGCTCTTGTTCCTCAAAACCCATCTCGAAACTCAAATGGCCACTGTCACCGTAAAAAGGCTGAAGAAAATGCTTTCCGCGGTAAATTAAAACATATCACAAATATAGTCCTAATGCTTAATGTTAAACCTTTAATCTCTGTAATGATCTGACTGTCGAGTTCGTATAAATGCTGAGAAAATTACTTTTATTTTTCCTCTTTTGGTGAAATTGTAGCACAGTAGACTGCGATGCGGAATTTAACGTCTCTCAGATCTAAAAGACAGTTACCAATTTCCGGAATGTTGACATGCACCAGTTTATGCTAGTGTGATTATTTGCGACTCCTGTTTCCAGTTTTATAAATTAACCTCGTTTATTTCCTTAGAAATACAAGCACGTCAGTTTGGCTGCTCACGATATCATCACCGTGGTCTCCATGTACAAGGATCTGAAACCTGTGATGGATACTTACGGTAATTGGAATGGATGGGATTTTATTACGTGAGCTTGACGTATTAAGAATACATCGTTTTTATTTCATGTTTCGTATGGCGTTATGTTGTATTAAACTGTATTTGTGATCTCTGCTGCAGTTTTCAGTGACGGTTCCTTCAGAGACTTGATGACTCTACGAGGAACCCTGCCGGTGAATTACAGAGGTAAAGGTTTTCCTTTCTGTTTGTCCCTTCAGTTGCACAGATGAAATAAAACATGCAGAACTATAGCCAAATTGTTTCATTCTTTAATAATCCCTAAGCGGTTATTATAAAGGTTTATAGACTTGATAGGCATTAGTACATGACGAACAGAGACGCTGAACAGAAAAACGACGGATTATTAGCGCATTATTATTATTATTATTATTATTATTATTATTATTATTATTATTATTATTATTACATTTATATAGCACTTTTCCAAATGCTCAAAGTGCTTTACAGTGAAGGGGAACTCACCTCACCCACCACCAATGTGTAGCACCCACCTGGGTGATGCACGGCAGCCAATTTGCGCCAGAACGCTCACCACACATTAGCGAAGGTGGAGAGGGAGAGAACATTTATTTAGCCAATTAAGTCTGGGGATGATTTTTAGTGGCAAGTTTGCGAGAGCCATTATATTGCATTACGTTTTCTGAGCGTTTTGTGCATCGCTGATGGCTTTAACAACCTAGCGAGGTGAGATTGGTGAGTCTTTGGGCTCGATAAAGGACATATAATCACTCGTGCGTAATGGCTGGTTTTTAGGAAATTTAATTAGAATAGCCACTAAATATGAACTACATGGTGTTTTATTCTTTCTTTCTCTTTCTTGTCATTCTGTTCTAGACATGCGTTCAACCTCAGGGTCACCCGGAGTTTCCTTTAAGAAACCATTTTATCTGAAGCCAGCTGACCTCCATGTGTTTTCTAACACCTATATTTCAGGAAACGTGTACAACATTCCAGTGTGCCTCTGGCTCATGGACACCTACCCCTACAACCCTCCCATCTGCTTTGTGAAGCCCACCAGTGCCATGATGATCAAGACTGGCAAACACATCGATGCCAACGGCAAAATCTACTTGCCCTACCTGCACGAGTGGAAGCATGTGAGTCACTGACGTGCAGCTCACCTGTGATTGGCTAAAGGATTCTGTACAGTACACATACAGCTCTATTTATTTTGTCTTTTAAAGTGGACACTATGTGAGCAGACAGAAAGAGAGTTCATATCAATGTTCACAGTAATCACATGCAATTGGATATTAACTTGTATACATATCTGACTTGTATCTGACTAGTCAAATCCCTCTCAAGTACTTTTTTGTCATGTTGACTTACATCAGCATTTTTGACATGAATGAGAAACATGTAGCTTGTCTGAATGCACAAATCCAATTTATTGTGTGGACCGTTGCCCAGAAATATTGGATCTGAAAAAAACATATGATTTGACTGTTAAGGCCTGCTGTCGAAACAAAGCGCTTGAAGCCCTTTCCAGTGGCTGATGAGCACTTGACTCTGTCTCTCTGAGAGAACTTTATCTTACTGCTGTGGCCAGTTGTGTATCTGTTGATCATTTTGGATGAAACTTTGTTTCTGGAAGGATCTGCTTGTCTGTAGCTGGACAATCTTCAGAATGTGTTCAAAACAAATGTGTTGTGTGATGTGGTGTGCAGCCCCAGTCAGACCTGTACGGACTAATCCAGGTGATGATCGTGGTGTTTGGGGAGGAGCCTCCAGTGTATTCCCGCCCCACAACAGAGAGGATCTTGCTGACTCCTGAATACCCCAGCCGTAAGCACTGAACCCCCCCAACCCGCTCACGATCTTAGTGTGCCTTCGATATTGTGCCTCACTTGTCCTGTCTGGACGACATACATTTCTGCTCCTTTAGGCTGGGATTAGTCCTTTTGGTTTCATTCCGTCAAGTGATTAGAGAATTAGAGAAACGCAATTTAAACGTGCAGTGCTAACATCAGCTCCAAAACACCAGTCCTATGTTCATTCTGAAAGGTTTTAGTTTGGGTTTTGTTTGCATGTGCACATACATATTATACAGACTGACATATCCAACAAAAAGCCTCTGCGCTACTTCATTTGAATCCAACAAATTTGCCTTTAAAGTGCATGGCCTGTGAAAAAACTTCAGAAAAATCTCTCCAAGCATGAAAATGTCAGAAATTCTATCAATGAGTGTCAACCCTGTTCCAAGTCAATGATAAAGTCATTGGTCACTTATTAGTAAGTTCTAACAGTAATTCATAAATACTTGAGCAATTCATATGTGACCGTAATTGGTGAAAAGTGGCTGAGAAATAAAGAACAGTCAGAGACATATGTCAAACCTTAGGCTAACATCCTTAAGAAGAAAGAGAGCACTGGTGTGCTCAGAAATCACAAAGAACACTTTTGTTGAATACACTATACAGTCTGGGCCTGCCAGCTGTTGCTCATATAACTGGTATGAAAGCACTTATGGTCTCTACACTAATTCTGCATGGCTAACTGAACTAAACTGTGCACGGCCCCTCCCCTAGGTATGCACAGAAATGCATGTTAATGAAATGATTTAAATAAAGTTACACATATTGTAGTTGTAGGTCAAAGTCCAGCCCCTGAACACCTAAACCCGATGGCTGACTCTGGTATCAGTGCCACAGGGAATGGGGACACTGTGAAACCAACTCTGAGGTAAAGACCCGTATACGCAAAGCAACACCAGCTTCTCTGATTGATGGATTATTTAAGTGTGTATCCTTCAGAAGGAATCCTATCTTTGCAAATTAAAAACTTTCCATACAATGTGTAAGAGAACCAAATGATTAAAAAAATCAAATATGATGGTGCGAAAAAAACACAATCTATGTAGAACCAAGATTATGTTGTTGTACATAAACTATTGTCATATATAATTTATAATAACAATAAAAATGAACAAATGTTGATTTCCCCCCTCTCCCCCCACATTTTCAGCACCAGTGACCAAACTGAATTGGCCTCAGATGATTGCAAACCCTCCCTCATCCTCTCAGCCGCAGAAAGCAGCAAACCGTCCTGCAGCCTCTCAGCCCCTGAAACCCATCCAGCAGCCGTATCGGCCCCTGAAAGCCGTCCAGCAGCTGTATCGGCCCCTAAAACCCATCCAGCAGCCGTATCGGCCCCTGAGATGCTGCCCCCTGCCCTGGCTTCTCTCTGCTTGTCTGGCACCACCATGCCTGCCTCAGAGGAGTCTGTGCTGCAGAGACAGAAGCTCCAGCTGGAGATAGAGGTGCTGCAGCGGCAGAAACAGGTTCTGGAGATACAGGAGGAGTACTACTCCATTAAACTAAGACGCCTGCTTGGAGACGATGCACAGTAGAGTAACAGGCTGCATGCAAAATGACAGTTTTAGCATTTGTACATAACATGTGCTAAACCATCCCAGTCGCTTATGACTTACTTGTAAATTATTGCCACAAACTCACCACTCTCTTGTCAAAATTGTCTTTAATAAAGTAAGTCCTTTATATTAATACTTTATATACTTTATATTATCTGTGTGACTCTGTCAGTGAGGGTGAGCCTTATCTATTCGGACCTTACATTAATGCCAAAGTTGGATTACTCCTGTCCATATTCTGCATGCCTGTCAAATAGTTTTAAAAAAAAATGAAACACAGATGAGTGCATTGCAATCTGCTTGTATTTTTAAACTGATAATAACCATTGAATTTAATTTCAAAAGGTTTCAGCAATTATCGGATGATATTTAGCGAGTTCACAATGTAATGGTATTGCGCATTACATTTATGAATAAATCCGTAGTTACTATCCTATAAGGTCATAAAAGTCAAAAAAGATAAAAGGAAACAGCGGAGCACGTATGATCCATTTTGTTTTCAATACAGTGCTAATGTTCAATGTATGATCCATTTTGTTTTCAATACAGTGCTAATGTTCAATGTATGATCCATTTTGTTTTCAATACAGTGCTAATGCTCAGTGTTTGCTTACAGACGCTTACAGATGTTCCCCACTTACAGTGTAAAAAGTTTTTTAAAGTTTTGCAAAGGACAGCAGTGTATTATAATGCGCAGGGAACTGGTTTGGTAACCAAAAGATTGCAGGTTCAATTCCCATGTATTGTAGGACACAGTCCTTGAGCAAGGTATTTAGCCTGAATTGCTTCAGAATATACCCAGCTGTACAAAAAAATAGCTGCAGCGTTTAATTGGGATGTGCTGCTGCTGATCCACCATTAGCTATTGGCATGTAAGGGACGGCATTCACCTAATGGAAAAGGGTTTTTTAAAGAACCATGAAAAATGCAGCCAACAGCCCCCCTCAATCTATCACACCAAAAACCACATTACTATAGTTAAAAAGAATCAAAGGTAGTTTGAGCATATTGTACCTGCCCAGCTTTAGCCCTGCACATTCTTAATGACAGAGGACATTCAAAGTACGTTGAGACTAGAGTGGTTGATCATGCTTTTAGCGAGCTGCTACAGTCCGAGCACAGCCCCAGAGAGCAGATCATCCGCTTTCAGATCAGAATACAATTAACGCGTTTACGAAGAACTGGACGTACCGGAAAAACTCAGACACAGCCGAGTAAGCTATTGAAACTAAAACAATCATGAAGATGCACACCGAGCAATGCCAAATAATTTACACAAGATTTGACTTCAAATGAGCTGCCTTGGTCTCAGTATCTTCCACGACATACTGTACCAACCTAAAACAAAGGCTTAAATCTAGAGATTAGGACTGCTATGAATGCTAATTCAGCAAATAAACAGAAAGCTAAATATATAACAAATGACTTTTTCCTAAAATGATAATACCATAACAACAAATTTATAAATACAAACATATATAAACCTCCAAATTTAATTAATTAATCAAAATTACTTATGCGATGTGAAATAATCGATTTAAAAAAAATTATTATATCTTACATTTTTAAAGCACGAATTTACCTAATACCCATAATAATCATTTTAAAAACACCTAGCGTCACTTGACCGGAAGAAGTTGGAGAAAAAGGAAGTTTTTTTCCGTCATACTCATCACTTCCTGTTGTGTTCCGTGGATGTGTACGCCAGACTTTTGATTGATTTTAGTTCTGTAAATAATTTTGAATATAGTTTGTACCGTATAAATAGTGGTTATATATCCAAATATTATAATAAGGCAACAGCATAAACAGTCCGACATTTCAGGATACGGGGATTTATTCGAGGCTGTGTATTCGTGAGATCGGGTAGCTACTTAGCTACCCGAGGTACCTAGCTAACATAGCTAGCTCGTTTGCCAGTCTAGGTCTTGTCGCTGATTGCTTAAGGTCGGCGTGTGATTTAATTTTTTTTTAAAAATCTTCTTTGGTTGCCGTAAACATTGTCTTATTCTCTGAACCAAGTCATGGCAGTTGTCAACGAAAGTGGACTCAAGAAAATGCTGTCAAAGGTGAGCAACAACCAATGGCTAGCTACTGAATAGCGTTAGCTAGCTAGCTAGTAATTGCTAGCTAAGTCAGCTGGCTCGGTAGCTTTTTCTACACCTGTTAGCTAGTTTTTAGCTAACTGTCAGCTTATAACTAATGTTTCGCTTAGCTGACTGAAAGTAAGTGTCTTAATGTTATATCTGCCAGAAACGGACTGCCAGCTGGCTAAATATAGCTGTATGCTAAATGTAAAGCATAGATCACTTCAGGGCGTTGATGATCTGACAACAAAGATAATCCAGAGTAACGTCAGGCTATTGTATTTCCATTTAGACTAACAACCCTGGATAGAAGCGAAACCATGTATGAGTGTAATAAAGTCTGTCATTGACTTACCACATCATCACTGTGTTATCCAGCAATACAAGTACAGAGACCTGACAGTACGTGAAATTACCAACGTGATTTCCCAGTACAAGGATTTGAAGCCGCTAATGGATGCCTACGGTAAGCACAGGCCTGTCGTTCCGAGTTCCGTGACGTTAAGTTTGGTTTACCAACGTATAGGATCTATGACGGTGCCACTTTGGAAACCAGTAAATATGTCAACTGTGAAAACAGACATTTTCATAACGTTAGTAAGAAGTGTGTAACACTAAGTGAGATTTTGACGAGGCCCCGCCCCTGAGAAAGACTTAACAGGTGCGGTTCTCGGAGAAATTATGAAAGGTTCACGTTTGAATATTTCACTAGGGCAGTACACTGAATGTGCGGCCACCTACGTAATGTGTTAACTGACTGCGACAGAGAAGTTACTTGAGGAAAGGATCTGCAAACTTTTCTGTTCGGAATGTACATATGTGACAGGTGGTGAGAAACATTTACATTTAAACATTTAGTTTTTCATAGTCCAGAAGAACGCATGAATAGGTAAATGTCTAACTATATATGGTAGAGATGAAGGATTTGTTGTGAAGGTAGATTATTTTGGTATTGGCTTGCAAATGGTTTGATTGCCTGCTGTAGGTGTTTATAGGTTTTTATGTTTAATCACTTAGTATCAGACTTTCATATTTTCACATCCTGGCTGAAATTTGTTCCATTTTTATGTTCTTTTGTTCTTGGTAGTTACTTACAAAATGTTCCATTCTCAGTTTTCAATGACGGTTCCACCAGAGAGCTGATGAGTCTGACGGGAACGGTGCCAGTCAGTTACAGAGGTAAGACCCTTCACGCACAACCAAACACGGCTAAGAACCTTCACACACAACGAAACACAGGTAAGAACTTTCACACACAACCAAACACAGGTAAGAACATTCACACACAACCAGACACAGGTAAGAACATTTACACACAACCAAACACAGGTAAGAACATTCACACACAACCAGACACAGGTAAGAACATTTACACACAACCAGACACAGGTAAGAACATTCACACACAACCAAATACAGGTAAGAACATTCTCACACAACCAGACACAGGTAAGAACAGGCTGAATGACTGAAAAGGCTGTTCTTATTCTAATGGCTTATAAATTCACTGTTAAGGGCTCGATCCCTTCTGTACAAAGTACATCTGTCCTCTGGCCCTCTGCAAAAATACGGAGTTGACTGCATATCTGATAAGGAAATTCTTCTTTCATTGCCACTAATGAGATAAAGAAAACCCGGCTTGTTTCTTTTTTCCTCTTTTGAAGGTCAGTGTTCTGTAATTTTCCACTGCTAGGAGGGCTGTGTGACTTCTGTAATCATCTGTGTCCGATTAACTTGCCTTGTCTAAAGTATAGCTGAGGTCCTCGAAGGCCGTTGGAATAGAGCACTATATTTGTCAGAGAATCATCTCTCCGGCCTGCTTATTGCTGGTCACCATATCAGCTTCGGGTTCACCATTTATTCCTTTTTTAAATCTGAATTTTTTTGTGTTTCAGGAAACGTGTACAACATTCCAGTGTGCCTCTGGCTCCTGGACACCTACCCCTACAACCCCCCCATCTGCTTTGTGAAGCCCACCAGTGCCATGATGATCAAGACTGGCAAACACATCGATGCCAACGGCAAGATCTACCTGCCCTACCTGCACGAGTGGAAGCATGTGAGTCCCTGACGTGCAACTCACCTGTGATTGGCTGCCTGTCACCTGCTGCTTGTGTCTGGAGAGATTTACCTGAATGGACGGAATAGCTGGAGGATGAGGGAGCATTCGAGCCCTGAAGAGCTGCACTCTGCTGACAACGCTATCCCCTACCCTGACCAGTCTGAGCGACTGTTAGTGCCCAAAATACTCATCCCACAGCCTGAGTGACTGTTACTACCCAAAACACTCATCCCACAGGCTGAGCTAACACGGCGAGATTGAACGCCTCTTCGTCGGATACGTTAAACGCACTGTTATCGCCCACCACATTCACCTGAAACTCACCTGAAAAAGCTCACCTGTCCCTGAATGTTCCTCTCAGGTGTATGGTTTGAAAAAGCAGTGAGTTCAGGGAGAATGAGCAGATTTACTGATGACCCCCTCCAGAGCGCTGGCTTTATTTACACAGCGCGTCTCCTGCATGTGTGTAATATAAACACAGCTATACAGCCCCCTGCACACACCCTGTGGATCTCATTAGCTGCTGGCTGTGCCTGCCTGATTGCTGACGGAATGCAGCTCAGCTCCTGACACCACAGACAGATCCAGAGTCACTGTCCAGTTAGTCTGCTTCAACACTTTGGGCCAAATGCTTTTGCTGTTAGACCTGAGGCCCGTAAGGCAGCTGACCCGGTCTGGTTCGGTTCTGTCCGAACTGCAGGTCTTTTCTCCTGCTTCTGATGTGTTGCTGCTGCATGGCAGTCTAACCCATGGCAGCATCGTCTGCCTGTTTTCCACTGTCCAAATACAGCCAAGGCTGTTCGCTCATAAAAAGTGAAACTGTTCTGAGTGAATAGATGTTCTGAGGTTTTCCTGGATTTAGAGTGTGTCTTATTTTGTGTGATGTGGTGTGCAGCCCCAGTCAGACCTGTACGGACTAATCCAGGTGATGATCGTGGTGTTTGGGGAGGAGCCTCCAGTATTTTCCCGCCCCACAACGCAGAGCCCTTTCCAGGCATCTGGACCCCCCAATGGTGAGTGCAGAGGTGCCCCCCCACCCCATAATCATTCAGCATCTCACAGCGATGTCTCACTTTTCCAATGCACTCATCTTCCATACTTTTGCCTGTTTAATTATGATGATCTTCTGACCATACACAGTTTTCTTATCACCAGATTTATAGTTAGCATTTTCACCATTTTTTAATTGTAGGCCATTTTAGAGTGTTGTGGTTCAGTATTAAAGCCTTTTTTTACTCTGGTCTTGGGATCCTGGTGACAGGGCGCTGTTAGTACTCTCTGCCTGCAGATGGCGCCAGTGGCACTTTGTTGTGCTGCAGTAGAGAGCGGTCATGTCTGAGTGTGCTCTGCCCTTCTCGCCCACAGCGTCCTACATGCCCGGTATGCCAGCGGTGTCGCCTTATGGGCCCGGGCATGCTGCCAGCCCAGGGTGAGTGGGAGCACTGCACGCCCTGCACTGAGCTACACAGCGTTATAGCCCTCTACCATAGAAACTATGCACAGAAACACTGAGCTACAGAGCGTTATAGCCCTCTACCATAGAAACTATGGACAGAAACCTGAGCTACAGAGTGTTATAGCCCTCTACCATAGAAACTATGCACAGAAACACTGAGCTACAGAGCGTTATAGCCCTCTACCATAGAAACTATGCACAGAAACACTGAGCTACAGAGCGTTATAGCCCTCTACCATAGAAACTATGCACAGAAACACTGAGCTACAGAGCGTTATAGCCCTCTAGAAACCACAGAAACACTGAGCTACAGAATAGCTATAGCAACAGAAAAACACTGAGCTACAGACACTGAGCTACAGTCCTAGAAGGGGGCTCATCCTGTTACAGAGCTGTTCTAGTGTGTGGATGGGGGTGCGTGGGTCCAGCAGTCTGGTGTTGAATCCAGACTGCGCCAGCGCCCCCTATGGTGCACTGCCCTCAGCGCAGAGCCTGATTGGCTGTAGCAGAGCTCGGGAGGGGAGGGGCACTGGTAGTGGTATGACTGTTTTTAGCTTGACTGTTGGGCTGTGGAGTGAAAAGAAGCGCTTTGCTGAATGCCTGTTTAGTTCTTGTTTGCAGAGAAAGATGCAGAGATGGTAATTAGTGTGCTGTGTGTTCTCTCCAGTGGGTACCCTGGCTACCCTGGTTACCCCAGTGGAAACTCATACCCTGCCACAGCTGGTGCAAATCACTACACCTCCCAGACTCCTGTCACAACTGTTGGTAAGTTGCCCCACTGCCCTCTGGGAATTGTAGTGTCATGCTGCATGGCCTGCCTCACCCATGCTGTAAGGCTCTGCTGCACTCATGCAGGGTATCTGAGAGGAACATGCATTTGCTGTGAAGTATTTGACTGAATTCATTCATTTTTTTGCAAATTGATTGGTTCTGTTGACAAGCGCTGAGATTTTCTGGGCTTGTTGGATTGGTCAGATTGAACAATCCAGGCTTCCTCTTCCATTTCCTCTTCCTCATTTTCAAGATCTATTTTGGGAAAAAAATGTGTTGCATAATACCGCCTTCATACCTGAGGTAACTGGGAGTCCTGACTGTGGAGCAGTCATAAATGTTTCTGTAATAAAATGCTCTGCTGATGTGTGCGGTTTGCAGATCACATAATACAATTCAGTAAAAGTGCAGCTGGCATGACTATGGAGTTCAAATTATAACCTTTAACTCACACAAGCACCCGTTCCAAGGTAGATGCCTGTCCTCCACTGGGGTGTCACTACGTTTTACTACAACCTTTCTCTGACCATGACCTCTGACCTTTGCCCTGTCTGGAGTATGGCTTCTATTGTGAGGGTGGCCCAGAGCCAGTCTGCATTGGAAAGGTCGCGGCAGTAAGCGGAGCTGGGGTGGTAAAGGTCATGGGGCGTGGCGGGGGTCACGCTGAAAGGGCCTGTCTGCTCGGCTGCTAAATTTAGGGCAGCGGGAGTTCCTCTGGTGGGGTAGGGTTCCCTGGGCAGCCTTCAGAGCGGGCAGAGATCAACTCTGACATTAACACTGCTGACTTCGGCCTACGCCCCCGCCTGCGTCCTCCGCCTCCGCTCCCCCTCCTCCACCCTGTCCGTGCTCCTGTCCCAAACTCCAGCTGTCCCAAACTCCAGCTGTCCCAAACTACGGCCGTCACAAACGCTCCCGTCCCAAACTCCAGCCGTCCCAAACTCCAGCAGTCCCAAACGCTGGTGAACTCCAGGCATTCCTACTGCTTCGGACAGCGCCAAACTGCCACTGTCCCAAACAGCACGGCTTCTGTTCCCTGGATTTATCCATGCAGATCCCGTCCCTTGGAACGAAAGCTTCCTGTTATTATGTTGATTATATTATTGATACAGTTAAGGGCCAGTGAAGTTGGCCATGAAGCTAGTTATGATGCATGTATTTCTTAATTTTAATATACTTAATAGTTTATTTATAACTGTTGTATCCAATGTGTGGTGTGGATTTCATGCATTCGCAAGTATTGTTGCTGATGGTTAGTTTTTTTAAAAAGAATGTTGGGTGCTGGGCTGTGCTCAGGTGGGTCTAGCTTCAGGTTACAGTTGGCCAGGATGATCGTGCACCTGCCACCCCTGCTGGTCAGTGGGGAGTCTGCCAGTTTGGCTGTTAGGGTCAGGCTTCTGAAGAAGTGTCTTCCTCAGACTGGCGTCTGTGCTGCCTGGCCTGGTCTTCCTCAGACTGGCATCTGTGCTGACCGGTCGGGGACACTGCAGTGTGATGCGGAGCAGCGACTACCATGGCGTGTGCTCTCCTGTCTGCACCCCTGAATCGATGGTGGACCTCGCGGAAGTGAATGTTGGTTTAACAGCGTCCGGCCACACTGCAGAGGAATCAGGGGAAAAGAGCGAAAAACAGACATGGAATCAGGTCATAGAGAGCAAGGAGCAGAAACTACGGCTGCTGACAGTCTGGGTCCAGCATCTATTCCATTAACCCTTAGAAGAGCCAGTTTCCTGGAAGGTTTTTTTTTCCCCCACAAAATTCTAAGTCAGTGTTCTAGAACTCCATTGCTTTTAACTGCCAGTAGTGATTGTGACATCAGCATTAGAATGCTCAGTTGAGAAGTCTAATCACAAATTTGTGATGTTATGCCATAAAGGGGTAAACTGATGCGAAGTGTCTGCATCTCGGGATGGTGAGGTGGAGGGAGGCCTGAGCTGAAGATTTCAGGGTTCTTAATGCAGTGTAGATTCACCACAGTAATGTTCTAGAAATCAACATGCCTGGTTCCTAAGTGGGGGCCTTCATTGTG
>CM045898.1:48813518-48928518 GCA_025169545.1 Anguilla japonica
TAGCAGCGCGTCTTGATTGGTCGGCTGACAGGCGACAGACTCAGTGCCGTTACGTGAACACTAACTCTGCCCTACTGAAGGAAGCTGAAGGCTCTTTTGGGGAACAGAGAGAATTATGGTCCCTTGAGTGGGTAAACTGCAAATGTCATGTTTACTGGTTAACTTGGCGAAGAGTCACTGCTTTCGGTTGCTGCCACCCAGTCTCTACTAAATGTCTCTGGATCTGGTGGCAAAAAAAACAAACAAACTAAGAACTACAAATGCAGCTCTTTTGCAGCACTGAACCTGACTGACACTGTAACGTCTGTGGGGCAATGTGGGGTTCAGACTTGGTGTGGGGTTCAGATGCAGTGTGGGGTCCAGACGTGATGTGGGGTGGAGGGGGGTGCAGTGTTGGGTCTGTCAGCTCCGCATGCCTGCCGCTGGGTCACTGGGTTTCTGCTCTTTGGAAAGGGAGCCCCTGACGCCTCTGAGGAAAGGTTACTCAGTATAAATTATGCGCCACAACCTTTCAGGATGGACAGGAGATGAACTGTCCGATGATATATGCTACTTTCACCCTCTGGTTTTTAAAATGTAGGACTTGCTACTCAAACTTGGGGACATTGTTCGTTTTGGATGCCCTGAGCTTCTGTTTGAGGATGGTTGAGCCATTGACATCACTTCCTGTGTTGCGTTTAGACTTCCTTTGACCAGCCTTGTTGCCTGCAGGAACTGGATATTGCGGAGTTGATTTTGCTGCAGTACGTTATTCCTGGTTTGGGCCTGGTTAAGGCACTTAGGCTGTGTGCAGTCCTTGTGTGTCAGTTTCACCTAAATGCACACGTGCTACTGTAAAGCATTGAGCAGTGGGTCACATGGTACAAGGCAGAGTCAAAGTCCTCAGAAGGAAAGGTGTAGTTTTTTGTATGAAGTTGCCATTTTATTTTTCTGTCTTTATTTCATTTTTATTTACAATCTTTTTTGTTTCTGTGTTCTTGTTCTTTATAGACAGGTATGGCAAGTTCTTATTCTCTCAGATCTTGCTGGTAAGGGATACTCTTTTCTAGTTCAGGATTAATGTCGAAGACTAATACCAGATCTAAAAAAATTTAACTTCCTCCAATCTAACTTATATCAGGTGAATAATATCATATTTTGCATTTGAACTTTTACTAAATGCACTTTGTTGGACATGTACAATGGAAATATTGTTGTTGGGGATCCTATTTAGAAATAAAAAAATAATAATTTCCAAAAGCTGTTTTGTTTTGTTTTTATAATTAATGCAAACAGTAAGAATCTGGTGGTCCAGGAGTCTGGATGCCTACAGCTTCCTGTGACCATGGCAACACTGAATGCTGAGACACCCAGTCTCTAGGCACATAGGGCCACTCCTCTTTGATCGGTCTAAAAACTTCCCATGTGGCATATTTAGACCACTCACAGACGAGTGTGTTGTGTTCCTTGATAATAAGCAGGAATACACTTCCGCTGACTAAATCGAAGAGAGAACCAGAACTTCTGTTTGAAAGATACTGTGGGCAGTGGGGGGTGACTGGGCACAGTTTGGGTGTGTGAATGCTTTTTGTGCTGTCAACCGTTACTGAATAGGGTAAGGGGGCGGGGCTTCCCCCTCCACCAAACTGATTCCATTAACCCTTTGAAGAGCAGGCATTCTAAATCTGTGTTCTAGAGCTCCACTGCTTCCAGTTACCAGTAGTGATTGTGACATCAGCATTAGAATGTTCAGTTCAGAACATTCTACTCACATGTTTGTGATCAGAGGCCCAGCAAAGGAAGAGGCGAGAGACAATGTTGTGATTCCCCTGGAAGTTTTATTTTTGTGGCAGAGAGGATACAAACCAACCGATCCAGCTGCCTTAACAAGAAGGGCCCGAAGCTGCTTTTCTCTCGCGCGAAGCTCACCTTTGCTGAACACAGTCCTAACACACTACATACATGTGAGGATAAGGACCAGTTGGGAGCTTTATGGGGGGCGATGAGAAAAACAACTTGCCCGTCATACAGCCTGTCCTGGTGGTGCAGCAGTTTGACAACCGTGAGTGTGGGGCTGACTAAGGAGCAGGGCCGGGGTGTGGAGAAGCATCTTTGCAGGGACAGAGAGCTCAGGCTAAAACGAACCCTGCAGCCATCTAGCGGACAAGAAGCGCTAACAGACACACGTAGGTCGCTAACGGTTACACATCGGTCGGTAACGCACACACGTAGCTCACTAACGGTCATGGCTGTCCTTACAGCACAGGCTCATATTCTGACAGAAGCACACCAGACTACACAGCTTTGGTTCTCCAGAAAGGCAAGTTCCTATTTATATTTAAATAAGTAAAATAATAAAAATGTGTGAAGTTTGTTACCTGGTTTTATATTTCCATTGAAGTTTGTGAGGCAGTGAAAGGCTATGTCCAGTGCTCTTCAGCCGAAATGCTAAAATCAGGGTTAGGTCCAAGTTCTCTGGAGTGTGTGGGTGGCTGAGTTTCATCTGTAAGATGCAGCAGACCTGTTGGGACGGGGGTGGGATCCCTGATTTGAGTGAAACAGGGTGGCAGGGAATGGTTCTGTGCACGAATACAGAACCACGGCAGAATGGGAGCCAGAATGCTCAGGTGGTTAACTTCAAAGCTGTGTGTGCTGTGTGTTAAGTGCTGGGCTTGTGTCTACAGGAGGGATTAGACTAAATACAGTATGTACAACACACACATGCACACAGACAGATGGCCCTGTAACATTGCTTTACGACTATGAGAGAACCCTAACCACCACCACCACCCCCCCCCCCGCTGGGTGGAGCCAGAGCGGTCTGGTTGAGGGGTGTAACAGTTTGAGGTCAGTCTTGGGAGTGTTTGGTAGAAGGGGGACGTGCGTGGATCCAGTGATGGATTTAGGGTGGTCCCCCATGATCTCTTTGGGGGTGTGGGGAGGGGCAGAGGCAGGGGCGAGGGGTGTTGACAGGGGCCAGCGCGGGGGCGAGGGGGAGGGGCCGGGGCGGGGGCGAGGGGCGCAGTTTGGGGCGCGGTCCTCACAGCGTCAGCTCTTTCTGGACGCCCCACAGGGTCTCTGCGCTCTTCACCAGCTGATGCTCCTCCTCGGGCTTCAGGGTCATGCGGACCACGTCGGTCAGCCCACTGTTCCCCAGCACACACGGCACGCTGAGGAAGACCTCGTCCTTCACACCGTGCATGCCCTGGGGAGGAAGAGCGCGTCAAGGGTGTGTGTGTCTGTGAGAGTGCGTGTGTGTGTGTGTGTGTGTGTGTGAGAGAGAGTGTGTGTGTGTGTGACAGAGTGTGTGTATGTGCGTGTGTGTGCATGTGTGCGTGCGTGTGTGTGAGAATGTGTGTGTGTGTGTGTGTCTGTGAGAGTGCGTGTGTGTGTGTGTGACAGAGTGTGTGTATGTGCATGTGTGTGCGTGTGTGCGTGCGTGTGTGTGAGAATGTGTGTGTGTGTGTGTGTGTGTGAGAGAGTGTGTGTGTGTGTGTGTGCGTGTGTGTACCAGGTGGATTATGAAAACTCACCTGCACAAGGGTGGACACAGGGTGTACCTTCCTCAAGTTCTTGAGAATGGTCTCTACCAGGTCAGCGACGGACAGGCCGATGGCCCATGAGGTATACCCCTTCAGCTTAATGACTTCATAGGCACTGAGGACGAAGGGGGGAGGGGTGAGGGGTGAGGATTCATACACTCTGGGGGAGGTGCTGTAGAATAAGCTGAACTGTTTCCCTGTTTTTGAACTTTGTGTGCTTAGCTACGCTATGCTAGCTAACACAGCAATGAGGCCTGTTACAGCCCACCCACCCTGTTACAGCCCACCCCGTTACATCCCACCCCATTACAGCCCACCCTGTTACAGCCCACCCACCCCCTTACAGCCCACCCACCCTGTTACAGCCCACCCACCCAGTTACAGCCCACCCACCCTGTTACAGCCCACCCACCCTGTTACAGCCCACCCTGTTACATCCCACCCCGTTACATCCCACCCCATTACAGCCCACCCTGTTACAGCCCACCCACCCCCTTACATCCCACCCACCCTGTTACATCCCACCCACCCCGTTACATCCCACCCCGTTACAGCCCACCCACCCTGTTATAGCCCACCCACCCCATTACAGCCCACCCTGTTACATCCCACCCCGCTTCCACGCCCCCTTGGCACTGTGCATGAAATTCAGTTCAGCTGTTTATCAAGAGTTCCCAGCATACAAATGTACTGCATTCACCTGCATGAAATGGAAACTGCAATGCACAGACCAAGTATGACTGTGATTATTACTGCTGTGATACAGGAAGGCTTATTGATGCCTTTCTAATGTAATTCACAAAGGATGGTGATGGGGAGGGATGGGCAGGGCTGGGGGAGGGGGGCCTCGTGCGACTCACCCGTCGACCACCATTTTGTGGACGGCCTTCCAGTTCTCCGTGTCTTTGTCCGTTCCCATTTCGGGGTGCAGCTCTTTGAGGGAAACCCCGGCCACGTTCACCCCGCTCCACACCGGCACTGGGGAGAGAAGAGCTCAGTCAAGCTGACTGATCACCGCTGTTTCACGGGTGGCAGTGTAGTGCAGTGGTTAAGGAACTGGACTGTCAATGGAAGGGCCGCAGGTTCGATTCCCAGGTAGGACACTACCAGTGTACTCTTGAGCAAGGTGCTTAACCTTACTGTCCAGCTGTATAAGTGGATATTATGCCAAAAATAATGTAAAATCTGTGGGAAGTCACTCTGGGGAAGACTGTTAGCCAAATGCCTGTAGTGTAATGGCTTTGTTCTCTACCCAACTGGACGGCCCCATCTTTTAGTGTGTGGACCAGACGTCAGTCCTCTGTGAGATCAGACGAGTATTTTTTCTTCACAGGGAAGAAAAAATGCGAGGAGACAAAGACAGACACACTATTCGAGTCCCCGTGCTCAGACAGACAGACACACACACACACACAGACAGACAGACAGACTGACTGATGTGCCACCGGAGTCTCCGTGCACATACAGGCAGACAGACAGAGAGCAGGCAGACAGGCAGACAGACGGACAGAGAGCAGACAGACAGACAGACAGACAGAGAGCAGACAGACAGACAGGCAGACAGACAGACAGAGAGCAGACAGACAGACACAGAGAGCAGGCAGACAGACAGAGAGCAGGCAGACAGGCAGACAGACGGACAGAGAGCAGACAGGCAGACAGACACAGAGAGCAGACAGACAGACACAGAGAGCAGACAGGCAGACAGACGGACGGACGCACCGCTGGAGTCCCCGTGCTCTCCGACGATCCAGCCGTGGCAGCTGGAGGGGTGGATGTGCAGCCGCTCGCCCATCAGGAAGCGGAAGCGGGCGGAGTCCAGGTTGGTGCCGCTGCCGATGACGCGGTGCCTGGGGAAGCCGCTCAGTTTCCAGGCAACATAGGTCAGGATGTCCACTGCGGGGGGAGGGGGGGGGGGTGGAGGAGGGGGAGCTTGTTAGGTCAGGATGTCCACTGCGGGGTGGGGGTGGAGGAGGGGGGAGCTCGTTAGGCCTGGATGTCCACTGCGGGGGGGGGAGCTCGTTAGGTCTGGATGTCCACTGCGGGTGGAGGGGGGGGAGCTTGTTAGGTCAGGATGTCCACTGCAGGGGGGTGGGAGGGGCTTGTTAGTGTCATATGACGCGCTCGCCGCAGCTGAATGCAGCTCTTGGAGTTGCGGTGGTAACCTGTGTGGCTCACGCAGTCCAGGTGGGATTAGCTTTCCCTGCTGGAAATGTGAGCCTGATCATGCCCAGGCTGAACAACACAGCAGCTCAGATCTCAGTCTCCACCCTGCTGAGGGGAGCTGGAGCTCGGTGCTGCAGCTGCTGTGTATTATGTGTGTCCAACAGTAGCAGGTAATGATAATGCTGCTTACGGTGTGTACTGTTGCAGATGTAGCACAGCAGCTATGGAACTTGTGAAGGTGAATTGTTAGCATGCTAGCTGGCAATAATGATTATTATTCTATTACAATAAGGCTTGTGTTTTAATCTTCCCAGATATTGACAATCCCACTATAACCTGAGGAAGGATTTAAATGATTTTTGATGATGATTTTAAAACTTTGTGATTCCCTCGTTTGCAAAGCTTCTGAAGTAAGTAATCAGGACGCTCATAAGGGATCTCAGCTGTGTCTCTCCCTCCCTCCATCCATCTTGTCCTCCCTCCATCTCTCTCTCCTTTCTTCCCACCCTTACCCCCTTCTAGTCCTACTTTCTCACACACTCAAATTTGCACTCTCTCCCACCCTCCCTGCCTCCCTCCCTCTCTCCTGCCCTCACAGCTTCCTCCTTCCCTCCCTCCCTCCCTCTCTCTCTCCCTTCCCTTCCCTCCCCTCCTCTCCCCTCCCCCCTTCCTTCCCCTCCCTCACCGGGGTTTGAGACCACGAGGATGATGCAGTTGGGGCTGTACTTGACGATGTTGGGGATGATGAACTTGAAGATGTTGACGTTGCGCTGAACCAGGTTCAGGCGGCTCTCCCCCTCTTGTTGGCGAGCGCCAGCTGTCACCACGACGACCTTGGAGTTGGCGGTCACACTGTAGTCTGAGAACAAAGTCAAAGACGCCCCACTTCACCAACACGAAGCCCCAGATCTGCCCCACAAAACTGAGGAGCACAGGAACTCCTTCATGCTCAGCACACACTCAGGTAATGACGAACCCCAACAGATTTCTGAGCATCTCTCCTGATGCTAACATCCTGTATTCATTCTGTTTGGTTCTGCTCTCTCTGCTTCCTGAGCTTTTCTGTTCAGTAGCTGTTTTTCCAGTTTTATATGCAACAGTGCAATATGCACGAGGCTCTGTTATTGTCCTCGGTCATGTCCCTACCCAGCCCCCCCCACTCCTCACCAGCCCTACCCACTCCTCCCCAGCCCCACCCACTCCTCACCAGCCCCACCCACTCCTCACCAGCCCCGCCCACTCCTCCCCAGCCCCGCCCACTCCTCACAAGCCCCGCCCACTCCTCACAAGCCCCGCCCACTCCTCACCCTTGTCGGCCACAATTTTGGGCGTGCGCAGGAAGAGCCCCCCGTGCTGCAGGTCCATGGCCTCGCCCTTCAGCTTGTCCTCCATCACATCCACCAGCGCCACCTCGTCCGCCAGCTCCTGCTCGCCATGGTGGGGGGGGGGGGGGGGGGGAGATGAAGAGCAGCTCAGCCTCTCTGTCATTTACACTATCACTCTATCACGCATACAGAGAGCAGCTCCTGCTCACTGGGGGGAGGGGGGGCAGCTCAGCCTCTCTGTCCTCTGCGCTCTCACGCTCTCACGCTCTCACGTGTACAGAGAGCCGCCGTGTCATCAGACAGCGGCATGCTGGGGGAATTCTCTCCGTGCGAAGCGTGGCCTTATGCCATTACAGCCTCCCCGGGCCCTCGCCCTTCACCGTGCGGAGGATGAGGATGTCATAATCACACTGACCCCCACACAGGCTTCTAGTTTATTCCTCTCCAGAGAGAGGTACCAGCCTGCCTCACCCCCTTGCCCCGCCCCTTTCCTCACCTTAATCAGGATGCTGACGGCCGACGCCATGCCAACCATGCCGACACCCACCACCGTCACCTTGTTCCTGGAGCCAACTGGCTCCTCCTTCATCACATGAGTGATCAGCTTCTCGTGTGTGGATGACATCACCACAGCCTGGGGGGGGGGGGGGGGGGGAGACAGAGGGAGGGTAGAGCGAGTGTGAAAATAAAGTTACACATGTTAGTCTGTGGGTGAGACTGTTGCGTAATCTCTGAAAGGCCCCTTCTGTGTCAGAGACCACAGTCACTCCCTCCCACATTCCGTAGTTATAGACTAAGAGGTTAATTTGGATAAGCCTAAACTGTTTTTCAATAACTTCACAAGAGGACTTTCCTATCACTATAAATAAGAAAAGCATGTTTAAATGCCTCCCTTCACTGGCTGGACTTATAAGAGAAATAAATACATGAGCATCGACTCCAGAGTCTCAAACTAAATTCCCAGAGGGCCTCGCGCCTGCGGGTTTAGCGAGTTCCTCTCAGGCCTCGACAACAAGATGTGTGGATTCTTCAGACAGTCTCTGACTGAAACCTCTGGTGCCAAGAACACCCCAAAACCAGCAGACAGTGCGGCCCCCCAGGCCTGGGGCCTCACTCCTGTGCTCTACTGCAGTGGCTCTTGCTAAATCACACATCTTCAAACAGACAGAAATGATGGGTCACCTAGGCAACTGTCCCTGCTCAGTGCACTGAGTACTATTATGGGATGTATTTTTTTACTCCTGGTTGAGAGGATCACCAGGTCTTGGCTTACTCGTTACTCATAGCAGTGTATGCAGAAGCTGGTAGGAATGGTGACTTACTGCCCATAACCATTACGCCCTGAACGCAGTTTCCACCGGAGACCTGGTATCTGTCTGGGTTATGATATCATCTTTATCTAAACATTCTCACCGCTGCTACATTCAGGTGATTTCTCGCCATGTATTGCACATCGCGAGTGAGAGGGATACAGGATCCCATGCAGGTGCGGGGAGTCAGCTCTTCTGGAGTTTTCCCTTTACAGAAGACTGGTCTGGGTCTTCCCAGCATGCACTGCTGCATCTGTTACATATCATGTCCCTCTACAGTTATTGTGAGATGACTACAACAATGCTACACAACAAACAAATGTCGTTTCTGCTCCCGCATAAAAACACCAAAGCCTTTTACGACGTATGCATTCAAAGAACAATCGATCTTTGTATTTCAAATGTCTACGATCGGATTTATTATTTCCTTACCCCACAAGGAATAGGCTACGTTATCTCTTAAACTACAATTCTAAATATCAAAGCTTTGGGGTCGTTAATATAAGTCAGTCGCTTGTCCCTTAAGACCAAACATTTTTTTACTGCCTACATATTCAGCCATGATCTGAAAACGGGAACAAACTGCTGGAAGCGAAATGGATTCAACATACCGAAGCCTGCCTAATAACCCCATTCGCGATGAATGTTACTCTTTCCCCATAGATGCGTTACTTTTTTATAGATACGTTAGCTTTACATGTTGGGACCTCACGGCCGTGACGTAGCTCGCAGTGCAGCTGAATATGAATGACAAGCGTAACCGGGCTGTTCAGTGGTAACGCCCGCAGAAAATATGCGCGGTGCTCTGTACTTGTTCTCAGAGTTAATAGTAATAGTGCTGGCCAGTCGGCGGTGAGATGAATTCCCCTTTAGTAGGAACAGTCATATCCGCAGCTATCACACGACAACCAATATCTGTGTAATTTCCACATCATCTTGAACGTGCTCCACGAAATCATCCTTTCAGTGGCAGCTACTGCGGTGAGTCAGAAACGCTGATGTCATCTCTGTCGCACCGGCTAGCCTGAAACTGCACGTACGCGCGCACTGACGGCTAAGGGCGTTCGGCGTTTCAATAAATACAATTACTTTTCATTCCTGCGAAGACTGAGATGCAAATTACCAATGCCAACAACTTATCATTTTCTACAGTTATTTGTTACATTTATCTTGCTTTACAGTGGAAACTAATAAATAATAAACTAATTAACACAATAGCCTATTGCGATTGGCCTGTTGGACCAAACGATATTCATAGCCCTTTACAACGCAATCTGACCCAGAGCAGTCTGAATTAGTATTACTGTACTATCCTTGTCGGTTTAAATAAAATACAGTTGAATGTTAGCAACCGTCTAGCCGTAAAGGTCAGGGCGGACATTGTATTTAGGTAACTTTTTATTATTATTAATACCTATTTTAATTTCAGTTACATCTTACCAAACCAATGAAATTACGGTAACCAAAAAATATAGGTAAATAGTATAAACGTACCATAGAAACCAAACTTTATTCATTAATTGTATTCATTCAGCCGTAGTAGTACTGATCGTTTAAAATGCTAATAATTTGGCGTTGTATGCGTCCAGTTAAATATAGAGCCGCATTTGCGACCCGAGGGATAAATTAATCTCATTCCTGGGTCACCTTTCATGCATGAACAGGCAGTTATCATGCCATTATAAATCAATACGAGAACCACTGACCACCATTGTTATACACAGTTTATTAGGCTTTCCCGGAGTTATGTAAACTACCATTTTTAAAACAACAAAGTAACAAAGTTAGCCGCTACGATTTACGTTTTTTTTACGTAACTGCTACAGCATCCTGCGCTCGTTCGTATCAGTAGTGCGTGTTCAGAATAATAATTTTTAAAAATTGGCATAATATCAATAATACGACTACTTTATAAGGAGTGCAGCAAATGCAGTCAGTGTTGCTTAACATCTGACTAGAAAGCCATAATATGCCCGTAATGCCCAGGTAACTCCGCATCTCTGTCACGAGCTCGTGCAACAGCTTGACTCAACCAACAAAACTGGGTTAGTAGCAAAAGAAGAGGGATAGACAGAGAGAGGCAGATTCGCGGACTATTACATCACAAAATTAGGATGTAACGAGCACTTATCCATCCCTTCCGTGAAAATACTACACTTGCACTGAATCAAGGGCTTACACAGACGGCAGAAAAGTATGTTTCTGTACACGTGCCCAGTCATATATATATCATATATATGTATATATATTACCAGAGGAAACTGCAGGAGGATACACATTTTCTATGAGCCGCATTGAATCCGTTTCCGGCTCTGAACATCGCATAGTTGTGAGGCATACAGGCGTGAATCACAAGTAATGTGCTTCTCTCAGACTATGACCTTCACAAAAAAAGAAAAATAACGGCATCAGAATTATAGTTAGCCTAATGTCCGTGGCGGTTGGTGATGCTGAAACTGCGCTCAACCGGTGGCACTGTTAGATAGGCCTGCAACAATTTCAGCGGCTACTATCTCTATTGCTTTTACTGTTGAAGTTGTTACATGTCTGTAATTTGTGTTGATCCTCACCTTTTAAATTTCCGTCACAGTAGAAAATACGCTGAAGCTTTTAGCTGGAATGTCTTCGATTGGGCTCTCCCTCTCTCCCGAGCGCTAGATGTTCGTAGCTCTGCAGCAGTGACGAGGGAGGCGGAGCTGGTCGCTGTTTAAATATCCGCACGCGCCTACTGACGCTGTGCACGAAGAGTTAATTCGGGCGTGGCTTGGTATCTTGTGCTTAATGTCACGTCCAAAGAAGCGTTCTGCTGTGTGAAACCGCCGAGAGGAAATGCCAGGGAAGCACTTGCAGTTATAGAAGGCCTTCCATATGCACTTGACCACTCACGGTTAAAAACTACGTAAGTATGTCTGTTGCTGTGGTGTGGGGTTCCCATACCTTTGATAAGAAAAGTTTACAACGTGTTTAATCTGTCGAAGTGGCCTGAAATACAACAAAACAAACGTTCATGCAGTTGGACCTATTCCACGCCCAACTGCATTAAAGTAAATTCATCGTTATATTAGTTTAACTGACGGAATACCCACAGAAACGTGACAAAAAGAATAAGTACACATTCATTTAACAGTGTGCACACAAACGTTAAGAATAGGCGAGGTTAAACTAACAATAAAAGAACACAATTTCCCAGTACAAAATTTAGTAGAAGTGCACAAAATAAGAGGAAGAAGTCCCTCCTCTTCATTTTATTGAGCAGTGGCTTGGACTGGTTTGGGCCAAATTCTGGTTTAAAGTGCGCCTATCTCTGTTGTTGGATGAGTTAAAATTAGGAAGCATTTTTTCACGCAGAGTAGTCACTGTGTGGAATAGCCTGTCAGGTCATGTAGTAGAGGCAGAAACTCTGGGGATTTTCAAGACCAAGCTTGATACGGTGTTAGATACAATCGAGTCTGTAGGTAATCAGAACACTGGGCACAATTTACATTACATTACATTACAGGCATTTGGCAGACGCTCTTATCCAGAGCGACGTACAACAAAGTGTATAACCATAACCAGGAACAAGTATGACGAAAACCCTAGAGAGAAGTACCGGTCCAAGTGCAGGGAACAACCGCATAGTTCAACTTGGACCCTGAAGGTTAAACTGATTAACACTAATACAACGAGAACGGCAACAACTACTGCTTGTAATTTTTTTTTTGTTTTCCTCCTCCACTGCGTTAAGACAGTTAATGCACCTAAGTCGCCTACGAAACAGCTGCCTAGTTACAACCCTAAGCTTACAGTCATTTACAGGGGGGTAGGGAGGGATGGGGAGAGGTGCAGCCTGAAGAGGTGAGTCTTCAGTCGTTGTTTGAAATGGGTCAGTGTCTCAGCTGTTCTGACCTCCACGGGGAGGTCATTCCACCATCGTGGGGCCAGAACAGACAGGAGATGTGTTCTGGAAGTGCAGGTGCGAAGAGGGGGAGGTGCCAGGCGTCCTGAGGTAGCAGAACGGAGGGATCTGGCTGGCATGTAGGGAATTTGGTTAGGAAATGGAGAGCATTGTTGGGCTGAACGGCCTGTTCTAGTCATTATGTCGTGTTAAAAACGATTGCTGTTTGTCAAAACTCAACAGCCAAATTAAAGAGGAGTTAAATAAACACATCCCCAGCAGTCCAAGGGAGCACAAAGAAGTCCATTTAAATGAACAGCACGGATTTGCTTAGTTTTGTTTGATGTTTGCATAGTGTATTTTATCTCATAAAAAAACACGTTTTCAACGTACAAAAATGCCAAGTTGCTCAAAAGTATTGATATCAAAATGACGCCAAGTTACGGTAATACAAACAATATAGGCTATCTTGCCTCACCGAAATTAAATAACATGTATTCCAAAGCAATGCTACCCAATATTTCCTCAGTTCTTTCAAGTCACTTGAAAGAAAGTCAATATTCAAGCTAAAGTTATGCCCTTGCAGCTGCCACACCCCCCCTTTGACGGGACGGTGAGGGTTGGCAATTTGTCACATGGTCCATATTCTGTTGATAGTGGTTATTACACAGTCCTTTACGAGGCAACTTGACTGCAAAATAAGCACAAAGCTGGAATGCTGGTCCAATTCTTAAAAAATGAAATAAAATTCAAACCACAGTGAAGGCAAGCAGAGCAAGTATGAAGATAATCAGCTGTCTTCATTGTTATCTGAGGAGACCTCCATGTCCAAGCAGGATGCAGTCTGGTACATTTCAGTTATGACCCAGAGGTATACTTACTTTAGGACACACTAAGGTAAATCTGAAGCTGAGGCATAACACTTTTGAGAGAGACTCCAATGCAGGCTTAGCTTGACATTGTCTGAAATCACCGACAAGGGACATTCCAGAGTTCTGTCTTGGATGGAGGTTTCCTGATGTAGCAAGTCACGTGGTATTACGCTGAATTTCCCCCTCTGAACCCGATGGGGCCGTGAAATCGTAGAGCGTATCATAGAGTTCAGTGCGTAGCTCAACATGCAGAGAGCCCCCTTACTGCAACGCGGAAGCTGAGTTACGGCTGCGGTAACCATGGAGATAACACGCATTACGAAATGTGATCCTTGTCTCTTCCTGTCTACCCTTTCAGGTGCACCAACTTGTTGGGTCGGACCCTTCAGACCGTGAAAGCGATAGCTGAAGGTAGGCTAACCTAATGTAAGAGCATAAGCTAAATATTTTTTATTGTAGATATAATGTAACCACGAAATGTGCACTAAATTAGCGTTTTGTGATAAATCGTCCATTTATCTGGTTGCTCGTCACGTGGATGTAAAAAATTTCAGTGCGAAGTTTGACGAGGACCCTCTGCCATATATTTCGGTTATATTTCGATGTCAGTTTAACTTGCAAGAGAGGATGAGCGTTAATAACGCACGTAGCCTACGTTTCACGACCACATCCAATATTAATCAAAGCGTTGCTTAGTTACCAGGAAAGTTACCACATAGGAAATTACAGTACACTGGTTTAGTAATGCCCACACCAGAATCAGATACCCACACCGGGCCAGATAGACTGTAGAAAATACAGTGTCATAATGTCTCCATAATGTCTGGGACAAAGGCTTATTTTTTATTATTGATTTGGTTCTGTACTCAACAAATTTAGATTTGTAATCAAACAGTTCTCACGTGGTTAAAGTGCAGATTCTCCTCATATATTAAAGGGTATTTTTCTACATATTGATTTCACTGTATAGAAATTACAGCACTTTCTATACACACAACACCCCCCGACCCTCCTAATTCAGGAAACCATAATGGTTGAGACATATGGCTTCGCAGGAGTTTATAATTAGTCGAGTGAGTTCCGTTGCTCCTAAGTGCAGGTGTAAGAGAGCTTTCAGTATTTAGTCTTGAGTCTAGGCGTTTGATTGTCATTGGAGTCTGTTATTGGCGTTCTTCAACATGAGGATCAGAGTAGGGCCAGTGAGTCAAGGAAGCTCGATCTGATTCCAATTGAACATGCATCTCATATGCTGAAGAGAAAACTTAAGGCTGCTTGCCCCTGAAACAAGCAGGACCTGAAGATGGCTGCAGTACAGGCCTGGCAGAGCAGCACCAGGGAAGTGCAGTACAGGCCTGGCAGAGCAGCACCAGGGAATATACTCAGTACCTGCTGATGTCTATAGGCTTCCAGGAAAACTATGAATATTTAATTGCTGAAAAATGACTGGAAACCTTAAAACTAGATGTAACAAAATGTTAAAAATACATCATTGTCAACCATATAGCAACCATTGCGTCTTTTATGAGGCTATGTAGACAACAAATTACATCACAAATGCCTGGAAGGCATGAGTTGTGGTTTTTTTCATTCATTCAATCCCTCCAGAACCACAACGACAAAGTGTGCATTTATATGTACATATGTGGGAAATAAACTTTCTGTGTTATAGTAGGCTATCCTTTTAAAATATTTTTAAAACCATAAGACTGAAATTAAGTTTTAATTGAAACATAGATGTACGATGTCCGGTCCACCGTTCTTACTGAAGAATTTTCATTATTAATTCAATGTGTGACAAGCAGTAGGATAGCAGTCTAAGGGCTTGATTTACTAAGGCCTTTAGCATTTGCAAAATCATTTAGCACACGCAAAACCAATGACGTGACCAATGATTGGTCACCACATTTGTTTTTCCACCAATCATTGGTTGCGTTATTGGTTTTGCACATGCTAAAGGTCTTGGTAAGTCAGGCCCTGAGTGTTTCCCCAGTTTCCCTGTATATAGATCCTAGGGCTTATTACAAGTGACATCTCGAAGCTTATTAACGCAAGATCATCTCCAGGGCCTATTTTGGTGCTTAGTTGGATGCATCGTGCTAAGTCCCATCGCAGCTACAGCTGCCTGTTCCTCTGGAGAGCTCCACTGAACGCAGCTGAGATTTCACCATTAACATCCTGCAGAAGTCAGTTGAACAGACTGCGTGGATTAAAGGGGCAATATGATGCTGATGCTAATGACTTGCAGCCATTTTAATTTTGTGTAGTTGGTAACCAATTACATTTCTTTCTGTAAGCGTATTGCTCTCATTTGTCCTAATTGAATGGGATTTTAGGGGGTGGGATCTCTCGCTGTGGTTGTGCAGTGCTTTGCTGGATATGGAAATGAGTTCAGCACAGGGGAGGATGGTGTGCTGCTGTTTCATATGGAGCCAAACAGGCTTCAGCTTCAGCTCTGTGCTGTTCTCTATCTGTGCTGCTCTCCTCTGTGCTGATCTCCTCTGCGCTGCTCTCTATCTGTGCTGCTCTCTATCTGCGCTCTATCTGCGCTGCTCTCTATCTGTGCTGCTCTCCTCTGTGCTGCACTCTATCTGCGCTGCTCTCTATCTGTGCTGCTCTCCTCTGCTCTGCTCTCTAGCTGTGCTACTGTCCTCTGTGCTTCTCTCTATCTGTGCTGCTCTCCTCTCTAGCTGTGCTACTGTCCTCTGTGCTTCTCTCTATCTGTGCTGCTCTCCTCTCTAGCTGTGCTACTGTCCTCTGTGCTTCTCTCTATCTGTGCTGCTCTCCTCTGCTCTGCTCTCTAGCTATGCTACTCTCCTCTGCGCTGCTCTCTATCTGTGCTGCTCTCCTCTGTGCTGCTGTCTATCTGCGCTGCTCTCTAGCTGTGCTGCTCTCCTCTGAGCTGCTCTCTAGCTGTGCTGCTCTCCTCTGCGCTGCTCTCTAGCTGTGCTGCTCTCCTCTGTGCAGAATGCCTGTGCAGTCTTTGCTGTTGACCGAAATGTAGGTCATATGTTCTGTACTTTAAAAAGGGGGTGAGGGTGATCTGAGTAACAGCTGATGTCAGCCTTTCTTGTAAAGGTGTGAGGGCATCCAAAACCAGGCCAGAATTACTGTAAGTAACATAGCTGTGATCTTGGCTGACATTTATGGGCGACATAGCTCGGGAAGTAAGAGCGATTGTCTGGCAGTCGGAGGGTTGCCAGTTCAAAACCTGGGCGTGTCGAAGTGTCCTTGAGCAAGACACCTAACCCCTAACTGCTCTGGCGAATGAGAGGCATCAATTGTAAAGCGTTTTGGATAAAAGTGCTATATAAATGCAGTTCATTTACCATT
The DNA here is from genome assembly GCA_025169545.1 of Anguilla japonica. Classification (NCBI taxonomy): domain Eukaryota; kingdom Metazoa; phylum Chordata; class Actinopteri; order Anguilliformes; family Anguillidae; genus Anguilla; species Anguilla japonica. The sequence continues at coordinate 48,829,920 of CM045898.1, forward strand.
TTAAAGGTATGAAAAATTTGGCACAAAATGGGTGCCAGTGAATAGCATTGTATACCCTTTTAAACTGCAGAACAATACATTTCTGTAAATTATTACAAGGAATGTAGATGTAAGAAAAACACTCTTTACGGGTCTTTCATGTCCATTAAACCATGACTACTCTCGTACTCTTGCACTCTTGTACTAGTTGGATTTTAAAACTAGCAAGAGTGAGCAATGCTTTATTTAGGAAGCACAAAAGGTAACCGCAGACATTGCTGTTGAAGTGGTATTGTACAGTAAACTTAAACAGAACTGTTTTATTCAGTTATATCACAATAGTGCCATCTAGTGCATTAATAATCACAGTGCACCCATAACCCACATCTAATACTAATACTCAGCATGTAGGTACGTTAAAAAATATTACATGCAAATGCAATCATTAGAACATTTTCACATTAGATGTTTATTAAGAAAGCGATGAGACAGGATGAAAGTAAGATCTGTTTTTATGTTTATGAAAGTATTATTCGCGTAACATGATTTATGAAAGAGAAAATAAAAAGCCAAAATCACTACAGCACTGCACATTTCAAAATTATCTAGTGATTGTTTGTGATTGTTTGATTAAAATGTAATTAAGCCTCATTTATCAGGAGAATTTGAATAACTGCAGTGCAACATACCCAATGCACTTTAGCAATCAATATAATTTGACCAGCAGAGAGAGACACTGAGAGCAGCATCCCTGCCTCAGGGAATATAGTTTCATTTATACTGCAACTTGGTTTGGCTGTTTGTCTCCTGCCTTTCCACAGAGTAAAGCGTGATGCTTATGCCTTATTACAGATTTTTATTAACAGCATGTACATTTTGTGTAAAGCAGGGAAAACATTAAAGGTCCCTCATTATAGGTCTCTTCCTCTGAGCAGTATTGTTTTCAAAGATCAGTTTCTAATTACTCAAAGCATTCATGTTGGAGCTAAAAAAAAACAAACTATGATAATAACCCATAAGATATTGTCCACCAGAACTGGCATCTTTCTCATTGGCCCCTTGGGCCAGTGTGTGTGTGTGTGTGCTCCAAAACTGACAGAGCACTCGGGTCAGTGTGTGTGTGCGTGCTCCTAAACTCTTCTGAACTGGAAGGAGGGAGGACCCTGTTGGGGATGAGGTGAGCCCAGCCATTCCACAGTCCAGAAGTTAGAAAAGCAGTGAAGTAAAGAGCAGCTGAACCAGATCTCTAGCTGTTGAGTGAGGTGTGCTTTGTTTGGGTTGGAGTGAAAACCTACAGGACAGTAGATCTCCAGGAGCAGGGTTGGGCAGCTCTGCTCTTGCTGTTGAGTGAGGTGTGCATTGTTAGGGCTAGAGTAAAACCCTACAGGATAGTAGATCTCCAGGAGCAGGGCTCTAGCTGTTGAGTGCTCTGTTAGGGTTGGAGTGAAGCAGTGGACAGTAGATCTCCAGGAGCAGGGTTAGGGTTAGGTTTAGATTCAGGGCTGGGCTGGTTTATATCCTGCCAGGCTGAGCTCTCAGGGGCTTCCTCCCCCGGGGTGTGCAGGACTGGGCTGGGCAGCTCCGGTCCTGGAGGGCCAGTGCAGGTTTTTACGGCCTCTAGGTACCCTGGTTGAATGAGCTAATTAGTCATTACACAACAACAGTGGCTAACTCGTAGATTAGACCTCAGTAAAATGTTACAATACAGACACACAGGCATAAGAACAATCATCCGCTGCTGTTCATAGCTATCATGGAATGTAGCTGAAATGTCAGGCCGTGTAAATGATTGTGCTAATTGAATAGTAGAGAGCATAAGCTGGCCTGAACTCTCGAAGCAGCCGTAGCCCTCCTTGCTCAGCCCTGCGGTAGAAGCACAGCGTGCTTAGTGACCTTTTCCGCTTCTGTCCTGAAACCTGCCGCTGGTCTGCCGATATCACACAGAGCTCCTCTCCTCAAACCTGCCGCTGGTCTGCCGATATCACACAGAGCTCCTCTCCTCAAACCTGCCGCTGGTCTGCCGATATCACACAGAGCTCCTCTCAAACCTGCCGCTGGTCTGCCGATATCACACAGAGCTCCTCTCCTCAAACCTGCCGCTGGTCTGCCGATATCACACAGAGCTCCTCTCAAACCTGCCGCTGGTCTGCCGATATCACACAGAGCTCCTCTCAGACCTGCCGCTGGTCTGCCTATATCACACAGAGCTCCTCTCAAACCTGCCGCTGGTCTGCCAATATCACACAGAGCTCCTCTCAAACCTGCCGCACTGGTCTGCCGATATCACACAGAGCTCCTCTCAAACCTGCCGCTGGTCTGCCGATATCACACAGAGCTCCTCTCAAACCTGCCGCTGGTCTGCCGATATCACACAGAGCTCCTCTCAAACCTGCCGCTGGTCTGCCGATATCACACAGAGCTCCTCTCAAACCTGCCGCTGGTCTGCCGATATCACACAGAGCTCCTCTCCTCAAACCTGCCGCTGGTCTGCCGATATCACACAGAGCTCCTCTCCTCAAACCTGCCGCTGGTCTGCCGATATCACACAGAGCTCCTCTCCTCAAACCTGCCGCTGGTCTGCCGATATCACACAGAGCTCCTCTCAAACCTGCCACTGGTCTGCCGATATCACACAGAGCTCCTCTCAAACCTGCCGCTGGTCTGCCGATATCACACAGAGCTCCTCTCAAACCTGCCGCTGGTCTGCCGATATCACACAGAGCTCCTCTCAAACCTGCCGCTGGTCTGCCGATATCACACAGAGCTCCTCTCAAACCTGCCGCTGGTCTGCCGATATCACACAGAGCTCCTCTCAAACCTGCCGCTGGTCTGCCGATATCACACAGAGCTCCTCTCAAACCTGCCGCTGGTCTGCCGATATCACACAGAGCTCCTCTCAAACCTGCCGCTGGTCTGCCGATATCACACAGAGCTCCTCTCAAACCTGCCGCTGGTCTGCCGATATCACACAGAGCTCCTCTCAAACCTGCCGCTGGTCTGCCGATATCACACAGAGCTCCTCTCCTCAAACCTGCCGCTGGTCTGCCGATATCACACAGAGCTCCTCTCCTCAAACCTGCCGCTGGTCTGCCGATATCACACAGAGCTCCTCTCCTCAAACCTGCCGCTGGTCTGCCGATATCACACAGAGCTCCTCTCAAACCTGCCGCTGGTCTGCCGATATCACACAGAGCTCCTCTCCTCAAACCTGCCGCTGGTCTGCCGATATCACACAGAGCTCCTCTCAAACCTGCCGCTGGTCTGCCGATATCACACAGAGCTCCTCTCAAACCTGCCGCTGGTCTGCCGATATCACACAGAGCTCCTCTCAAACCTGCCGCTGGTCTGCCGATATCACACAGAGCTCCTCTCCTCAAACCTGCCGCTGGTCTGCCGATATCACACAGAGCTCCTCTCCTCAAACCTGCCGCTGGTCTGCCGATATCACACAGAGCTCCTCTCAAACCTGCCGCTGGTCTGCCGATATCACACAGAGCTCCTCTCAAACCTGCCGCTGGTCTGCCGATATCACACAGAGCTCCTCTCCTCAAACCTGCCGCTGGTCTGCCGATATCACACAGAGCTCCTCTCCTCAACCTGCCGCTGGTCTGCCGATATCACACAGAGCTCCTCTCAAACCTGCCGCTGGTCTGCCGATATCACACAGAGCTCCTCTCCTCAAACCTGCCGCTGGTCTGCCGATATCACACAGAGCTCCTCTCAAACCTGCCGCTGGTCTGCCGATATCACACAGAGCTCCTCTCAAACCTGCCGCTGGTCTGCCGATATCACACAGAGCTCCTCTCAAACCTGCCGCTGGTCTGCCGATATCACACAGAGCTCCTCTCCTCAAACCTGCCCGCTGGTCTGCCGATATCACACAGAGCTCCTCTCCTCAAACCTGCCGCTGGTCTGCCGATATCACACAGAGCTCCTCTCAAACCTGCCGCTGGTCTGCCGATATCACACAGAGCTTCTCTCCTCAAACCTTCCGCTGGTCTGCCGATATCACACAGAGCTCCTCTCAAACCTGCCGCTGGTCTGCCGATATCACACAGAGCTCCTCTCAAACCTGCCGCTGGTCTGCCGATATCACACAGAGCTCCTCTCAAACCTGCCGCTGGTCTGCCGATATCACACAGAGCTCCTCTCAAACCTGCCGCTGGTCTGCCGATATCACACAGAGCTCCTCTCAAACCTGCCGCTGGTCTGCCGATATTGCACAGAGCTTTGGGGCAGAACCCACTGGTTTTCTGGACTGGATAACAGACCAGTTGCAAGACTGAGTCAAGAGCGATATACATCCCCTTTAATGATAAGTTTTTGTAGTAAAATTTAACCATGAACCAAGGCAGCTAGTTTAAAAATAAAACAAAAATCAAGTATTATATGTGAAATTAATAGTATCTCGTTTAAATACCCCTGATATATATGAGAGCCGCCTGCTATGAGAGCAGCTATGAGAGCTGCCTGCTATGAGGGCTGCTATGAGAGCTGCTATGAGAGCCGGTATGAGAGCTGCTATGAGAGCTGCTATGAGAGCCGCTATGAGAGCTGCTATGAGAGCCGCTATGAGAGCAGCTATGAGAGCTGCTATGAGAGCCTCTATGAGAGCTGCTATGAGAGCCTCTATGAGAGCTGCTATGAGAGCTGCCTGCTATGAGGGCTGCTATGAGAGCTGCTATGAGAGCCGCTATGAGAGCTGCTATGAGAGCCGCCTGCTATGAGAGCCGCTATGAGAGCTGCCTGCTATGAGGGCTGCTATGAGAGCTGCTATGAGAGCAGCTATGAGAGCAGCTATGAGAGCTGCTATGAGAGCTGCTATGAGAGCCGCTATGAGAGCTGCTATGAGAGCTGCTATGAGAGCCGCTATGAGAGCTGCCTGCTATGAGAGCCGCTATGAGAGCTGCCTGCTATGAGAGCTGCTATGAGAGCTGCCTGCTATGAGAGCCGCTATGAGAGCTGCTATGAGAGCTGCTATGAGGGCTGCTATGAGAGCTGCTATGAGAGCTGCCTGCTATGAGAGCCGCTATGAGAGCTGCCTGCTATGAGAGCTGCTATGAGAGCTGCCTGCTATGAGAGCCGCTATGAGAGCTGCTATGAGAGCCGCTATGAGAGCTGCCTGCTATGAGAGCCGCTATGAGAGCTGCTATGAGAGCCGCTATGAGAGCCGCTATGAGAGCCGCCTGCTATGAGAGCCGCTATGAGAGCAGCTATGAGAGCCGCTATGAGAGCTGCTATGAGAGCCGCTATGAGAGCCGCTATGAGAGCTGCTATGAGAGCCGCTATGAGAGCCGCTATGAGAGCCGCTATGAGAGCCGCTATGAGAGCTGCTATGAGAGCTGCTATGAGAGCCGCTATGAGAGCCGCTATGAGAGCTGCCTGCTATGAGAGCCGCTATGAGAGCCGCTATGAGAGCCGCTATGAGAGCCGCTATGAGAGCTGCTATGAGAGCTGCTATGAGAGCTGCTATGAGAGCTGCTATGCGAGCTGCTATCAGAGCAGCTATGAGAGCCACCTGCCATGGCATCTGCCTGTGCGGTTACAAAAGACTGGCGCTGTTTTACGATGCTTTCCAACGGGGCTACAACTCCTGCCAACTTGTAACTGGATATAATCAAACTGCTAAAAGTGAAAATCCTATCAATATTATGATGATACTTTAAGGTATGATGTGGGTGTCTGGTCCCATCATTGCTGAGTGCCCAGGTCCTTGTTTTCCATCACGGCAGAAGAATGTTCCTCCATTACAGGGCTAGGTTAGCCATGCTGCATGCAGTCCTCACAGCGGGCTGCCATTTTGTTTTGTGCTTCATTGTTTTTATGAAAGCCACCCCCATTGGCCTTCTGACTGATTTGCTCTTTATCCCAGTGAGGATGTCTGTGAATTATCTGCCTGTCTGGAAGCCACACAGCCTTTCAGGAAACACAGAGGTAGATACAAAAAGGTAAAATAAACCTGTCAACTGCTCTGATCTGCCCATTGAGGGTAGATTGGGATGGTGTTGCAGGGGGTCTGGATAGGGAAGCAGAGGGGATGCTGGATTGGGAGGGTGTTTGTTGGGGTGGGTCTGGATAGGGAAGCAGAGGGGATGCTGGATTGGGAGGGTGTTTGCTGGGGTGGGTCTGGATAGGGAAGCAGGGGAGGGGGATGCTGGATTGGATTGGGAGGGTGTTTGTTGGGGTGGGTCTGGATAGGGAAGCAGAGGGGATGCTGGATTGGGAGGGTGTTTGTTGGGGTGGGTCTGGATAGGGAAGCAGAGCGGATGCTGTATTGGGAGTATGTTTGTTGGGGTAGGTCTGGATAGGGAAGCAGAGGGGATGCTGGATTGGGAGGGTGTTTGTTGGGGTGGGTCTGGATAGGGAAGCAGAGGGGATGCTGGATTGGGAGGGTGTTTGTTGGGTGGGTCTGGATAGGGAAGCAGAGGGGTTTACAGCAGTGCTCCCCCCATAGAGGCTTGGCAGTACTTAGCGACTGAGTCTGTCTGGTTTCATTTTACGTCCACCTCCTTCGGCATCTGCAGAGTTTTACTACATCATACGAATGGCGAGAATTATACCCTGCCGTTATTTAATTACCAAAGACTGGAGATGAACGTGATTCGGTGGACATTTATAAGTAGCCTGAGGGGTGAGGGGTCGCAGTCAGCAACCTTTGACCCCTTGGCACCAGTGGATATTGTTTATTGGGCAGTGGGGGAGGTAACGCCTGGGGAAATAACTGCTGGGTCAACTGTGAGAGCACCCCCCCTGGAGGAGCGCTTCTGTGCCTGTGGGGGGAGGGGGTTTCCATGGCAGTGATGTGGCGGGGGGGGGGGGGGGGGGGTTTCCATGGCAGTGATATATGGGGGGTTATCATGGCAGTGATGTGGGGTGGGGTGGGGGGGTTTCCATGGCAGTGATGTGGGGGGGGGGGGGGTTTCCATGGCAGTGATTTGCGAGGGCCAGGGGGGTTTCCATGGCAGTGATGTATTGGGGGAGGGGGGTTTCCATAGCAGTGATGTATTGGGGGAGGGGGGTTTCCATGGCAGTGATGTATTGGAGGAGGGGGGTTTCCATGGCAGTGATGTAGGGGGGAGAATTGGAACGATTTGCGTTAAAAGGTCAAGTGCCTATGCCTCTTTCATCAGCCCCACCCCCTCCTTGCTTTTCCTATTTTTGGGATGTCTGTTTTCTCACCCCCTCCCCCCCCATCCCTTCCTCGCTGTGCCCACAGCCCCCCAGACTTCATTTCACTGACACTGGGCCTCTATATTTGCCTGGGGGCACGCAGACAGTGAATGGGGAAGGCAGGCAGTGAATGGTGAAAGAGGTGAATGATCGTGGATCTGGTCAGTGTAACTGAAGCGCTGTTGTCAGGCCTGGGCACTGTTGTCGGGCCTGGGCATTGTTGTCAGGCCTGGGCGGTGTTGTCAGGCCTGGGCGCTGTTGTCGGGCCTGGGCGCTGTTGTCGGGCCTGGGCGCTGTTGTCAGGCCTGGGCGCTGTTGTCAGGCCTGGGCGCTGTTGTCGGGCCTGGGCGGTGTTGTTGGGCCTGGGTGGTGTTGTCGGGCCTGGGCGGTGTTGTCAGGCCTGGGCGGTGTTGTCAGGCCTGGGCGGTGTTGTCGAGCCTGGGCGCTGTTGTCGGGCCTGGGCGGTGTTGTCGAGCCTGGGTGGTGTTGTCGGGCCTGGGCGGTGTTGTCGGGCCTGGGTGGTGTTTTGTCGGGCCTGGGCGGTGTTGTCAGGCCTGGGCGGTGTTGTCGAGCCTGGGCGCTGTTGTCAGGCCTGGGCGCTGTTGTCGAGCCTGGGTGCTGTTGTCGGGCCTGGGTGGTGTTGTCGGGCCTGGGCGGTGTTGTCGGGCCTGGGTGGTGTTGTCGGGCCTGGGCGGTGTTGTCGGGCCTGGGTGGTGTTGTCGGGCCTGGGCGGTGTTGTCGGGCCTGGGTGGTGTTGTCGGGCCTGGGCGGTGTTGTCGAGCCTGGGCGCTGTTGTCGGGCCTGGGCGGTGTTGTCGGGCCTGGGCGCTGTTGTCAGGCCTGGGCGGTGTTGTCGGGCCTGGGTGGTGTTGTCAGGCCTGGGCGGTGTTGTCGGGCCTGGGCGCTGTTGTCAGGCCTGGGTTCTTGGGCTTGCAGCTTGGCTTTCTGCATTAGCGCCTCTCTGCATTAGCGCCTGCTGTAATTACAGCATTCAGCAAACTTAATTATCCTGCTAGCGCCAAATTCTCCACTTGATTAACAATTTGCATCTTATATGGCAATTATTTACATTGTAATCACCGGGCTCTAATTACAAAGGAAACACATGTTTTTAAACTCATGCAAAATGCCACCTGTCCTGATACCCCCTGTTCTGATAGCCCCAGTGCATTTTTCTTCTGATTTTTAAAGGTGTGCCTGTCACCCCTCTTCTCTGCCCTGTGTGGTGGCTATGTCATTAATAAGGAGCAGTAGTTTGGCATGGCTGCTCTGGCTGCTCTGGCTGCTCTGTCTGCTCGCTGCTCCCACACACTGGTCCCTTCCTACGGGCCTAACGTCTGCCAGCTCTGTTCCCCCCTCCCTTTTGCAGCTTGCCTTGTGTGACCTCTCACCCCAGAGCTCTTCTGTGTCACTCTGCACCTGACTGCTCCCCCTCAGCCCCCCAACCCCAACCCCAACCCCCTAGAAGAATATAATCCTCTTATCAGGATAACTTTTCCTTCCTTCATGGGAATGTTTCAAGACTGGTTAAAGCCATAAGCTCTCTCACACACACACACACACACTCACTCACTCACACTCACTCACACACTAACACAGACAAACACGTTTTTTGTACGTCGCTTTTGGATAAAAGCGTCTGCGAAATAAATGTAATGTAATGTAAACACACACATGCACGCACACACACAAGTACACACAAACATGCGCACACACAGATACGAAAGGCTTTTGGAAAGTTTGTGTTGTTTTAGATGTCCTCATGACTCATCACTGTGGAACTGTCTGCCCCTGCAATGAGAGGACCCTGCTGGAGTGTGTGGCCTTCAGTAATTACACATATAGAAGGACACTGAGCTGACCCAGAACGCATAAACACACCACTCATTTCTGTTTCTCTGGCTGAAAAACTTTCAGTCAAACAGCCAATGTCACCGTCACCATCCTCTCTGATTTAGAGAGAGTGGAACTCAAACAAGCGTTGGCAATACAAATGTGCTTCTTCAGGCTGACGGAGGAGCTGGGTGCACTGGCCGTCCTCTGACCAGCAGGGGGAGACAGAGCTACAGTTGTGTCCTGGGCTCAGCTCAGCTACCTCACAGTGAGGCTCGCTCAGTTTCACAGCTCTCTCTGCACTGTCTCACTCCCCCCTACCCCTTACGAGTGCCCCTAGGGGTCACCCCACTAACGTGACCCCCCAAACCCCCCAAACCCTCCCCCGTCCCCCACCCTTGTCAGGGCTGTCCCCCAGACTTATCCCGCCTCCATCAGTGATTGGTTACAGTCAGAACTCACTTTGATTTGCTGCTTGCCCCTCCCGTGGGGGGCTGTGATATATGGCATGTTTGCCATGGCGCCGTTATCAGGCCAGAACAGCCCCCCCGGAGCGTGGGGGGGGGGGGGGGGGGCGGTCATGAAAAATATCTGCGCCCTTGTACAGCTTTCCTTATTTTATTTCTTTATTATGCCCACTTTTAACCCCCCCCAAACCCTGCTCAGCCTCCTCACACACAGTAACCCCCCCAAACCCTGCTTAGCCTCCTCACACACAGTAACCCCCCCAAACCCTGCTCAGCCTCCTCACACACAGTAACCCCCCCCAAACCCTGCTCAGCCTCCTCACACACAGTAACCCCCCCAAACTCTGCTCAGCCTCCTCACACACAGTAACCCCCCCCCCAAACTCTGCTCAGCCTCCTCACACACAGTAACCCCCCCAAACTCTGCTCAGCCTCCTCACACACAGTAACCCCCCCAAACTCTGCTCAGCCTCCTCACACACAGTAACCCCCCCCCAAACCCTGCTCAGCCTCCTCACACACAGTAACCCCCCCAAACTCTGCTCAGCCTCCTCACACACAGTAACCCTCCCCCAAACCCTGCTCAGCCTCCTCACACACACAGTAACCCCCCCCCAAACTCTGCTCAGCCTCCTCACACATAGTAAACCCCCCCCCAAACCCTGCTCAGCCTCCTCACACACAGTAACCCCCCCAAAACCTGCTCAGCCTCCTCACACACAGTAACCCCCCCAAACTCTGCTCAGCCTCCTCACACACAGTAAACCCCCCAAACCCTGCTCAGCCTCCTCACACACAGTAACCCCCCCAAACTCTGCTCAGCCTCCTCACACACAGTAACCCCCCCAAACCCTGCTCAGCCCCTCACACACAGTAACCCCCCCCCAAAACTCTGCTCAGCCTCCTCACACACAGTAACCCCCCCCAAACTCTGCTCAGCCTCCTCACACACAGTAACCCCCCCCCAAACCCTGCTCAGCCTCCTCACACACAGTAACCCCCCCCAAACTCTGCTCAGCCTCCTCACACACAGTAACCCCCCCCCAAACTCTGCTCAGCCTCCTCACACACAGTAACCCCCCCCCAAACCCTGCTCAGCCTCCTCACACATAGTAACCCCCCCCCCCCCCAAACCCTGCTCACACACAGTCACACAGTAACACCCACCCCCATGCAGAAACCTGAGCCCTGGGAGACTACAAAGGAGGAAATGCTTTCATTCTTCATGAAGGACAGGAAGAAAAGCGCACACACGCACGCACGCACACACACACACATACACATGCATACACACAAACACACGCATACACACACACACACTCAGACCCAGGCACTAGAGCATCTGTCAGTGTGGGGCTGTTTGTCAGTTTGGGGGCAGATGGGGAGTATTTGTCAGTTTGGGGGCAGATATGGATGATGGGGAGATATCTGTCACAGTGCACTACACAATTTACCCACCCTAATGCCCCACAAAGCAAGCCAACGGTGACTGGGGTAAGGAAGAATCACTGGGAGGAACCAGGCTCAACAGGGGAGCCCCTCCTCCTCTGGCCGGGTCGGGTGTTGGTTATTGTCTTGCTTTGGTGATGATTTCCTTTTGTGAATACTTAATACTTCAGCATTAAGAGTTGAGAATACTTAACATTTCAGTGTTAAGCGCTGAGAATATTGAATACTTCAGCGTTAAGAGTTGACTGTCTGGTTTAGTCCGTGTGAGTGTCTGTGCAGACGGGTGTGCAGTGGGTCTCTTCAGGGCAGCTCCTAGGTCAGACCGAAACGGCGGGAAACTCAGGTGCTCCTCGGGGACACGCCCTCCTGCATGTCCCATGTGCTCACATTTCGGACAAAGATTTCCGGCTTTCTGCTTTCCGGGCTTTGTGTGTCAGAACAGAGATCAGGTTTACATGCCACAGGGAAGAGGGACTCCTGGCAGAGTGCGTTGTCTGTGAAAGCACAGAGGCTAGCGCTGGGCTCGTCCTGTGAAAGCACAGGGGCTAGCGCTGGGCTCGTCCTGTGAAAGCACAGGGGCTAGCGCTGGGCTCGTCCTGTGAAAGCACAGGGGCTAGCGACTGGGCTCGTCCTGTGAAAGCACAGGGGCTAGCGCTGGGCTCGTCCTGTGAAAGCACAGGGGCTAGCGCTGGGCTCGTCCTGTGAAAGCACAGGGGCTAGCGACGGGCTCGTCCTGTGAAAGCACAGAGGCTAGCGACGGGCTCGTCCTGTGAAAGCACAGGGCTAGCGCTGGGCTCGTCCTGTGAAAGCACAGGGGCTAGCGACGGGCTCGTCCTGTGAAAGCACAGGGGCTAGCGACGGGCTCGTCCTGTGAAAGCACAGAGGCTCCCCCCAGTCCCAACGGTGAGAACCCACAATAACAGGCTTATGTTTTATTTATATTTACCAAACCTATAGCTCTTGTGTCTGTGCATGCTGACACTTTGACTTTACAGCTGCAATTGAGGAATACAATGGGAGTGTTCCGGATGTGGGCGTGCGAAACTTTCCCAAACGGGACCATGATTATCTGGCTCCAGGGTTCTGGGACAGCAGACAATACTGGGGGAGGGAGATTGGGGGGGGGGGGGGGCGGATGGGATGGGATGGATTCATTTCATTTCAGATTGCAAGTAATAAAAAGGAACACTTGGAGTAAAGCTCCATCCACATTTTCACTGTCAGACCTGGCTGATACCATAGATCTACAGAGGTGCTAGATACTCAGCTCCATACTTGTAACACTGAGTGTTCTGTCTGTGTTTCGTTGAAGTTAAACATGTAATGCATCTTCTGAAAATGACTTCAGAGGCATGGCTGAGTTCAGCACTCCCCCAATGGACGTTCTGTACTGCAGTATAACAGAAAACTGCAGTGACCAACCTGGAGCCTCTCGCCACTCAGAAGCAGACGACCGGAGAGAACCAGGGGAGGTGCTGGGAGCCGCGTGTCCACTGAGGCCCAGGAACCCAGGGTGCTACCCAGGGTTCCGGTTCCACACCTCCAGAACCCTGGTTCCAGGACTCCAGAACCCTGGTTCTGCTTCTGCCCCACTGTCACTTCTGCAGTAAGAACCTAGACACCCCCACCCCCACTCCCACAATCACCCTCACCCCCACTCACAAATAATGCACAAGTACATGAACTACACTGTGTGGAGTTGTGTTATTACTAGAATAGCCCATTGCCCTCAAAGGACTCAGTTAGAGGAAGTCTGCCCTGTCCTTATGCACAATGCACTGTCGTCTCATTTAAACTCACATGAAATCCTGCTACTTTGCCAGCTAAAGAAACACTTCCCTGATTTGTCATTTATATTTCTCACTAAGAGCAAAAAGGCTTTTTTTCTACCAGTGAAGAGATTCGGAAAATCCATTATTTAATTTCAGTAATTCTCAGCTTTCTCAGTTTTCTACCTTATACATCTGTTTTCATTAATCAAATTGTGATGATTATGGATGATTAACAAGAGTTAATTTAAGGAAAACACACCAGCAGCTGGTACCTTTAAGCTTAATTAGGAAATTAAATTGTGGTTTATAAGCTATGTGCACTTCACACCAATCATTTTAATGACATGACATGACATGACGGTGGAGTATAAAGTTAGGCATGTTATTAAACACCTTTATTTAAAATAATTTAAAATGGTCTTTCTTTGGATGATTAAAATATTTATTCTGTAATATTTACGGTATACTCAGGCAGCTGGACCTGTAGCAATGGGGGATCGCCATTAAAACAGACACCCTCAGTAATCCCTCAACAGTAGAGCAGGGTCAAAGAAACTCACAGGTAAGACTCAACCGTAGAGCAGGGTCAAAGAAACTCACAGGTGAGACTCGACAGTAGAGCAGGGTCAAAGAAACTCACAGGTGAGACTAAACAGTAGAGCAGGGTCAAAGAAACTCACAGGTGAGATTTCAGCTTCCTGCTTTGCAAGCTGGCAAGACACTACAGGGCAGAGGTCATTCAGAGGTCGCTCAGAGGTCATTCCCATCAGCGTCTGCTGTTCCACAGACCGTTTAGTCTTACGGGCTGCCTGTGGGCGTGCAGAAACGTCTCGGTGAACATTGCTGGGGTGAAAAGTGAAACGCTGGCTACATTTGGTTGAAAAGTGAAAGTTTTCTAGCCGACTAGGCTGTAGTCTGGCTATGTCCAGGTAAAGCCTGAGTTATATTGATGTTAACCAAGTCCGTTTAAGTAAAAATGTCTCTCAGCCTAGATTTTCAACCATCCAGACATTTTCATTTTTTTGCTCACTAGGTTACTTACTTTTGCATAAAATACTTCCCAATCTGGAATTTGGAACGGTACCTGCACCTCAAAGTACGTTTGGGGAGAGTCACCTGTGTTCTCCGTCTGTGCCCTAGAACCTCAGCAGGTGGGTTCTCCAGTCCCCCTCTGGTTCCTGCTTCCTGTGTCACTGGCACAGCAGGTCCCAGCAGCCTCTGCGTCATGTGTTTGGGTTCTGCTCTCTAAACTATGAGGGAATCTGCCTATCAGACAGCTGCCTGCTAGCCATAGACGAACTGCATAAGTGCCAAAACCAGCAGCTCACCACACTAACTCAGCCTCACAGAGGAACAGCTGAAATCACTTCTCCTGTGACCCATTCCCTCTGAATGAAGTAAACAGTTTGTTTATTCTAACAGCCGGCCAAGATCCTTTACACTTTATATTAAATAATCCATTTGGTCTTCGCACCAGGGCAGGTATTATTTGGGTCTTAATGTCCAGAGAGCTGTGTTTTGTTTTGCTTTGCCAGTGCATGAAATTAGCATAACATGAAGCTGTTTTTAAAACACGGATTCCCTGTTGACTTCACACGACCTGCGGTTCTTTGCGCTCTGAATAATTCTCTACAATAAGGAATGGAGGGAGGACAGGAGGTGGAGAGGGAAAGAGATACAGAGAGAGAGAGAAATGGAAAGAGAAGGAGAGAAAGAGAAAAACAAATCAGTATTAACTCCCGTTATAAAACAAAAACAGAAAACTGTTTGGAACACAGAGTCGGGGAAACCAGTTTTCAGTGGAGCAGATCTCTGACTGAAGCAGCCAGTGGAGCAGCGCTGGGCTCAGATCATTCGCTCACTCGTCTGTTACTGGCAGGGAGGCGCGATGCCACCCAGCTGGCGAGGGCGCCACCCAGCTGGCGAGGGCACCACCTGCTCTTTCAGCAGCCTGGCTACCTGGGCCCCTGTGGAGGAATGCACCCAACACCTGTCACACCCAGGATCAGCCTTGCAGGTACAGAGGGGCAACGGACAGCTATGTCACAGGTCTGGATTGTGTTGGAGCCTGCCATGTACACACATGTATAAAACACTCCAATTCCGGTAAATGGAGGGGGGGTGGTGAGAATACACCCTGGACTTGGACAGGTCAACAATCTTATCATTAGGCGCACACACCATTCACTCACCATTCGCTCACACACTCATGCCTATAGGCAATTTAGAGTCTACAATTAGCCTAACTGCATGTCTTAGGACAGTGGGAGGACATCAGGAAGCCGTAACATTAAACAAAACTCCCCCACCACCTGTTTCCATTGGGGCCACTCCCCTGACCACAGGAGTGCAACATTAAGTCTACAAGCTTTATGGACTCTATTCTGGGAAGACACAGACACACAAACTCCTTAAAACCTGTTAAAAACCAAACCCCTCAGCCCTCAGCACTGATGCGGCAGCCAGTTTTCCTGCTGAGATAAACTGCCAGATGGACACCTGCTCAGTTTGGCTGAAAAAAAGTTGACCTAACACAACAAAACTCTGCCTTCACCCCAAGCTGCCCTTCCAGCACACATGAACAGGGTGGGAAAGTGCCAGCTGGATATTTGGGGGAGGGGGGGGGGGATGAGATCAGAGGGAGGGGGCTGTTTTATTCTCAGTGAAGGCTCTAAAATGTCCCGGTTTTGATAGGTTTTGTTATGTAGATCATTGAAATGATGATTGCAGCATGTTGCAATAATTACCAGTACTTAATTGCCTCCTTTTGATGTAAGCTACTGCTGGTGTTGTTTTTTACTCTAATTACCTGGCTTATGTACAAACAATTTTCATGCTAGTTTAATATCATTATTTGTCTTTTTCCGTTGCCATTGTAACTATTACTATTACCACAACTTGGCCACCGAAAGGGTCCTTGTTAGAACGGATTGAGGTCGAGAGATTTTATTTGTTCCTTGCAGCGGGGAAAACTTCATCATGTGCTCGTTGCATTTCTGTAATTTACTATTTAAATTTGGAGGAACATTCTGTCTGCGCAGGCGTACTGCTTCTATGTCCCCAACAGGGACAAACTGATTTGTTGCAAAGGTAGTGGAGATTAAATATATTTTATTTTATGAAACTGGAAATATATCCCAGCTGTCAGGTGGCGAATGGAAGCCAGCTTGGAGCTGCTGTGTTCAGACAGCTGTTTGCATTATCGCAGCTGGTCTTGTTTGCGGTTTCAGACATGCGCTCTACTCCATTCACATCCTCGTGACATTCGACCGGGAATTTACTGAGACATGGCAGCAGTGGTTTTCTTTCCAAACACCTTGCAGAACGGTGCGCATCGATACTAGTCCCACTTTCTGTCCGAAGTTGCGTTTAATAAATCAACCTGTCAAGATGGCAGGTACTCTGCTTTTTGTCTGTCCCTGCATCTGATCGTTTATGTTTTAAATACTCTTGTTAATGGACAGTGTCACTCTATGCAATATTGTAATGGTTATTTTAAACATCCGGAGCACATTTCTTTCTATTTGGTGCTTTTGTATTTTGTTACTTTTGGTTGATATTGCGGAGTGGTGAATAAGCTGATTTAAGTCTGGCTCCCACACCCACTGGGGCTCAGCGCTGTACCTGGGGGATAGCTCAGCGCTGGGGATAGCTCAGCACTGTACCTGGGGGATAGCTCAGCGCTGTACCTGGGGGATAGCACAGCGCTGTACCTGGGGGATAGCTCAGCGCTGTACCTGGGGGATAGCTCAGCGCTGTACCTGGGGGATAGCACAGCACTGTACCTGGGGGATAGCTCAGCGCTGGGGATAGCTCAGCGCTGTACCTGGGGGGATAGCTCAGCGCTGTACCTGGGGGATAGCTCAGCGCTGTACCTGGGGGGATAGCTCACCGCTGTACCTGGGGGGATAGCTCAGCGCTGTACCTGGGGGGATAGCTCAGCGCTGTACCTGGGGGATAGCTCAGCGCTGGGGATAGCTCAGCACTGTACCTGGGGGATAGCACAGCGCTGTACCTGGGGGATAGCTCAGCACTGTACCTGGGGGATAGCTCAGCGCTGTACCTGGGGGATAGCACAGCGCTGTACCTGGGGGATAGCACAGCGCTGTACCTGGGGATAGCTCAGCGCTGTACCTGGGGGATAGCTCAGCGCTGTACCTGGGGGATAGCTCAGCGCTGTACCTGGGGGGATAGCACAGCACTGTACCTGGGGGATAGCTCAGCGCTGGGGATAGCTCAGCGCTGTACCTGGGGGGATAGCTCAGCGCTGTACCTGGGGGATAGCTCAGCGCTGTACCTGGGGGGATAGCTCAGCGCTGTACCTGGGGGATAGCTCAGCGCTGTACCTGGGGGGATAGCTCAGCGCTGTACCTGGGGTATAGCTCAGCACTGTACCTGGGGGATAGCTCAGCGCTGTACCTGGGGGATAGCTCAGCACTGGGGATAGCTCAGCGCTGTACCTGGGGGGATAGCTCAGCGCTGTACCTGGGGGATAGCTCAGCGCTGGGGATAGCACAGCGCTGTACCTGGGGGATAGCTCAGCGTTGGGGATAGCTCAGCGCTGTACCTGGGGGGATAGCTCAGCGCTGTACCTGGGGGATAGCTCAGCGCTGTACCTGGGAGATAGCTCAGCGCTGTACCTGGGGGATAGCTCAGCGCTGGGGATAGCTCAGCGCTGTACCTGGGGGATAGCTCAGCGCTGGGGATAGCACAGCGCTGTACCTGGGGATAGCTCAGTGCTGTACCTGGGGGATAGCTCAGCGCTGTACCTAGGGGATAGCTCAGCACTGTACCTGGGGGATAGCTCAGCGTTGGGGATAGCTCAGCGCTGTACCTGGGGGGATAGCTCAGCGCTGTACCTGGGGGATAGCTCAGCACTGGGGATAGCTCAGCGCTGTACCTGGGGGGATAGCTCAGCGCTGGGGATAGCACAGCGCTGTACCTGGGGGATAGCTCAGCGCTGTACCTGGGGGGATAGCTCAGCGCTGTACCTAGGGGATAGCTCAGCACTGTACCTGGGGGATAGCTCAGTGCTATACCTGGGGGATAGCTCAGCGCTGGGGATAGCTCAGCGCTGTACCTGGGGGGATAGCTCAGCGCTGGGGATAGCTCAGCGCTGTACCTGGGGGGATAGCTCAGCGCTGGGGATAGCACAGCGCTGTACCTGGGGGGATAGTTCAACGCTGGGGATAGCACAGCGCTGTACCTGGGGGGATAGTTCAGCGCTGTACCTGTATATGTATTTGTATTTATATTTATATATGCTGCTTTCTTGGCCAGATGGGTTGCAAGCTGAGCATTGTTTGTTTTATAGTTGCGTATTATAACAAACATCTCTAAGTACAAAAACACGTGAAGCCAGATTGTTAAAATTCATCATTTCAGAATAACTAAAACGAAACAAGTTTTTTCCAGCTTGTATTTTGCACTTAATTCTCTGTTATTTTTACCTTCATGTTTTAGAAGGTTTTTCATTCCGTGCCGTCTTGTTCCATCATTCGACTGCGGCCTGCGGCATCTCGCTGTTTGGTAGAATCCCGCGTCAATCAATATTCGGCGCCGTAGACCCTCCCCTCTCTGTTCTGCGAGTTCTGCGCACGGACTGCTGCTCCACAGCACCGACACCGGCGGAGGGAAGTCGTGCAGCCGCCCCAAACACAATGCTGTTTGAATCCTAGAGCGCCCCTGTTCATCTGCCGCAAAAAAAGAAAAGAAAGAGAGTGTAAGCAAGAGGAGGGGGACAGAGAGAGAGAGAGAGAATCTACCTGCTCGTACAGCAATCCAGAAAGGAAACCGAGAGAGAGCGAGCGACCGAAGGACACAACTGGTTTGGGAAATAAAAAGAATCGTTGGACCGGCCAAGAAAGAGAGGATTGCGTTATTCTCTGAATAACTGCAATTTCATTTTAGAACAGTCATTATTTCGTGATTTTCAATATGTCATCGTCGGGGAAAGACAACAGCGGTGCTCAACATGCCAATTACGTGGGACCGTATCGCTTGGAGAAAACACTGGGCAAAGGACAGACAGGTTGGTGCTCTTTCCCCTTAATGCATTTTCTTTCGTGCTTACTGAGGCGATGACAACAGCGTTCCGCACTGTTTTGGGGCGAAAACACGCCGGTTTCTGGATAATTTGTAGCTTGGTGCATTTTGCCTTTGCGGGATAACACCTGCCCAGTTTATCGCGAATTTTGGGGGAAAGGGTCCCTGTACTATACTGTAAACATGACTATCGTTGGAGCTCCTAGGTGGGACGAGCGGGTTTGCATAGTGTTGTACATTAATTTGGTTTTCTGCAAGTGCTGACGCTTCGACCCAGGGTGGACTTGAGCGAGAAAACCGGCTACCCTCACGAATGTGGTTATTCTAAAAATGAACGTGGTCCCTGCACTTGTGAACGCCTTCACTGCGTTATGTGACTGCCTTTACATCTGTATGTTATTTGTGCATAATGCCGCTAATCCTGATTTGAGAAATAGCCCACCTTATCTATTATTAGCGTATCTTTCTGTGTGTTCGTGTTCTTTCACTAGATTTTACCCGCATTCGCAAAATGTTCGCCGGCATGTTGCCTTTGACAATGTAAGCGCGTAGAAGTGCCACTGTGGATGAAGTCGTAATGTGTAGGCTATAGCAGGTGCACCCTTGGAGATGTACAGAAGCCTTAGCAAAGCCGCTATAGCAGTGATTATAATGTTGAAGGTGTATGAAAGCAGTTTCTGAACTGTCGTGTGGAAGGGGAGCCACTAATTATCAGGGCTCATAAAAAGTACTAATGTTTAACGTTTTTGAAAGCATTTTATGTGTCGACGTTAAGACCGCCACTGTCAATTGTAAACGGCAATTCAGTGTATGTTTTGAGTGATGTTGAAAGGCGGATTTAAAGTATTGGTATCCGAATTCACCCCTTGCAGTAGATATTCCAGAAACAAGGATGCGGTTGGCGATCGGGGCTTGAAGTGAAAAGTGATGCAACACGCTTTATGCTGCCCCCACCCCCCGAAAAGGAGTCCCACACGCAGAGTGTGATTTTCAGCCCATCTGTTGTCTAAAACGTCGACAATAGGCGTTACCTTCCCAACCCTTCCCAGCTGGCTCTGTTGAGCAAGCTCGCGCTGTGTGGTGGACACAAATTCTGCAGTCCGCAGTTTTATTCAGGGGATTTCGTGCGCGTGGCCTGACGCTGTGAGATAACGCCCGCCCCGCACCATCGCCCCTTTCTTAAAGGCAGCGAGTTAATGGCGGTGGAGCATGAATAATGTTAGACCTGTTTCTCCGTGATCCCGGGCCGTGCTCGCCTTCCTCACCGCTACAGACGGCCATCCTGTTTGTTTTGTTATTATACAAAATTTCTGTCATAATGGCGGCGTCGGCTTGACATTAAAAGTCGTTTGATTTAGGACACGCTGCTCAACTAATCGAATACAGAACTCTCAGGTAGGCCTAGAATTGGTGAACAGTAGTGATGTGAACACTCGGCGCACCTAATGCTTTAAGGAAATGTAGGCCTAATCGTTACACCACTGTTTAAAACTGATAGCTGTACTTTTATCTAGTAGACTTTTATATACTTAAGTAGAGATTATTACATAAAACATTTTAAAACTATTAATTCTTCATATTCAAGGTTATTTATTACATTCTTAATCTCAAATAGTTTCTGGATTTAATTGGCCCAGTTTTAATATCAGGATTTTAGTTACTGAAGCTGCTTGTCTGTCTGAAACCCTATGATTGTTTTCAGAGCACATAAATGTGGTGTGCTAGCTGTGTTAACTAGGCTCTCTGAGTCAAGCTTATCTGCATGTGCTTTAGCTGTCTGTTTAAACTTCAGGTAACAAGCCTGGTTACCTAACCATCATTATCTCCCTATTACTGGTTCTGATGTACAGGGTCTTAATCACGCCCAGCAGGACTATGTAACGGCTGTGAGCTTTGGCCCACATAGTGCTCAGTAATATTGTGATGAGGTGAAAATTAAGGTTGTGCATTCTTGGGAAAAATGTATCTTTTGTCTTGTCTGAGCCTTTCCTTGAGGTCGTCTTGTCACTTGCATTCCTGTACTCCCTGTATTTGTTTGTATGTGAGGTCGTCAATGAAAAGTTTTTGGATTGCACCATCCCTCCATATAACTGGTTAACCTGTTAACCGTAAGTGCTCTCAGTAGCTGGGGGATGTGTCTGTGAGCCAGGCCTCGACCAATGGCATCTCCTGGGGTGACTCCCCCACCTGACTGTGATGGGCGGGTATTTATAGAGAGCAGGGGCCAGTGCTGGGCTGAGCTGGTTGTGTGCCGTTGGGGCAGTGTTCATTATGGGATTAGGCATGTGCACATGCTGTAGCTGTAATAACCCCCCCCCCCCCCCCCCCCTCACGTCAAAGCCCCCTCTGCACATACTCACATGCTGGGAAGGGAAAAAGAGATGTAATATTATAAATAATGCCATCATGAACTGAGGTGATGCTTGTGGCAGGTAGAGGGATTGGGGCAGGTAGAAGCTTGGGGCAGGTAGAAAGCTTGGGGCAGGTAGAAGGCTTAGGACAGGTAGAGGGCTTGGGGCAGGTAGCAGGCTTGGGACAGGTAGAGGGCTTGGGGCAGCTGTGTTTACCAAGCGTGTATTGTTTCATGGAATTTGTTCTGCTTGTAGTCCTTACTCAAGTGGAGTCTTGTATCTGAGTTGTGTGGCAGGGACGTGCTTTCCTGAGTCAGACTCGCGCTGGCTGCTGTGTGATGTGACTGCTGCTGTGCGATGTGGCTGCTCTGCGATGTGACTGCTGTGTGATGTGACTGCTCTGTTATGTGGCTGCTCTGCGATGTGACCCTCTGCTGTGCGATGTGACTGCTCTGTGATGTGGCTGCTCTGTGATGTGACCCTCTGCTGTGCGATGTGGCTGCTCTGATGTGGCTGCTCTGTGATGTGACTGCTCTGCGATGTGACTGCTGTGCGATGTGACTACTCTGCGATGTGACCCTCTGCTGTGCGATGTGACTGCTCTGAGATGTGGCTGCTGTGCGATGTGGCTGCTCTGAGATGTGGCTGCTGTGCGATGTGGCTGCTCTGTGATGTGACTGCTCTGCGATGTGGCTGCTGTGCGATGTGACTACTCTGCAGTGCTGTGTCCCCGCCTCTTTCCTCTGGATTGAACCCTTACGGACCTGTGTGCAGCAGGGGGGCGTGTGCTTGGGGATAAAGACATCGGCCTTTTGGGGAGAGCTGTCGCCTGCTTGTGCCAAAGCTGTCCATTTGTACAACTCCGCCCTTGTGAAGGGTTGGGGCAGACGGGGATAGTTTGGGTTGGCTGTTCTGGGATGGCAGGGAAAAGGGTGTGTACATGTCCTACAAAATAAATATTAAAAAAGGAAAGATGTGTGGTTCAAGAATTGTTTTCCAGCACTGCATGTATTGTAAGTTTCATTGTAAAAATCATTATGACTATTTTTTTTTTCTCCTTTCAGCTTTTTGTGACTTGTTGCACTCGAGCACCTAAAGCCTAGCTACCCAGATCTAGCCCTCAGATCCGGCGGTACCGCTGGTTTTTTCTACCTGGTAGTTAATTGGCTGATTAATGTCACTGATTGGCCAGTGATCTCGCACACCTGGTGTCCCAGGTTTAAATCAGTCCCTGATTAGAGGCGAAAAATAAAAACCAGCAGGACTACTGGCCTTGGGGACCAGATTTGAGTACCCCCGATCTAAAGGGATAACCTGTATGTGAAAACTATTGTAAACTGTGCTGCCTGTGTAAACTGTGCTGCCCATGTAAACTGCACTGCCTGTGGAAACCACACTGCCTGTGTAAACTGTGCTGCCTGTGAAAACCACACTGCCTGTACTGGCGTCTTTGGTCATATTAAGTTGATTTGCGTTATTCATTTGCTCTTCACTGTCTGTGGTCAGACACTGTTTGTGAATCTTCCTGCATCTGGCAACCTTCCTACATCTGGCAACCCGCAGGCAGTAAACCAGGTCCTGGCGGGTGCCATGCACAGTAAATAGCTGAAGGATCATCCTGAGAGAATCCTGAGAGAATGCAAGCATAGGCAAACATTATTTTTAAAACAAAGTATAAACATTGTAAAAATAGTTATTTGTGTTTGCGGTTAGCCTGTCTGGTGACACAGCAGGCCCTGAAGTTCTGGTAGTTTGCGCAGGCAGTGAGCGAGCAGTGGAACTGAGCAGCACTATGAATCTGCTGGGAGGGAGGGAGGGAGGGACAGAGAAAGCGAGAGGGAGGGAGGGACAAAGAAATCGAGAGAGGGAGAGAGGGAGGAAGGGAGGGCAGGAGAAAGAGAGGGAGGGAGGGAGGGAGGGAGAGAGAGAGGGAGGGAGGGAGAGAGCTCATATGTGATGAAAGAGCTTTTCGTGCTGCTTGGGGGGGGGGGTGTGTGTATGTGGTGGTTTCTTGGGGCAGCCAGCGGAGTGGGGGAGGGGCTGGGAGGAGTGTTGGCTCCCTAAAAAAAGGAAAACCCCATTTTCTCTCTCTCTATCATCACCTCCTTCCTATACAAAGGAGGGAACCCCCCTGCCTGCTCAAATCCACACTGCCTGCTTCTCTCCCTCCACCTGTGTGTGATGTGTACGAGGCATCTCCCCCCCTGCCTCTGTGTTTGATAGCCCCCCCCCCCCAGTGTATTTTTTTTGTATGGGGGGAGGGGAGGCGCAGTTTAACAAAGAGCCGCGGTAGTTTCTCTGTCCCTGTTAGACGGAGCCTCTAGTGAAAGCCTGCGCTTCCCCTGCGCACACAGAGAGGCCTGTCTGCGCTTCCCCTGCGCACACACGGGGAGGCCTGCCTGCGCTTCCCCTGTGCTTCCCCTGCGCACACAGAGAGGTTTGCCTGCGCTTCCCCTGCGCACACAGAGAGGCCTGCCTGGCTGGTGGGTGTGTGTGTAAACTGGCAGGTGGGTGTTTCTGTAAACTAGCAGGTGGATGTGTGTAAACTAGCAGGTGGCTGTGTGTGTAAACTGGCGGGTGGGTGTGTCTGTAAACTAGCAGGTGGGTGTGTAAACTGGCGGGTGGATGTGTGTAAACTAGCAGGTAGGTGTGTGTGTGAACTGGTGGGTGGATGTGTGTAAACAGGCGGGTGTGTGTGTGTGTGTGTAAACTGGTGGGTGGGTGTGTCCATAAACTAGCTGGTGGGTGTGTGTGTGTGAACTGGTGGGTGGATGTGTGTAAACAGGCGGGTGTGTGTGTGTGTGTGTAAACTAGCAGGTGGGTGTGTGTGTAAACTGGCGGGTGGGTGTGTCTGTAAACTAGCAGGTGGGTGTGTAAACTGGCGGGTGGATGTGTGTAAACTAGCAGGTGGGTGTGTGTATAAACTGGCGGGTGGATGTGTCTAAACTAGCAGGTAGGTGTGTGTGTGAACTGGTGGGTGGATGTGTGTAAACAGGCGGGTGTGTGTGTGTGTGTAAACTAACAGGTGGGTGTGTGTGTAAACTGGTGGGTGGGTGTGTCTGTAAACTAGCAGGTGGGTGTGTAAACTGGCGGGTGGATGTGTGTAAACTAGCAGGTAGGTGTGTGTGTGAACTGGTGGGTGGATGTGTGTAAACAGGCGGGTGTGTGTGTGTGTGTGTAAACTGGTGGGTGGGTGTGTCCATAAACTAGCTGGTGGGTGTGTGTGTGTGAACTGGTGGGTGGATGTGTGTAAACAGGCGGGTGTGTGTGTGTGTGTGTAAACTAGCAGGTGGGTGTGTGTGTAAACTGGTGGGTGGATGTGTCTGTAAACTGGTTGCATAATGCAAAGAAAAACGCGAACGTACTTCATTTCTTGAGCCTGGTGACACAGAAAGAGCTTCTATGTGAATATCAGATGATCTTTTTAAAGAATGTTTAGGCTGCTGTAAAATTCATGCAGATCACTGAGAGCTTCAAAAGATTCAAACTCTGTTTTCATCCATATTCAGAACAATATTTTTCTTTTATGTTTTAAATTAAAAGACCATTCAGTTATTTATTTTCTGTTGACCCTTCTGTGATCTGCAGGAGTGTTTTCTGCACAGAAGAGCTGAAGTGTGTAGGCTGTGTGGGGGCTGTGTGTTCAGTAGCTCTGCTGTGTAGGCTGTGAGGTGGCTGTGTGTTCAGTAGCTGTGCTGTGTAGGCTGTGATGGCTGTATGTTCAGTAGCTGTGCTGTGTAGGCTGTGAGGGGGCTGTGTGTTCAGTAGCTGTGCTGTGTAGGCTGTGTGGGGGCTGTGTGTTCAGTAGCTCTGCTGTGTAGGCTGTGAGGTGGCTGTGTGTTCAGTAGCTGTGCTGTGTAGGCTGTGATGGCTGTATGTTCAGTAGCTGTGCTGTGTAGGCTGTGAGGGGGCTGTGTGTTCAGTAGCTGTGCTGTGTAGGCTGTGATGGCTGTGTGTTCAGTAGCTGTGCTGTGTAGGCTGTGATGGCTGTGTGTTCAGTAGCTGTGCTGTGTAGGCTGTGAGGGGGCTGTGTGTTCAGTAGCTGTGCTGTGTAGGCTGTGATGGCTGTGTGTTCAGTAGCTGTGCTGTGTAGGCTGTGATGGCTGTATGTTCAGTAGCTGTGCTGTGTAGGCTGTGAGGGGGCTGTGTGTTCAGTAGCTGTGCTGTGTAGGCTGTGAGGGGGCTCTGTGTTCAGTAGCTGTGCTGTGTAGGCTGTGAGGGGGCTGTGTGTTCAGTAGCTGTGCTGTGTAGGCTGTGAGGGGGCTGTGTGTTCAGTAGCTGTGCTGTGTAGGCTGTGATGGCTGTGTATTCAGTAGCTGTGCTGTGTAGGCTGTGAGGTGGCTGTGTGTTCAGTAGTTGTGCTGTGTAGGCTGTGATGTCTGTGTTCAGTAGCTGTGCTGGGTAGGCTGTGATGGCTCTGTGTTCAGTAGCTGTGCTGTGTAGGCTGTGATGGCTCTGTGTTCAGTAGCTGTGCTGTGTAGGCTGTGAGGGGGCTCTGTGTTCAGTAGCTGTGCTGTGTAGGCTGTGAGGGGGCTGTGTGTTCAGTAGCTGTGCTGTGTAGGCTGTGAGGGGGCTGTGTGTTCAGTAGCTGTGCTGTGTAGGCTGTGAGGTGGCTGTGTGTTCAGTAGCTGTGCTGTGTAGGCTGTGAGGGGGCTGTGTGTTCAGTAGCTGTGCTGTGTAGGCTGTGATGGCTGTGTGTTCAGTAGCTGTGCTGTGTAGGCTGTGAGGTGGCTGTGTGTTCAGTAGCTGTGCTGTGTAGGCTGTGATGGCTGTGTATTCAGTAGCTGTGCTGTGTAGGCTGTGAGGTGGCTGTGTGTTCAGTAGTTGTGCTGTGTAGGCTGTGATGTCTGTGTTCAGTAGCTGTGCTGGGTAGGCTGTGATGGCTCTGTGTTCAGTAGCTGTGCTGTGTGGGCTTTGATGGCTCTGTGTTCAGTAGCTGTGCTGTGTAGGCTGTGAGGGGGCTGTGTGTTCAGTAGCTGTGCTGTGTAGGCTGTGAGGGGGCTGTGTGTTCAGTAGCTGTGCTGTGTAGGCTGTGAGGGGGCTGTGTGTTCAGTAGCTGTGCTGTGTAGGCTGTGAGGGGGCTGTGTGTTCAAGCTCAGGCCGTACCGTAAAAACATTCTTTCTCGCTGAATGGTGTCACCTCCTTCCCTCCACCCCCTACTCCACCCCTCCCTCCCTCTCTCCCTCCTTTCCTCCTTTTTTCCTTGTGTGAAATCAGCCATGTGTTAAATCGGACAAGCCCCTGATGGAACGGCATCGATTGGCGAAAGTGTATGTATCAAATGATTTTCAGGGATTAATGATTAAGAAAGAGATGAGGGAACGATAAAAATAAGACGAGAGGAAAAATGAAATGTGGGGCAAAGGAAGGATGTGGGAGGGGCCTGCTGAAGTCACTGCGTACAGCGTCTGTGAGCATCTGTGCACTTGTGTGAGCATCTGTGCGCTTGTGTGAGCGTCTGTGCGCTTGTGTGAGCGTCTGTGAGCACCTGTGAGCGCCTGTGTGCTTCTGTGAGCGTCTGTGCGCTTGTGTGCGCTTCTGTGAGCGCCTGTGAGCGTCTGTGAGCGTCTGTGAGCGTCTGTGAGCGTCTGTGCGCTTGTGTGAGCGTCTGTGCGCTTGTGTGAGCGTCTGTGAGCACCTGTGAGCGCCTGTGTGCTTCTGTGAGCGTCTGTGAGCGCCTGTGAGCGTCTGTACACTTCTGTGAGTGTCTGTGAGCGTCTGTGCGCTTCTGTGAGCACTTGTGTGCTTCTGTGAGCGCCTGTGAGCGTCTGTGAGCGTCTGTGTGCTTCTGTGAGCGTCTGTGAGCGCCTGTGAGTGTCTGTACGCTTCTGTGAGCGCCTGTGAGTGTCTGTGAGCGTCTGTGCGCTTCTGTGAGCACTTGTGAGCGCCTGTGTGCTTCTGTGAGCGTCTGTGAGCGTCTGTGAGCGCCTGTGAGCGCCTGTGAGCGTCTGTGAGCGTCTGTGAGCGTCTGTGAGCGTCTGTGTGCTTCTGTGAGCGTCTGTGAGCGCCTGTGAGCGTCTGTGTGCTTCTGTGAGCGCCTGTGAGCGTCTGTGCGCTTCTGTGAGCGCCTGTGAGCGTCTTGGAATTTTCTCATTATTATTTCTCTTCCTCCTTTCAGCCCTTGGCCTGAGAATGGAAGTGCTTTTTATCTGAAGTAGGAGGTCAGATGGGATTGGGTGCGGATTGCAGGCAGACGCACATGTGTGTAGATTCCTAGGCAGACGCACACGCGTGTAGATTCCTAGGCAGACGCACACGCGTGTAGATTCCTAGGCAGACGCACACGCGTGTAGATTCTCAGGCTGGGTGTTGGCGGTGCTCCTTGTGCAGGCTGGCGTGACCCCCCCCCCCCCCCCCCCCCCCCCCCCCCCCCCCCCGTGCCGCGGGCTTGTTACGGCACGCTCGCCCCAGTGGGCTTTATTTGGGGTGTAACGTAGCACGTCCAAAATCCTGTTTCTGTCTCGTTTATTTATTTATTTTGTTAGAGTGGAAAATCATCCGGGACGGCACAGCTGCCATGGTCAATTTTCCCTCAATTTCATCCGATTTTCAGCGAGTTCTGCGTCGTCACGGTGACATGTTAGCTGCCACTGCCCCATTGGTTTTCTTCTGTTTGAGTTGTTTTTGTTTTTTTTTTTACAGAAATTTCTCCCCTCCCTACATTTGTTTTATTTATTTATTTATTTATTTATTTAATCATTTTGTGATTCTTAAATGAATATAAATGGACACCCCTCTTTGTTTTGATGCAAAATAGGTGTTAGATACTATCTAGTGTGTAGGTAATGAGAGCACTTGGTACAATTTAGTCAGGTAAATATCGAGCATTGTTGGGCTGAACGGCCTGTTCTCATTATTATGTCATGTTATGTTATGTTATGTTGAAACTGTGAAAAGTAGATGGAAAACCTGCAGTAGGCTGTTGCCAGCTTTTGTCTGTGAATGAGCAGAAATGATGCACACTTTATCTTTTTGTTTTGTGCAGGCATCTTTTTAGACACCTGCTGTCTGAATATTTGGCCTTGCTGAATTAGCATCTTATCTCAGCCATTTTTAAGGTCTTTTCTGTTTTGGTTTTTTTGGACTTACCCTGACTTTGAGTTTGCTGTTCTGTAAAATTGTGGGTAAGAGCTGGTGGTTGTCATGGTTTCCATTCTTTCCCAGTTCCTGCTTGCATCACAATGGTCATGTGTTCCGTTCCAGAGATGAGGTCTGTGGTCCTCCCCACCCCAACCCAATCGGCTGCGTTTTGCTTCTGAAGTCAACATTCAGTTTCCTTAATCCCATTAATATGAGTGGTGCGCCCACCGAGTGGTGGTGGTAATTTAACATGATGTGGCTGGTTCTGTTGGGCAAGGTTGGCAGCAGTGTTTCGGTGTTATGGGTGTGTTGGGTGAGGTTGGCGGCAGTGGGTGTTGGCAGCAGTGGGTGTTATGGGTGTGTTGGGTGAGGTTGGCAGCAGTGGGTGTTATGGGTGTGTTGGGTGAGGTTGGCAGCAGTGGGTGTTATGGGTGGAGTATTCGTCCTGTGGAAGCATGTATGCCCTCTCCGTCCCTACGGCAACCAGCTGCGGAAGGAGGGAAGGAGAGATGGAGACCAGTGCACGGTGGTCAGAGAGAAGGAGAAGGGTTTAGAGAGATGGAGAGAGGGGGAGAAAGAGTGAGGGATCACAGACGGGTCATCTGCATTAATATTTAAATTGATTTCTGGATGTTTTGGCAATATCCACGATTGTGTTTCCTGCCAAAGCCGTTTGTGTGTGAGAGAAGCCAGAAGCCCACGTCTTTCTCTCCCTTTCTGAGGTAAAGAGGCAGTTTTTGGGCATATTGGGGACACGGGACACTGCTGGAGTGACAGGAACATCGACCGTACAGCCATCGATCCTGAAGCTGTGACTGTGTCCCCCAGCCTGCCCCGTTGGGTTGTGTCCCCCAGGTCGCCCTGTTGGGTTGTGTCCCCCAGGTCGCCCTGTTGGGTTGTGTCCCCCAGGTCGCCCTGTTGGGTTGTGTCCCCCAGGTCGCCCTGTTGGGTTGTGTCCCAGGTCGCCCTGTTGGGTTGTGTCCCCCAGGTCGCCCTGTTGGGTTGTGTGTCCCAGCTCGCCCCGTTGGGTTGTGTGTCCCAGCCTGCCCTGTTGGGTTGTGTCCCCCAGGTCGCCCTGTTGGGTTGTGTGTCCCAGCTCGCCCCGTTGGGTTGTGTGTCCCAGCCTGCCCTGTTGGGTTGTGTCCCCCAGGTCGCCCTGTTGGGTTGTGTGTCCCAGCTCGCCCCCGTTGGGTTGTGTGTCCCAGCCTGCCCTGTTGGGTTGTGTCCCCCAGGTCGCCCTGTTGGGTTGTGTGTCCCAGCTCGCCCCGTTGGGTTGTGTGTCCCAGCCTGCCCTGTTGGGTTGTGTCCCCCAGGTCGCCCCGTTGGGTTGTGTGTCCCAGCTCGCCACGTTAGGTTGTGTGTCCCTGGTTGGGCTGTGTGAAAATTGTAGCTTATACCTCTGCTGTGTGTGGTGTTGTAGCAGACAGGAAAGGCTTGTGACTTTGCCTGACAGCAGGGCTGTTGACCAGTAAATGAACAGGAGGAACAGCATTACACTCTCCAGGTACTGTCCACATTTGAGTCACAGTTAAAGGCGTTGCAGGTAACAGAAACGATTGCAACTGCAATTGCAGCTAATAAAAATGAGCAATTAAAAGTTTCCATGGTAACCACTGGGTGGTTGGGGGCATGATAAGGGGTGTGGCTCCACTGGTGGATGGATGTGCGTAATGCTGTTTCTTCCCCCCCCCCCCCCCCCCCCCCCCCCCGTTTCTCCATCTATCTGTCTCTATCTCCCTCTCTCCACCCCCCTCCCCTCTCTATATCCCGTGTCTCCCCTGGTTTTGCCCCAAGGGCTTCTTAGTTATTGATTCTCTGGCTGAGCTGGTTAGAATCCAAATGTGAATGCCCTGCCCCCCCCCCCCCCCCCCCCCCAGCCTTCTCACGCTGACACAATGACATCATCTCTTGTCAGTCACAGGAGGGTTTTTACCGCCCCCCCCCCATTCCAGTAGATAATTTTAGTCAGGTTATAATTTCATTCAGGCAGATAAGATCTCACTTTGGTGCTAATGGGAGTTTCCCTGCTCTCTGAGCCCAGTTCTCTCACCCAATACAACAGATTCAATTAAACTCTCTCCTCTTATCACTCTTTGTCACCCATTTCGCCCTATCTACGTGCACACACACACACACACACACACAGGTGATGTCATACTGTAGCTCTGCCCAGCCCCCTCCTGATTGGTTGGCAGAGAGGCTGTGATTAGAGGGGTGGGGCTTCATGGAGAGTCTTGTGTGCTGGAGGAAGCCTGTGCTGTGGAATGGGGTAATAACCTTTCTGTAGGGTGGGGTTATAAGCTTTCTGTTGGGTGGGGTAATAACCTTCCTGTAGGGTGGGGTAATAACCTTTGTGTAGGGTGGGGTAATAACCTTCCTGTAGGATGGGGTAATAACCTTCCTGTAGGGTGGGGTAATAAGCTTTCTGTAGGGTGGAGTAATAAGCTTTCTGTAGGGTGGGGTAATAAGCTTTCTGTAGGGTGGGGTAATAACCTTTCTGTAGGGTGGGGTAATAAGCTTCCTGTAGGGTGGGGTAATAACCTTTCTGTAGGGTGGGGTAATAAGCTTCCTGTAGGGTGGGGTAATAACCTTTCTGTAGGGTGGGGTAATAAGCTTTCTGTAGGGTGGGGTAATAAGCTTCCTGTAGGGTGGGGTAATAACCTTTCTGTAGGGTGGGGTAATAACCTTTCTGTAGGGTGGGGTAATAAGCTTCCTGTAGGGTGGGGTAATAACCTTTCTGTAGGGTGGGGTAATAAGCTTTCTGTAGGGTGGGGTAATAACCTTTCTGTAGGGTGGGGTAATAACCTTTCTGTAGGGTGGGGTAATAAGCTTCCTGCCTCAGCTTCAGTGCTCCGCCTCTGAGGGTGAGCGAAGCAAGATGTGGGCGGGGCCTAGCACACCAAGGCCTCTGCTTGCCTCGCAGGTGGTTGGTGTCCGAGTCCGTTGCTAGGGGAGATGCCAGTTTATCCGGATCAAAGGCTTTCACCCAATGCATGAATGCAGTGCAGTGCAGTCACATGGAAATTCCTGTACGCACGCACAGAGATTTCCCCAGGGAAACCAGAGTCAGGCTTATCAGTTCCTGTGGTGATCCTGCTGGGCTCCCTCTTTTTGGCTTTCCCGTTTCTTAGCATGGAAACGTGTGGGGCTGACTGTGAGCGTGTGGGGCTGACTGTAAGCGTGTGGGGCTGACTGTGAGCGTGTGGGGCTGACTGTAAGCGTGTGGGGCTGACTGTGAGCGTGTG
Source organism: Anguilla japonica (assembly GCA_025169545.1). NCBI lineage: Eukaryota > Metazoa > Chordata > Actinopteri > Anguilliformes > Anguillidae > Anguilla > Anguilla japonica. The sequence goes on from CM045898.1 coordinate 48,861,311, forward strand.
GGGCTGACTGTAAGCGTGTGGGGATGACTGTAAGTCTGTGGGGCTGACTGTAAGCGTGTGGGGCTGACTGTGAGCGTGTGGGGCTGACTGTAAGCGTGTGGGGCTGACTGTAAGCCTGTGGGGCTGACTGTGAGCGTGTGGGGCTGACTGTAAGCGTGTGGGGATGACTAAGTCTGTGGGGCTGACTGTAAGCGTGTGGGGCTGACTGTGAGCGTGTGGGGCTGACTGTAAGCATGTGGGGCTGACTGTAAGCATGTGGGGCTGACTGAGCGTGTGGGGCTGACTAAGCCTGTGGGGCTGACTGTAAGTCTGTGGGGCTGACTGTGAGCGTGTGGGGCTGACTGTGAGCGTGTGGGGATGACTGTGAGCATGTGGAGCTGACTGTAAGCCTGTGGGGCTGACTGTAAGCCTGTGGGGATGACTGTAAGTGTGTGGGGCTGACTGTAAGCGTGTGGAGCTGACTGTAAGCCTGTGGGGCTGACTGTAAGCCTGTGGGGCTGACTGTAAGCGTGTGGAGCTGACTGTAAGCCTGTGGGGCTGACTGTAAGCGTGTGGGGCTGACTAAGCCTGTGGAGCTGACTGTGAGCCTGTGGGGCTGACTGTAAGTCTGTGGGGCTGACTGTGAGCGTGTGGGACTGACTGTAAGCCTGTGGAGCTGACTGTAAGCCTGTGGGGCTGACTGTAAGCCTGTGGGGCTGACTAAGCCTGTGGAGCTGACTGTGAGCCTGTGGGGCTGACTGTAAGTCTGTGGGGCTGACTGTGAGCGTGTGGGGCTGACTGTAAGCGTGTGGGGCTGACTGTAAGCCTGTGGGGCTGACTGTGAGTGTGTGGGGCTGACTGAGCGTGTGGTGCCGTTGGATCAGTGTCCGTTATTCAGAGCACCCAATGGCCGTTTTATTTTTCCAGAAGGCAATGAATCCGCTTTGCCTTCTTCCTGGAAGGTGTGGAAAGTGATTTCATGATCTTTTTTTTTTTTCCTTTAAATGCCGTAGTGCACAAACTAAATAAGCAGTAAATTGCAGACATAAACATTTATTTTATGTTCCCATGTAAACGTACCCATTTGGACTGGAAGAGAAGGTATGAAAGCACATGGTGTGGTTCACACTACCAGCTCATTTTATGGGTGAAATCTAGTAATTGGTTGTAAAGGAAGGCAGCGGTTGTGCAGAGGCTAATTGTAGATATATATAATAGTTGTAGATGCTAAGAGAGTCCTTTTATGTACTCAGCCCATTAGAAAATGTCTGATTCATCTGGAAGCTTTCCTTCATTCATGATGCAAAACAAGCTTTACTCCAATTTTGTTTTGTGGTCATGCAAATACACTTTTCATTGTATGGTCTCACATTTCTGTACAATGGTGTACAATAAATCAGAGCGGAGTGAACGCAATCGCAGAGAGCTTGCCATTGGCACGTTTGAAGGCCAACAGCAGGATTTAAAATCTGTTCTGTAACTGGCAGGAGGCCAGTGCAGACGCCAGACCTTTTGCTTTTCTGTCCGAGAGGCCCGGGTTCAAAGGACTGCGGGGGCCAGTTGGTTGGGGAAGAGACGAGCGCAACCTTATTAAAGCAAAGAGAAATGTTTTACTCCTGACATTTTCTCTTTAATATCTGTGTCAGGGAATCCCCACTGTGCACCCCCCCAACCCCTCCACCCCCCTGCCCTCTCGCTCTCTCCTGCATTGAAAGAGATTCGTGAATCATGGAGTTTCGTGATAAATCAACCCGGCCTTCTTTAATTAAGCCGTGACCGGTTAAGGGCTTCAGAGCGTGTGACTGGTTTAGGGCTTCAGAGCGTGTGACTGGTTAAGGGCTTCAGAGCGTGTGCGGCTGGTTAAGGGCTTCAGAGCGTGTGTGACTGGTTTAGGGCTTCAGAGTGTGTGTGACTGGTTAAGGGCTTCAGAGCATACAGCTGGTTTAGGGCTTCAGAGTGTGTGTGACTGGTTAAGGGCTTCAGAGCGTGTGTGACTGGTTTAGGGCTTCAGAGCGTGTGTGACTGGTTAAGGGCTTCAGAGTGTGTGTGACTGGTTAAGGGCTTCAGAGCGTGTGTGACTGGTTAAGGGCTTCAGAGCGTGTGACTGGTTTAGGGCTTCAGAGAGTGTGTGACTGGTTTAGGGCTTCAGAGCGTGCGGCTGGTTTAGGGCTTCAGAGCGTGTGACTGGTTAAGGGCTTCAGACCGTGTGTGACTGGTTAAGGGCTTCAGAGCGTGTGACTGGTTTAGGGCTTCAGAGCGTGTGACTGGCTAAGGGCTTCAGAGCGTGTGAGACTGGTTAAGGGCTTCAGAGCGTGTGACTGGTTAAGGGCTTCAGAGCGTGTGAGACTGGTTTAGGGCTTCAGAGCGAGTGTGACTGGTTAAGGGCTTCAGAGCGTGTGACTGGTTAAGGGCTTCAGAGCGAGTGTGACTGGTTTAGGGCTTCAGAGCGTGTGTGGCTGGTTTAGGGCTTCAGAGCGTGTGTGGCTGGTTTAGGGCTTCAGAGCGTGTGACTGGCTAAGGGCTTCAGAGCGTGTGCGGCTGGTTTAGGGCTTCAGACCGTGTGCGGCTGGTTAAGGGCTTCAGAGCGTGTGTGACTGGTTTAGGGCTTCAGACCGTGTGCGGCTGGTTAAGGGCTTCAGAGCGTGTGCGGCTGGTTAAGGGCTTCAGAGCCTGTGGCTGGTTAAGGGCTTCAGAGCGTGTGTGACTGGTGAAGGGCTTCAGAGCGAGTGTGACTGGTTAAGGGCTTCAGAGCGTGTGTGACTGGTTTAGGGCTTCAGAGCGTGTGTGGCTGGTTTAGGGCTTCAGAGCGTGCGGCTGGTTAAGGGCTTCAGAGCGTGTGACTGGTTAAGGGCTTCAGAGCGTGTGTGACTGGTTTAGGGCTTCAGAGCATGTGTGACTGGTTTAGGGCTTCAGAGCGTGTGAGACTGGTTTAGGGCTTCAGAGCGTGTGTGACTGGTTTAGGGCTTCAGAGCGTGTGTGACTGGTTTAGGGCTTCAGAGCGTGTGTGACTGGTTAAGGGCTTCAGAGCGTGTGTGACTGGTTTAGGGCTTCAGAGCGTACAGCTGGTTTAGGGCTTCAGAGCGTGTGTGACTGGTTAAGGGCTTCAGAGCGAGTGTGACTGGTTTAGGGCTTCAGAGCGTGCGGCTGGTTTAGGGCTTCAGAGCGCCCTTCATCTCAGCCCCCCTCTTCCCTCACACCACTGTGTCCTTTGCCTTCCCTTTCATCTCAGCATTAGTTCCTGTGAACTCAAGTTCCTGCATGGTCCTGTATTTTATACAGTGTGTCTGGACTTACGGGTACACTCCAGCTGTCTCTTTCTCTCCTCCCGCTGTCTCTTCTCTCTCTCTCTCTCTCTCTCTCTCTCTCTCTCTCTCTCTCTTCATCCTCTCTCTCTCTCCTTGCTCTCGTCTCTCTACAGTCTCTCTCTCTCTCTCTCTCTCTCTCTCTCTCTCTCTCTCTCTCTCTCTCTCTCTCTCTCTCTCTCTCTCTCAATTTTTCAATTTCAATTTAAGTTGCTTTATTGGCATGAAATACAAACGTACTTATTGCCAAAGCATCGTAAAATAACAATCTTCTCAGGCATCTCTCATCTCTCTCTCTCTCTCTCCTCTCTCTCTCTCCCCCTCCCTCCCTCTCTCTCCCAGCTTTGGGCTTGCCTCCAGATTCCAGAAGGTCTGGGTCTTGTGTGGAGTGTCTGTCTTCATTCTGTCCCCTTATTCTTTTTTACTGTTTCTGTGTGGGGGGGCCTTGTCTAGCAGCAGAAGACAAGGCTCCTGATTGGCTCTTACCTCAGTCATCACAGTGGGAGCTGTTGTCGTTATCGGTCAGACCTCTTTGAAGGCTTTGCTGCTAATGAGCGGCTGGCGGCATCACACACGGGTGACTGCGGGTGACTGCGGGAGCCAGCGCTCTTACGGGCTGCAAAGCCCCCTGGAAATAAGGACCAGTCTGAAGTTTCATATTTTGTGTGTCAAAGAGACAATTTTGCACAGTTTCTCTGATTAAAGGACAAACCGCTTCAAATGTGTGTTGGCAGTTATTAGCTGAGTAGCCCATGAATCTGCTGTGCACTGGGTGTCAGGAGCATGTAAACATACTCAAGCTATTTGTGAAATCTGAAGTTTATCTGTGTTCTGGATCTGCCAAAATAATGCTTATTCATGATAAGGCCGCTGAGTCACATGACCTGGACAATTGTAGTGACATCATGTGCTTAGATGGAAAGTGTCATGCTTATGTGAGTGAAGTGACTACAAGCTCTTGAACTTAAATTAGCTGTGAGGAATTAGCTGTTAGCACACCACGTCTGTCCCGTTCTTTTGTAAATGGCAAACCTTTCTTTGAGAAATGTACGATGATTGAATTAGTTTGATAGACGGAAGGGGATTGTAGCGTAATCAGCCTGTATGCTAGCTAAGACTCTTGAGATCAAAGATCTCTCTTTTCAAGACAGTCCTGGCAGAAACGGCAGCCTTTGAAAGAAGACAAACAGACATTTATAGACACATGGAAGGCAAAACGGTGTGAGATGAATTTGGGATGCAGGGGGAGACCCTGGATGGGGGGATATATTTGGGATGTAGGAGAGGAGATGGGGGGTTATAAAGGAAGGGAATGTGGTTTAGAGACTTAATGTGGGGATAATACGGCATGTTAACACCACATACTACAGTAAAACACTGAGTTACTTACACATACTACAGTAAAGCACTGAGTTACTTACACATACTGCAGTAAAGCACTGAGTTACTTACACATACTGCAGTAAAGCACTGAGTTACTTACACATACTGCAGTAAAGCACTGAGTTACTTATACATACTACAGTAAAGCACTGAGTTACTTACACATACTAGAGTAAAGCACTGAGTTACTTACACATACTGCAGTAAAGCACTGAGTTACTTACACATACTGCAGTAAAGCACTGAGTTACTTACACATACTGCAGTAAAGCACTGAGTTACTTACACATACTGCAGTAAAGCACTGAGTTACTTACACATACTGCAGTAAAGCACTGAGTTACTTACCACATACTGCAGTTAAAGCACTGAGTTACTTACACATACTGCAGTAAAGCACTGAGTTACTTACACATACTGCAGTAAAGCACTGAGTTACTTACACATACTGCAGTTAAAGCACTGAGTTACTTACACATACTGCAGTAAAGCACTGAGTTACTACACATACTGCAGTAAAGCACTGAGTACTTACACATACTACAGTAAAGCACTGAGTTACTTACACATACTATACAGTAAAGCACTGAGTTACTTACACATACTATACAGTAAAGCACTGAGTTACTTACACATACTATACAGTAAAGCACTGAGTTACTTACACATACTGCAGTAAAGCACTGAGTTACTTACACATACTGCAGTAAAGCACTGAGTTACTTACACATACTGCAGTAAAGCACTGAGTTACTTACACATACTACAGTAAAGCACTGAGTTACTTACACATACTATACAGTAAAGCACTGAGTTACTTACACATACTATACAGTAAAGCACTGAGTTACTTACACATACTATACAGTAAAGCACTGAGTTACTTACACATACTGCAGTAAAGCACTGAGTTACTTACACATACTGCAGTAAAGCACTGAGTTACTACACATACTGCAGTAAAGCACTGAGTTACTTACACATACTGCAGTAAAGCACTGAGTTACTTACACATACTGCAGTAAAGCACTGAGTTACTTACACATACTGCAGTAAAGCACTGAGTTACTTACACATACTGCAGTAAAGCACTGAGTTACTGTTACGATCAGCCCCTGGCCAGTCGCAACATAAACGAGATCACGCGAAATAGTCGCAATTCAAAAATATCTTTAATTAAAGAACACTACAAAAGAACAAAAATGCGCAGTGTAGCCAGACTGCAGGTTGTCCTCTGAATGGAGAGAGCGAGAGCATCAGCCAGAGGGCCCCTTAAGTAGTACCCCTTCCAGGTGACACCAATTTCCTATTAGGAAGACAATCAAACAAATGTTGCAACACCACAAGCAGCCACTAGGGCACAAGGGCAGGGAACCATAACAGTTACTTACACAAACTGCAGTAAAGCACTGAGTTATGTGGCAGGTTAACCAGTATAGTGCAGTTTGGTCAAAGTCCAAGCTCAGGTATCATTGGGTATTTGGTCTTGGTAGTTTTTAGCCTGAGAGACTGATGAATTCTTGCCAAGTTGTAAAAAAATAATCCAGTAGGTGTTATGGCAAAAGTTAGGAGCTACTTTATGAACTAGACTGTGTGTGTGTTCCAACAGCAGTGTAATTACTGGCTGTGTGGAGACTGTGGTCTGTGGTTCAGAGAAGTGGGTGCAAAATGGCACCCCCTCTGTATATTCTGGGGGGGGGGGGGGGGTTGTTGCTCTGGCTAAACACAGGGTGCAGTCTGATATTTGGCGGAGGGACTGAAATGCTCGTCTCACCACTAGGCCCAGCAGTGGCCTTGTATACACAAACAGAGGTGATGTAGAGTGGATGCATTTAACTGCATTCATACAACACTTCAAGAGTCCTTCAGCAGATTACATTGTGCAATATTACATAGCAATGGGCAGATGTTTTAGCTGGCTCATCAAAATAAGTTGCAGTTGAAATGTTCTCTACTGCCATTAGATGTAAAGATGCCCCCCCCCAGGATCTGTTATGTGCCTGGTTGGGTATCTGCTGTCTTTTTACAGGTGTAAGCCTGTTCCCCTGGTTTCTGTGGTCCCTTCTGATTGATTTTTGTAACCTAAGCCTGTAATGCAGCAGTGTTAGTCCAGTGCTTCAGGATGTTGTTCTCTGGAGCGCTGTCCGAGGTGCTGACTGGAGCTGTCCCTAACTTCGGCAGGCAAGTGAAACCTGGGAGTTTACCCAGATAGGTTGCCTTCTAATGTGCACAATGTGCTTGCTATTGGCAAGTCAACAGCTAAGCATCTGACTGGTTTTAGAATGTCAGGAGATTCTACACACTGCTTTGGAGTTCAGGTTTAGAATTAGTCACCCCAGATATATATAAGATATGAAGGAAAATGTATTAAAGAAAACGTTTGAGGACCAATTTGCATCATCCACGACGGGAAAGACTAGAAAGAAAAGCTTGTGCCTCTCGTTCATTCTGTCCCCTTACAGGCTGACTGCGCAGGAGCCGGGGTTTGGTTCAGTGTTGAAGTCGTGGGCCGGTCCTGGGGCCGGTCCTGGGGGCTGTGTGTGATTGGACCAGCACCAAGGGCTGTGTGTGATTGGACCAGCAGCGAGGGCTGTGTGTGATTGGACCAGCAGCGAGGGCTGTGTGTGATTGGACCAGCAGCGAGGGCTGTGTGTGATTGGACCAGCAGCGCACGCTGTGTGTGATTGGACCAGCAGCGCACGCTGTGTGTGATTGGATGCTGATTCAGGGTAATGGGAGACTGCTCATCCAGGGCCCTGTAGGATGCTGATATTTCACCGTTTGTTTGTTTTATGCTGCTGTGGTGTCAGGCCGCCAGCAGTGTAAACATTCAGAGTTTAGGGTTACGCCTCCCTGCTCAGGCTGTTTGAATCACTCTTCATAGCGCCAAATACTGTATGAAGAAAACCGTTTGAGCCAGGTTGCATTGCATTGAGTTCTCTTAAAGGGTCATTTATTAAGACTCAGTAATTCTAAAATGTAATATTCAGTCATGCAAAATTCATGCAGAACTCTTAATTTGTTTGAATGACAAGCTTGTTTGAAAATTTGAGCGGAGGAGGGTGGGGCCTCGATTGCAGACCATAATTTGTAGGCATTGTCTCACTGCATTTTTTGTGGTCACCATGGTTACCCCAGTAAGTAGTTTTGTGGGTATGTGTGCCTGCGTGCGTGCGTGCGTGCATGCGGGTGTGTGTGCGCGTCAGTGTGTGTGTGTCCATCCGTGCGTGTGCATGTGTCCATCCGTGCGTGTGTGTGTGCATGTGTGCGTGCGTGCTTGTGTGTGTCCGTCTGTGTGTGTGTGTGTGTGTGTGTACGCGTGCGTGCGTGTGTGTGCGCGTGCGTATTTGTGCGTGCGTGTGTGTGTGTGCCTGTGTGCGGGTGTGTGTGCGTGCGTGCGTGTGTGTGTGCGCATGCGTGTGTGTGTGTGCATATGCATATGTGTGTGTGCGCGCGCGCGCGTGCGTGTATGTGTGCGCATGCGTGTGTGTGTGTGTGTGTGTGTGTGTGTGTGTGTGTGTGTGTGTGTGTGTGCGCGCGTGCGTGCGTGTATGTGTGTGCACGCGCGCGTATGCGTGTGTGTGTGTGTGTGTGTGTGTGTGTGTGTGTGTGTGTGTGTGTGTGCGCGTGCGTGACAGTCAGTCAGTGGGCAGTGCTCATACGGTGGTGCGGTGGGCACAGTGCCAGCTGGACCTGGGCAGCAGTGGCAGAGAGTGGGGGAGCGGCCCAAGGAGGCGGGGCAAGGTGACCGCGAGCCGCCACGCGCTTGACTGACACGCCGCTGCGCCGCTGGCATATAATCAGATGTCATGTGAATAGCCAGGTCCCGGAAGGTCTAACAAGGCTCTGATGTTCAGGAGGAGAAAGTTGGATTTCCCAGGGTTCTCTTGGGCAGGCCTCGAGCGCGTTTGGTCTGGATTCATCCGATGCTCAACATGAGAGTTTTTTCTGTTTTCTCTCTCCACAAATACAGTTTGACGAGTTTGTTTGGTCAATGGCCTGGACTGCGTGTGTGAATAATGTAATATAGAAAAAGGATTGTTTTGATAGCGGAACGCAGCTTTTGCAGATTCCAGCAGGTCTTTGCTGATGTTCTTCGTTGCGGGCTGGGGATCTGGCGTGTGCATGAATCCCTTCATCATCGCCATTTCTCTCCCATGCCTGGCGGAGAGGTGGAAAGAGAGGAGGACGTGTGCACGGGAGCTTATGAAAGGCAAATATCCCATCGCCCAGTCGCCCTCCAGATTAAAGATTTGGGTCAGACTGCACCGGTCTGGCTGTTGATTTTTGAGTGGCCTGTCACTCATTGGAGTCATCTGAATGCAAAGCCCTGTGCCCCTGAGGCAGTGTGATTTATGGTGCTCTGCAGCACTGATGCAGACTGCATGTGGATTTACTTTACGGTGTTCTGCAGCACTGATGCAGACTGCATGTTGATTTACTTTACGGTGCTCTGCAGCACTGATGCAGCCTGCATGTGGATTTACTTTACGGTGCTCTGCAGCACTGATGCAGCCTGCATGTGGATTTACTTTACGGTGCTGATGCAGCAGCTTTACTGATGCAGCCTGCATGTGTAGATTTACTTTACGGTGCTCTGCAGCACTGATGCAGACTGCATGTTGATTTACTTTACGGTGCTCTGCAGCACTGATGCAGACTGCATGTTGATTTACTTTACGGTGCTCTGCAGCACTGATGCAGACTGCATGTGGATTTACTTTACGGTGCTCTGCAGCACTGATGATGCAGACTTTACGGTGCATGTTGATTTACTTTACGGTGCTCTGCAGCACTGATGCAGACTGCATGTGGATTTACTTTACGGTGCTCTGCAGCACTGATGCAGACTGCATGTTGATTTACTTTACGGTGCTCTGCAGCACTGATGCAGACTGCATGTGGATTTACTTTACGGTGCTCTGCAGCACTGATGCAGACTGCATGTGGATTTATGTTCAGTGATACAGAGCGGGCTCGGCATCTTCTGGGTTGCTGGGCAACACCACACATTATATATGATGAGCAGATCTTCCGCTCCTGGTGCTTGGTCCATGCTCTGTGCATCTGTGTCCAGGACTCTCTGGTTGCTTAGCGGCAGGGTGCAGTATTAAATGTTAAATGGCTCTGCTGTCTGTGGATGTTGCTGTTTGTTTTTGACCAAATCCAAACGCTTTGAGTGCCAGCAGGACTGGGGTCTGTTTGCAATTAATTGAATTTCAAAATAAATGAAATAGAAAAATCCCTATAATTCTTCAAAGAGATTTTTCAGTTTATTTATTACATTTTCAGTTTGTTTTGTGAGTTCACTGACTTTCAAATGGAACTGACCCCAGTCTTGCAAGACAGATAAATATTGCAAAAAAGATAAAGATAAATCTTTTGTCAGCCCTAGGAGGACTGTCCTGCATCGCCATTCAGAATGACATCATCCTGGGCGTGTGTCTGCAGAGAATATCCAAACCTCCGCATATCCAAACCAATTATGTTTGTAAGAATCAAACAGATGTCTGTTATCTGCAGGACAGTAAGAATCAGACTTCCAATACCAGGAAGTGCAGAGGAAATGAGGTTTCAGGGATGAATGGGGCTGAAGCTGCATCCTGAACTCTGTTTGACCCCAGGCCCATTCTCTGCAGTGTGTCTGAGGGGTGTGATCATAGATAATCTCCTCTTCATCGCTGTCAGAAGGTCTTGGCCTTTCCGTCAGGTTGACATACAGTAGCTGTCTGTTTGTAGCCAGTGAGTTACAAGCAGGCAGAGAGGTGTGGAGGAGCTGTGTATTCGATAATTGCTCCCAAACTGTTTAGTGCTCATCTTGATTGGTTAACAAAGATGCTCATCATTTGCGTGGGGCTGACCAGTTAGCAGCCAGTCCATGTAGCTCTGATGTGCCTTTCCACCTGTCCCATGAAATAGATTTAGATACAAATAAATAAATAAATAACAAAGCAAGGGGTCCGATGTGGGCACATTTGAGTGATGGAAAGGAGCTGGCTGCTGGTGGTGCTCCTTACTGAGATCATTGAGGCTGAAAGTACTTAAATAGGCAGAGTTGTTAATAATGTAAAATGAGTCTGGAATGGTTATCAGTTTAAAAGTTGTGCCTTTAGTGCACAGAGGAGGGAGACAGGTGATGCTATGGGGACCAGGCCTTCAGGGTTTGGGGGTGGTGGGGTGGCAGTGTGGGCTTTGGGGGGGGATGGGGTTTGGGGGGTGGCGGGGTGGTGGGGTGGCAGTGGGGGCTTTGGGGGGGGGTGTTGGGGTTTGGGGGTGGTGGTGGGGGTTTGGGGGGGTCAGGAGGGGTTTGGGGTGGGGGGTTTGGGGGGGTCAGGGAGGGTTTGGGGTGGGGGGGTCACACACCTCTCACAGGGATGCGTAGCAGAGCAGAGGCAGTGAACATCAGCACAGAGAGATTGAGAGAAATGAAGCGAGAGTTCAGCCCCCCCCACCCCACCAACCCCCCACCCCCCCTCTCTGCATACAGGGGGCACATGAACAGGTTCCCCTTCTGTTCCATCTGTTGTTCACCCCTCCCCATCCCCCATCCGTCTCCCTTTTGCCTAAACCCCTATCTCTGTCCCTCTCCCTCTACCTCTCCCCTCTATCCCTCTCCCCAACCCCCATCCCTCAATTCCTCTCTCCCCCTCCACTACACCCTTTCCCTCAGCACTCTATCCCTCTGTCTGTCTCCACCATCCAGGTTCAACAAGGTACGATACTCATTTCGTATAGCTATTTATAGCCAAGAACACAGTTGAGTTCACACAGTGAACACTATTCTATACCTAACTTATGCCAAGCCAAACCAGGGAGAAGAACAAGCTACAATATTAGGACAAATACAAATTATCAAAAAGTGCTGGAATGGGGGTACATGTAACATGAGTGTCATGAAAGGGGGGATTTAAAGTGAAATGATACAGAGTGGTGGTAGTTAGTCCAGGTAGAGTCTGAAGAGATGCGTCTTCAGACCATGGCGGAAGATGGGTAGTGAGGGAGAGGTTTGAAGAGGGACAGGGAGTTCGTTCCACCACTGGGGAGCTAGGGTGGAGAAGCTCTGTGATCCTTTTACTCTCCCACTCTTCTTCTGTTCCTCCTGCTCTACCTCCCCCATCCCTTTTTCCCTCTCTTCATATTTCCCTGTCCCCCACTCTACCTCTCTATATCCCTCTTCCCTTCTCTCCATTTTTTTCCTCTCTCTTTTTCTTTCGCTTTCCCTTTCTTCCTCTATCTCTCCTGCTCTAGCTCTCTCTCACTCTCTTTCCCTCTCTCCCCTCACTCACTCAATCCCTGTTCTTGGCAGGTGTCTTTTGAGGGCAGAAGCTGTGCTTCAAATGCTGTGCCTCAGAGGCTGTGACTCAGTGGCTGTGCCTCAAAGGCTGTACCTCAGTGGCTGTGCTTCAGAGGCTGTGCCTCAGTGGCTGTGCTTCAGAGGCTGTGCTTTAGAGGATGTGCTTCAGTGGCTGTGCCTTAGTGGCTGTGCTTCAGAGGCTGTGCCTCAGTGGCTGTGCTTCAGAGGCTGTGCTTCAGAGGCAGAGGCTGTGCTTTAGTGGCTGTGCATTAGAGGATGTGCTTCAGAGGCTGTGCCTCAGTGGCTGTGCTTTAGAGGCTGTGCCTTAGTGGCTGTGCTTTAGAGGATGTGCTTCAGAGGCTGTGCCTCAGAGGATGTGCTTTAGAGGCTGTGCTTCAGAGGATGTGCTTTAGAGGCTGTGCTTCAGTGGCTGTGCTTTAGAGGCTGTGCTCTAGTGGCTGTGCTTTGGAGGCTGTGCTCTAGTGGCTGTGGCTGTGCAGTGACATATTGTTTTCTCAGGTGAATATGAGGGCTGGAACGATGGGTTGCAGTGTGTGTTCTTTTGCATGTTTTTTTCACCACCACCCCCCCCCCCCCCCCCCCCCCCCCCCCCCCCCCCCCCCTTCATTGGCTCCATTGTCCAGTTAGAATCTGTGCTTTGCCAGGGCTGCTGTATCCTCTCCTGCATGATGGATTAATCCAGATTAAGTCTGGGGCTGTTTGTGGCGTGCTGTAACCACCCCCCCGTGCTTAGTGCTGGTCGTCTCAGTTTGGGATCAGTCTCAGTCTGGGATCAGTCTCAGTCAGGGATCAGTTTCAGTGAATCCCCTGGGGGGGTGCAGCTCAGCAGAAATGGGCCCTGGTCTGAGAGCTTCCTGTAATGCGCGGAGTGTAGGCCTGTCCGCTGGTCTGAGAGCTTCCTGTAACGCGCGGAGTGTAGGCCTGTCCGCTGGTCTGAGAGCTTCCTGTAATGCGCGGAGTGTAGGCCTGTCCGCTGGTCTGAGAGCTTCCTGTAACGCGCGGAGTGTAGGCCTGTCCGCTGGTCTGAGAGCTTCCTGTAACGCGCGGAGTGTAGGCCTGTCCGCTGGTCTGAGAGCTTCCTGTAACGCGCGGAGTGTAGGCCTGTCCGCTGGTGTGCTTTCTGTCCGTGTGCTTGGAGGGGCTGTTTTCTTTCTATATCGCTTTTTTTTTTTTTTTTTTACAGTGGAACCCTGCAGCCTGTCCCCTGGTCTGAGAGCTTCCCCTCCCGTAACGCGCGGAGCTGTAGGCCCTCCCGTATCCTGTGGCTTTAGAGCTTCCTGTAACCTGCGGGAGTGTAGGCCTGTCGTGTGGTCTGTGGCTTTCCCCTCCCGTATCCTGTCCGCTTTCCCCTCGCAGTGTAGGCCTGTGGCTGGTCTGAGAGCTCCCGTGTCCTGATTCTGTTCCCGGAGTGTCCCTGTCCTGTGGTTTCCCTCCCGTAGCTCCTGTGGCTTTCCCCTCCCGGTCCTGTGGCTTTCCCCTCCCGTGTCCTGTGGCTTTCCCTCCGTGGTGTGCTGTGGCTTTTTTTTTCCCTCCCGTTTTCCTGTTTTTTTCCCCTCCCGTATCCAGTGGCTTTCCCCTCCCGTATCCTGTGGCTTTCCCCTCCCGTGTCCTGTGGCTTTCCCCTCCCGTATCCTGTGGCTTTCCCCTCCCGTATCCTGTGGCTTTCCCCTCCCATGTCCTGTGGCTTTCCCCTCCCGTGTCCTGTGGCTTTCCCCTCCCGTGTCCTGTGGCTTTCCCCTCCCTGTCCTGTGGCTTTCCCCTCCCGTGTCCTGATTCTTTCCCCTCCCGTGTCCTGTGGCTTTCCCCTCCCGTGTCCTGTGGCTTTCCCCTCCCGTATCCTGTGGCTTTCCCCTCCCGTGTCCTGTGGCTTTCCCCTCCCGTATCCTGTGGCTTTCCCCTCCCGTGTCCTGTGGCTTTCCCCTCCCGTGGCTTTCCCCTCCCGTGTCCTGTGGCTTTCCCCTCCCGTGTTCTGTGGCTTTCCCCTCCCGTGTCCTGTGGCTTTCCCCTCCCGTGTCCTGTGGCTTTCCCCTCCCGTGTCCTGTGGCTTTGCCCTCCCCTGTTCTGTGGCTTTGCCCTCCCGTATCCTGTGGCTTTCCCCTCCCGTGTCCTGTGGCTTTCCCCTCCCGTATCCTGTGGCTTTCCCTCCCGTATCCTGTGGCTTACCACTGAACAGGAAGTGTGTGAAAGCGTGGCTTGTGGTTGAAGGAGGGCGGTAAATTCGCTGGCATTTTTACAGGTGGCTGTAAGTCAGCTGCTAACCGTGTGGAACGGGGGGGCAAGAGGGAGGTGGGGGTGGTGGGGCGGGGGGCAGGAGTGAGGAGGCACGAGGGAGGTAGGAGGCGGTAGACCAGGGGGGTAGGGGTGTGGGTTAGAGCCTTATTTCTTCTGCTGTCCTCCTTTTGGTTGGGAAAACCACTCATTTGCTAGTGCAGTGGCTGCATTGATTTCCCTTCTTTTGTTTGTTTGCTTGTTATTTTTTCTGTTTGCTATTCGTCCCTACCCTTCCCTGGCAAACAGGTAGTGCTTTACTGTGTGTCAACAGCTGGTTTGGTCAGATTTTTTGGGGTTTGGGTTGTGGGGGGGAGGGGGGGGGGCTTGACAGATGTCCCAGGCCTGTGCAGATGATGGGGGGGGGGGGGGGGGGGGCGGCGTTGGGGTTGCTAATGAGGGTCGTCCTCGCTGTGGTTTATGTGGGGGGAACCAGGATTAGGGGGTACTGAAATGGAATTAATTGGTGTGAAATTAATTTCTTCTGCTTCATTGAGAACAAATAGGTAAAGTGATGGTTAATAATTTTTAAAAAAGAGATTAGAATAGAAATAAAAAGTCTGGGTGGTTTTGTTTATGTTGCCATGGTTCCTGGTCCCTTCCTAACCTCAGGGAAAGTTCTGGAACTGTGTTTTCAGAAAAAAAAGAAAAAGGACCGCTACCTCAAAAGGCTTAAAGAAGCAACAGAGAGACAGCTGTCTTCAGTGCTTACATGCTGAACAGCGCTCCTGCCAGTCTCCACTGATCCCTGCAGTAGCGCTGGATCAGTGTGGCTTCGCGCTGATCCCTGCAGTAGCGCTGGATCAGTGTGGCTTCGCGCTGATCCCTGCAGTAGCGCTGGATCAGTGTGGCTTCGCGCTGATCCCTGCAGTAGCGCTGGATCAGTGTGGCTCCGCGCTGATCCCTGCAGTAGCGCTGGATCAGTGTGGCTCCGCGCTGATCCCTGCAGTAGCGCTGGATCAGTGTGGCTCCGCGCTGATCCCTGCAGTAGCGCTGGATCAGTGTGGCTCCGCGCTGATCCCTGCAGTAGCGCTGGATCAGTGTGGCTCCGCGCTGATCCCTGCAGTAGCGCTGGATCAGTGTGGCTCCGCGCTGATCCCTGCAGTAGCGCTGGATCAGTGTGTCTCCGCGCTGATCCCTGCAGTAGCGCTGGATCAGTGTGGCTCCGCGCTGATCCCTGCAGTAGCGCTGGATCAGTGTGGCTCCGCGCTGATCCCTGCAGTAGCGCTGGATCAGTGTGGCTCCGCGCTGATCCCTGCAGTAGCGCTGGATCAGTGTGGCTCCGCGCTGATCCCTGCAGTAGCGCTGGATCAGTGTGTCTCCGCGCTGATCCCTGCAGTAGCGCTGGATCAGTGTGGCTCCGCGCTGATCCCTGCAGTAGCGCTGGATCAGTGTGTCTCCGCGCTGATCCCTGCAGTAGCGCTGGATCAGTGTGGCTCCGCGCTGATCCCTGCAGTAGCGCTGGATCAGTGTGTCTCCGCGCTGATCCCTGCAGTAGCGCTGGATCAGTGTGGCTCCGCGCTGATCCCTGCAGTAGCGCTGGATCAGTGTGGCTTGGGTTTGAGCACAGTCGGATCTTTAGAGCGCTTCAGAATGACGGCTCCAGGGTTAAACTCGGGATAAGAGAGAGAGTCAGGGTCGAGGCTCAGCCAGACCTTGGGCTTTGGCCCAAATCCCTTCTGTACGCTGCACTGTGAAGCCTAATGCTTAGGGAATGGGGCTTGCAGGTTTGAGCACATTAGTACCCTTGTGGCAGGACCTTAGCCTGAGTAAAATTTCCAGCTGTTTGATGAATTGTATGCGAAAGTGCAAAATGTGTGATCAGTTTAATGTTTTTTAAATTGTGCAGGTAAAAGCTGTGGATACATTTTAATGTGCTGACATGCCACAGTGAAAATTCCAGTGTCCTCATTTGGTGTCCAGTACAATACAAGCATCTCCATTGGCTGCCCGAAATGAGGCTTGCATTCTTATTGGCTGACTGAATGCTGTAACATGCTTTGGACGAGCTGAATTAGCTCGGGCTGTAGCACAGGAAAGAGTTACTGAGTCAGTGAGTTACTGAGTGAGTGAGGAACTGAGTCAGTGAGTTACTGAGTGAGTGAGGAACTGAGTCAGTGAGTAATGAATGATATTCACAATTCATAACGATACAACATGTGAGTGTAAATTTATTATCCCCGCTCCTACGGTAACTAATACAAACTTAAATCTCATAACTGTTTGTTGTTTGTTTTAATTGTTTGTTCATTTTCCGTGATAATGGACGTGAATGATTAGACTAACTAGCCCATAAGACGTATTAAATGCTAATTGATCTGGGCTGTGCCTGGTTTTAAGTCCATGCATACGCAGGCTGATCCTCTCTCAAGGAGTCTATTTACAAGGCTATTGATCTTGTGTGTACAAGCGGAGACAGCCTGGCTGTAATACAGAGCCCGTATTCTCTGAATAGAAGTTTCCTCCTTTGCATGTCCATGTACAATGAACCAATGGGACTAATGTGCTTTGCATTTAATTAGATCATTTCAGTAATGGCATTTCCGTTTGAATATTGTTAACGTACCATTAGAATTTGTGCTTGGTTGTGTCAGGTTTCTTCGTGTCCAGCGTTATATTTCTCAAATAGCCTCTTTGCAGCAAAATTATTCCAGCAATTTTAGATATTCTTATTTGTACTGAGCATGTGTTTGTGTTCATGCAGCATTCACACGGATACACAAAGCAGTTCACTGCGGCTGGAAGCCTGCACAACCCTCCTGGAAAAGAAAAGTGAATAAATGCATCCCTTTCTGCTCCTGAGGAGGAATGAAAATCTTGTTCAGAACAGGGACCCACAGAATTTAAGACTTTCAGAGCACAGATGTCTCTCCCTTTATCTCTCTCTCTCTCTGTCTGTGTGTGTGTGTCTCTCTCTCTCTCTCTCTCTCTCTCTCTCTCTGTTTCTCTTTCCTCCCTGCTTTCTTTCTTTGTCTTGTTCTGTCCGTACGATGCAAGCACCAAGGAAACTTCAGAACTTGGCGCACGCTGCAAGCTCTGAACCCTTGTCAGGAATGGGGTGAGTGCTCGTGCGGATGAAGAGGCATGCAAATGTAGCGCTGCTCCAGGGTCATGGGTCAGGGGTCAGACTCAGGGTTCGGCCCATCGTTTGTTTCAGGCCCTGCGTGGGGCCTACAGGCTTGGAGGGAGTCTGACCGTGTTCTCCTGCTGATGGTCATAAACCGCGGTGTCCAGCGTCACCAAGCTGCATTAGAGACATTTAAACAAGGAAATCCCCAGAATGGCTGCACATGATACGCAAAGTATGTTTGTATGACGCAGGCCGTAACTATAAACCCCAGCCTGTGTTTCCTGTCCTGTGGGTCCAGGTGCTGGCATACTGGCTCCGGAACACAACTTGGGGGGGCCCTGCGGCCAAACAAGTCACAAAAAAGAAACGCAGGATCTTGCATCTGAGGTTTATTTCCAGCCCCAGCCCCAGGAAGTGTTAATCTTACCTAACACAGGAATATATATTTTTTTAGCCTGTTTGTACGGTCTGCACTCACCAGTACTACAGCACTATATGCAGTAGTATGAGATGAGCTTTGGTATGCTCTAAGGTTGCAGTTCTGAAGGAATGCAAATGGGCTGATGTGCTTTAGCTGTCGTCAGTGCAGAGAGCGCATGAGAGGGCTAGTTCATACTAATGTGCTTAATATTCTCTCTCTAAAACGTAGAGTTTGCTTCTGCGGTAAGGACTTAAAAATAAAATCACACCACGTAAGGTTCATTCTTGATTGGGTTTTCCATTTTTATTTTTTGAAACCCACAAAACATAAATTTTCCTCCTCTCCTGGCAGCGGTGGTGTTTCAGAGTTTTTTTTTTTTTTGGGAGTGGGAGTGTGGCGGGGGGCAGAGAATCTCCCATAATGCACCTTGTCTTGAACAGGGAAACGTTTTGCAGTGGATGGTGGGAGCCCCACTTAGACACCGCCGCTCGTTCTCTCAGCTCGCTCCAGTGAGCCCAGTCCCGTGCAGGGGGGGAGGGAGGGGAGGTGGGGGAAGGGGTTTAAGATGAAATATTAGGAATTAAGCCTGGTTAATCTGTCTAGCTGACTGAAGTAATAAAACCTTCATTAAGTGAATAGATCATGGGGTATGTCAGAGATGAGGTAGGCACCCCCCCCCCCACATGCTCATTCTCAAGGTCAGCTCAGGCTTGCATGCCTGTTTTTAAAGGAAATTGCTGACGGGTGGGGGGGTGGGGGGATGCGTGAGGGGTGGGGGGGGGGTTAATGGGGAAGTACTCCAGACTCCGCCCAGCCCTGGCAAAATGAGACCCCCCCCCCGCCTGCTTGATTTGTTTATTAAATGCTAAAGGGCGTCTGGTGGAACAGAACCAAGGAGCTGATGACTCCAGCAGCACCCTCTGCTGCTGGTGAGGCTTCTCTTTATGTAGTGTTCCTCAATTCAGAAGTTTATTATTTAAAAAAATATTTTTTTGTGTTGCAGTGATGGGGCCTTGCAGGAAGAAACAGGACCGTGAAAAATAATAAAAGAAAGGGGGGGGTAACCTGGCTGAGTAAAGCCTCCGTGTTCTCTCCTCCTCTGTCTGACAGTTAGTGGATTTAAGCCTCATTCCATCACAGACTGCCCCCCCTCCCGCCCCAGGAGAGCAGGACGGTTAATCCACCTGTGCTCTGGCTTCATTAGCTCACTGCTGCATATGTGCATTGCCTCTGACTGGGGGGGGGGGGGGGAGAGAGGAGGGGGGGTTAAGCCCAATGGCTGCTCTCTCCCTCATTTACCACTTTGCTTCTGGACTCAATAGTGTACAACTGGGTGGGGGGGGAGGTGAGAAGACTCCTCCCCCCAGCCTGGTCAGCAAACGTCCCCTCTCGGCATTGGGCCAGGTAATTGTTTGTGGGCGCGTATGTGTGTGTGTGCGTGTGCATGTGCGCATGTGTGTGCGCATGAGTGTATGTGTGGGGGAGAGAGGGGGAGGGGATTATGTACCCCCCCATTCCCCAGGCACGCTTCCTCCACCCCTTTGAACAGTAGCACCATCAGGCGTGTTCTGACGGGGTTGTGTCCCCTCCCCCCACATTGCCGGTCCCTGTGTCCCCTCCCCCCACATCGCCGGTCCCTGTGCCCCCTCCCCCCACATCGCCGGTCCCTGTGTCCCCTCCCCCCACATCGCCGGTCCCTGTGTCCCCTCCCCCCACATCGCCGGTCCCTGTGCCCCCTCCCCCCACATCGCCGGGTCCCTGTGCCCCCTCCCCCCACATCGCCGGTCCCTGTGCCCCCTCCCCCCACATCGCCGGTCCCTGTGCCCCCTCCCCCCACATCGCCGGTCCCTGTGCCCCCTCCCCCCACATCGCCGGTCCCTGTGTCCCCTCCCCCCACATCGCCGGTCCCTGTGTCCCCTCCCCCCACATCGCCGGTCCCTGTGTCCCCTCCCCCCCACATCGCCGGTCCCTGTGCCCCCTCCCCCCACATCGCCGGTCCCTGTGCCCCCCTCCCCCCACATCGCCGGTCCCTGTGCCCCCTCCCCCCACATCGCCGGTCCCTGTGTCCCCTCCCCCCACATCGTCGGTCCCTGTGTCCCCTCCCCCCACATCGTCGGTCCCTGTGTCCCCTCCCCCCACATTGCCGGTCCCTGTGTCCCCTCCCCCCACATCGCCGGTCCCTGTGTCCCCTCCCCCCACCCACGTCGCCGGTCCCTGTGTCCCCTCCCCCCACATTGCCGGTCCCTGTGTCCCCTCCCCCCACATTGCCGGTCCCTGTGTCCCCTCCCCCCACGTTGCCAGTCTGTGCGGTGGTCCGGGCCCATTGTTAGCAGTAGGGTTGATCAGCAGTGATTTATTTAGTGTTTTTTGGGGGATGGCTGCAGCTAGAGGGGGCAGGAGCGTGGCTCAGGACCTGTTATACCCCCAAACCCCCCTGCCTGCCCCCCCCCCCCCCCCCCCGCATATTCAACACTTCCTACCCAATTAATCAAGCAGCCAAACCCCCCGTCCCTCCCTCCTCCCCCCTTGCCCCAGACCAGCTGGGGGTCTGTTTAGTGGTGGAGGGGAAGCCTGTTGTTCTCTAGCTGAACACATCACTGCCACTGCTCAGCCCTTAAGTCCGTGGCACCTGAGTGGTGTGTGTGTGTGTGTGTGTGTGAGTGTGTGTGTGTGTGTGTGTGTGTGTGTGTGATTGGGGTGTACGTGTGTGTGTGTGTGTGTGTGTGTGTGTGTGAGTGAGTGTGAGTGTGTGGGTGGCAGTGTAGTGCAGTGGTTGGCAGTGTAGTACAGTGGGTAGCAGTGTAGTGCAGTGGGTGGCAGTGTAGTGCAGTGGGCGGTAGTGCAATGGGTAGCAGTGTAGTGCAGTGGGTGGCAGTGTAGCGCAGTGGGTGGCAGTGTAGCACAGTGGGTGGCAGTGTAGTGCAGTGGGTAGCAGTGTAGTGCAGTGGGTGGCAGTGTAGCACAGTGGGTAAGGAACCGTATTTGTAGCCTGAAGGTTCTGCTGTTGCACCCTTGAGCGAGGTGCTTAACCCGTGTTCCTTTGGTAATAGCTGTGTCTGGGTGAGAGTGACTGTAGTGTAGTGTAATTACAGCAGCCCCTGCCCCTGCCCCAACCCCCCAACCCCCCAACCCCCCAACCCCCCAGCCCCCCAGCCCCCCAGCCCCCCAGCCCCTGCCCCAACCCCAACCCCCCAGCCCCCCAGACCCAACCCCAACCCCAGACCCAGCACCATCCTATCTCCCATCCCCATCCTCATCCTCCTTCCCAAACTCATTTTAATCAGTTGTTTTTTTTAGTGTAACATTTACTCTGAATAAAAGCTAGCTTTTGGATTTGATTTGAGAAAGTAGGCTCTGTATGCTACTGCAGACTTGCTCTGAAGAGGACAAGAGGAGTCAAGGGACCCTGCCCCAGGCTTTGGCCAATGAGAGCAGTCGGGTGAATTGGATAATTAACTAGTCTAACTCATTAAGAAAACCCACTGTTTTTAAGCCCTTTTTCTTTCTGTCCATTAGCTTATTAAGTGTCTGGTATGTGAAATGTAACATTGACTGAGTATATGGTCCTCAGTGTGTTTAATGTTTTGATTATAGGGACAGTAGTTCTTGATGGATGATTGTGTGGTTGATTTATCTTGGCTGAATGTGTAACAAAGAGGTGGATGAAAGAAATTGTGGAATGAAATGACGTGGAAGACAGGATTTATAGTGTGTGTGAAGATGAGCTTTTGAAGGCTGAGCCCGTTTTATGTTGGTAGCTATCTTCATTCCTGCAAGCGAGGCTTTTGGATCATTACTGGGATCTGGATTTACGCCTGATTATATTCCACCGGCCAATGGAATAAGTGCAAAAATGAGAAATATTCACAAGGGATATGGAGAGATATTATTCATAAATAAATGATAAATGAAAAAAAAATTCCAATTTTTGGAAGAGGTTTCCTGATTCCTTTAGGCTGAAATCCTGGCCTGCAGGCTTGATATCATTCTGCACCTGTGGAATTTTTAGCTCTATTATTTTTTAATCTTATTACCTTACTGAGATTAGGAGGAATTACATTTTTCATTTATGAGGTAGGCAAGGTGTCAGATATGGGGTCATATAATCTGTGCCCCCCACCCCCCCTTACCCCAAAAATCAAAGACCGGAGCAAACAATACCGGAATGATATGTCAGTTGCATGCAGTTCTTTAAAGCTACTTATATTTTATTTAAACTTAATCAGGAAAACCCCATTGAGATCAAAAACCATTTTTGCATAGGGGATCTGACAAAGTTACAAAAAGTGAACCTACAAGAGAGCTGACAAACAAAAAACGACAGAAACAAAAGTTAGAAACAACAAAAGGGGAATGAGCCAGTCGTCTACCAGTAATAAACAAGCAGAGCACAGAATAAAAGCAGGAGCATACTTCAGTCACAGGGTATGGTGCATGAGGAACTTTAAAGAGTATCACATCACTAAAGCAGAGGTAATGACTGAATTTCTAATTAGCAGACAGCTCAGGTAGGAAGGAAGACTTGTTATTTTGTAGATTTATATATTAATACATAGGTATCAGTGGGTCAATCTGTGCAGATGGAAAGTAGTCAACCCAGACCATATATTTTTTTTTGCTTTATCTACATTGTATGCTGTTTCCAAAAAAGTGTTACTGAAATTAAATGCGGACAGCAGTACTTTAGGAGCCAGGCTGGAGTTTTTTGCCCCTGTATCTGATTTCCCCACAGAAGTGCGAGCGGGTGTGTAAGTCATTCAGGCAGCCGAGCGGTTACCTCGGTGATGAACTCAAAACGAACGCGCAGCGCGCTGACCGTACAGGCTGCTGTAGTACTGCAGTCTCAAAGCAGCACAGGGAAATGCCCGCGGCTCCTTTTTCATGTGTTTCGGTGTGTATTTAACGCATGAACCGCTCCTTCCTTCCCCCGCGCTCGGGGAAAGCGCTCCTGTTTTCACGTGCAGGAAGTTCGAACTGAGAAAGTATAGTCTGGGGAGAACTGAAACCGCGGCTCTTTAACTTATAGAGGACAAGGCTGGTGGCGGGGGCGGGGGCGGGGGCTGGGGGGTTGACGTTATTATGTTTAACAGCAGGGGTGATATTAAACTTCACGGGAGGGTGGCTGGTTGGAGGTGGGTGGGGTCTACTCCTGTACTCAATAAGTAACATGTATTAGTTTGTTTTTAAAAGGTCATCATCCGTTTCATTACTGCAGGATCTTATTGCTTCTATTCCCTTGGTGTTGGCGTGAAGTGCAATCCGCATGAAATCCAGACTTGCACATTCAAAGCAGCAGCGTGCTCGGTAACTAACCTAGTTCTACTGTGCTGATTAATCCCCCTGCTGTTTGGACGTCACGCACATCATTTTCCCCTTTTTCGTTCATACACTCCATTTATAGACCTGGCTATGTCTTCTGACCTTGACCAAAGATATCATATCTTCCCTTCCAGAAACGGAAGGTATCGCAATACATCACAAATCTGTCAACTGTCAACCTCAAAACTCTTCAAAATGTGAACATTTCACAACAATGCATTTCTGATTTAAAATATTTAAATATTATTTTAATATCTGTAAACAGAAATCATTTTTATGTCTGGCCATATATAAGTAAATGTTGCACTATATTGAGAATATATTTAATTTAATTGTATTCTGTTTCAGGGCTGCACGGTGGTGCAGTGGGTCAGCTTGGGCCTCTCTGTGTGGAGTTTGGGTTAGGGTTAGGTGGTGCAGTGGGTCAGCTTGGGCCTCTCTGTGTGGAGTTTGGGTTAGGGTTAGGTGGTGCAGTGGGTCAGCTTGGGCCTCTCTGTGTGGAGTTTGGGTTAGGGTTAGGTGGTGCAGTGGGTCAGCTTGGGCCTCTCTGTGTGGAGTTTGGGTTAGGGTTGGGTGGTGCAGTGGTCAGCTTGGGCCTCTCTGTGTGGAGTTTGGGTTAGGGTTAGGTGGTGCAGTGGGTCAGCTTGGGCCTCTCTGTGTGGAGTTTGGGTTAGGGTTGGGTGGTGCAGTGGGTCAGCTTGGGCCTCTCTGTGTGGAGTTTGGGTTAGGGTTAGGTGGTGCAGTGGGCCAGCTTGGGCCTCTCTGTGTGGAGTTTGGGTTAGGGTTAGGTGGTGCCGTGGGTCAGGGCCTCTCTGTGTGGAGTTTGGGTTAGGGTTAGGTGGTGCAGTGGGTCAGCTTGGGCCTCTCTGTGTGGAGTTTGGGTTAGGGTTAGGTGGTGCAGTGGGCCAGCTTGGGCCTCTCTGTGTGGAGTTTGGGTTAGGGTTAGGTGGTGCAGTGGGTCAGCTTGGGCCTCTCTGTGTGGAGTTTGGGTTAGGGTTAGGTGGTGCAGTGGGCAGCTTGGGCCTCTCTGTGTGGAGTTTGGGTTAGGGTTGGGTGGTGCAGTGGTTCAGCTTGGGCCTCTCTGTGTGGAGTTTGGGTTAGGGTTAGGTGGTGCAGTGGGCCAGCTTGGGCCTCTCTGTGTGGAGTTTGCATGCTCTGCCCATGTCTGCGTGTATCCATCAGTATGAGTGTGTGAGTGAATGGTGTGTGTGCCCTGCGATAGATTGGCAGCCTGTCCAGGATGTGATCGTGCCTCTCGCCCAATGCATGCTGGGATAGGCTCCAGCAGCCCCCGCAGCCCTGCCCAGGATAAGCGGGTATGGATAATGGATGGATGGATGTATTCAGTTTCTAGAATTTGTACCGGGCTCAGGCTTTGAAGCTGCAACCTCCTGCGATTGAGTCCCTGATTCTGATCCTTAATGCCAAAGTCACTGTTAACAAAAAAGTCACAGGGCAAGGTCTGTGAAGAGCGCTTTCATATAGCATTTTTTTTGCTGGTGTGAACATTAGTTTTTTTTCTCCCCTGTGATTTACGAACAGCCCTTCAGTTGACAGAGGAACCGTCTCCTTGTCTGTGTTCGCATGGGGATGTGTGGGAACCCTTCTGGGAAAGACTAAGCTTTGCTTTGGCAGCAAATGAAAGAGTGTCTGTAGCTAATGTCGGCATTGCATAAACAAAAGCAGATTGGAAAAAAATGTAGGTTTGTCATGGTGTAAAAATAAACTCCTTTAATCCAGCGGTCTTCGCCTCCTCTGTGGGGCTCTGGTCTGGATCAGGATGCCCCCCCCCCCCCCCCCCCCCCCCCCCCGAGTGGCATTATTCACCAAAAAGAGCTGGCAGGGAGGGGGCAGTTTAGTGTCTTCTTGCGGAGGGGTTAATATCTGTACATAGATGTGTATCTATCTGTATGTATGCCTGTGTGTGTGCCTGTGTACATGTGTTCATGTCTGTGTGCGTGTGTGTTCATGCTTGTGTGTGTGTGCCTGTGTGTACGTGCATATGTGTGTGTGTGTGTATGTGCATGTGTGTGTGCATCTGCCTGTGTGAGTCTCTGTGTGAGCTGTTAGAGGGATACCTGTGCAGTAGGTGCCTGGAGCTGACTGTGGAGTGGATTGGTTCCCCCCTTGGTGCTACCTCACCTGAGCACCTCTGTGGGGGGGAGGGGGGGTGTCAGGGGGGTTGCGTCCAGCCTGTGACCCAAATCTCCCTGGGGGAGGGGCAGCCCATAGGGCGGGGGAATAGAGTGGTGAACACACGGGTTAGAGGCGGGAGTAAGGCTGATTTGTTTGTCAGCAGTAATCATTAATAACAGCGTGTCTGGGAGAGGTGAGTGATTGGCCCCAAAAAATAAAACCCCTCTTCCTCAGACAGAATTAGTGAAGCTTATGGAGCGGTTTTTATGTTAATGCTGCAAATGCAGTTCCCTAATCTCTGCTAATTCCCTGTGCGGCCAGCATTCCTGCTTAAGAATACCCTGATTACTTTCCAATGGCATAGATTAACTTCTGCTCTGCTCTCTGGGCTGGGGGGGTGGCACAGTTTCCCTTGCTGGGGGGGGGGGGGGGGGGGTACACAGAGGGTGGTCCGTTATATCTGTGTGGCACTGTCACATGGCTTTTAAATAGTGAGGATGGAGCAGGGATTTGGAGAACCACATTGCCCCTGAGTCTTTGTGGTTTCCATCCCAACAGCCGCCAACTTAGACTCAGCCAATCAGTATCTTAAACAACGAACTGGGCCTGAAACCCCGGGGGCAGTGCAGAGGTTGCAGGTTTGATTTCCAGCTGCACAGAGCTGCTGCGCCTTTGAGCATGGTGCCTAACCTGAATAGCTTCAGTATATATCCGGCTGACAGGAAGTTGTGCAGCCCCCAGCTGAGGCCTGATGTGGGTCGGCCCCATCCTTCAGACAGTCTCCCTACACCCTAACCCTAACCCGCCTCGTAAATAATCAAACTGTCTGTCCTGAACACTAACCCTAACCCTGAAACACCCCACCACGTAAATAATCAAACTGTCTGTCCTGAACACTAACCCTAACCCTAACCCGCCTCGTAAATAATCAAACTGTCTGTCCTGAACACTAACCCTAACCCTGAAACACCCCACCTCGTAAATAATCAAACTGTCTGTCCTGAACACTAACCCTAACCCTGAAACACCCCACTACGTAAATAATCAAACTGTCTGTCCTGAACACTAACCCTAACCCTGAAACACCCCACCTCGTAAATAATCAAACTGTCTGTCCTGAACACTAACCAATTTATGAATGTTTTTTTTGCTATTTTTTTTGTTTGTTTTTTTTGTGCTTTGAGGTGGTTTGTTTTTGTACGCCATTCTAAGAACAAAGCTGTCCAGAGTTGCCACTGCTGATGTGTGCAAATCTTCCTGTCAAAGTGGGTTCATTGTCAGCAGTTCAGCTTTCAGAGCAACCATTGCGCATCTTAACCCTTTGAAGAGCAGGTTTTTGGAACGTTTTTTCAAAATTCTAAGCCAGTGTTAAAGAATTCCACTGCTTTCAGTCAGCAGTAGTGATTGCGCAGTTAGGAGTCAGATTGTAATCACATATTTGTAAAATCTTACATGTTAAAGGGTTAAACGCCCAAACAGGTCTGAGAAGCACCATGCCAGCAGACTGCAGGAATAACAGGCTGTGTGGATATTTATAGTGCTGCATTCTCTGTAAAATCAGGCTTGAGGTTGCCAGGTTGCAGCAGATATAGAAGCTCTTTCCCAGGTTGCCAGGTAACTCAGACTAGTGACTAGATGGAGAACAGACCATTTATCCCAGGGTGCAGTCGAAATACAAGAAAACGAGTGAATGATGAAATGAAAGGAGAGGCTGAGACAGTTTGGTGTTTTGTTACCCAAGCACTGGCTAGAGCCTGTGTTGATTAGAATGGCCTTCTGTCCCAGAACTGCCCATGATTGGCTGCAAGAAGGGGTTAGTTTGGATTTGGGTCCACAGTAAGCCAGAAGTACTGTCATTATTTATCTTGCAGGCTGGGTTTGGATTCAACTTGGGTTTAGATTTGAACCTGCAACCGCAGTGGTTGCAGGCTGCAACCACATGCCCACGTCTGATTTCCATGCAGATGGCCTGTTCATGCAGATGGCCTGTTCATGCAGATGGGCTGTTCACGCAGGTGGGCTGTTCTGCGCAGGTGAGCTGTTCTGCGCCTGTGGGCTGTTCACGCAGGTGGGCTGTTCTGCGCAGGTGGCCTGTTCACGCAGGTGGGCTGTTCTGCGCGTGTGATCTGTTCTGCGCAGGTGGTCTGTTCATGCAGATGGGCTGTTCTGCACAGGTGGTCTGTTCATGCAGGTGGGCTGTTCTGCGCCTGTGGGCTGTTCTCGCAGATGGGCTGTTCTGCGCTGGCGGGCTGTTTTTGCAGGTGGGCTGTTCAGCGCAGGTGGTCTGTTCATGCAGGTGGGCTGTTCACGCAGGTGGGCTGTTCTGCGCAGGTGGCCTGTTCACGCAGGTGGGCTGTTCTGCGCCTGTGGGCTGTTCTCGCAGGTGGGCTGTTCTGCGCTGGCGGGCTGTTCTGCGCAGGTGGGCTGTTCTGTACAGGTGGGCTGTTCTGCGCAGGTGGGCTGTTTCGTGCAGGTGGGCTGTAATGCGCAGGTGGGCTATTCTGCGCAGGTCAGCTGTAATGCGCAGGTGGGCTGTTCCGTGCAGCTGGGCTGTTCCGTGCAGGTGGGCTGTTCTGCGCCGGTGGGCTGTTCACACAGGTGGGCTGTTCACACAGGTGGGCTGTTCTGCGCAGGTCAGCTGTAATGCGCAGGTGGGCTGTTCACGCAGGTGGGCTGTTCCGTGCAGGTGGGCTGTTCTGCGCCTGTGGGCTGTTCCGTGCAGGTGGGCTGTTCTGTGCAGGTGGGCTGTTCACGCAGGTCGGCTGTTCCGTGCAAGTGGGCTGTTTATCTCCTCAGAAGGTGGCAGTATGAAGCTAATGACGCTGTCAGCGCCCGCTGCTATCCCGCCGCGAGCCGCCGCTGCCCTGTCTCAGGGTCCCTGCTGGCCGCCTTTGATCCGCCTGTCACTGGAGGAGCCCCCACACGCTGGCTGGGGAGAGGGGGACCCCTGAAGGTCACTTTGGGGGGTGAGGGGGGTGGGGGAGCAGGGCAATGATGGCCACACACGCCACCTTCTCTGGACTCTGAATTACTTTCTTTTTTACTACATTCTTTAGTTTTTAGTGATAACAGGAGGCGCTTCATTTTTACACGTCTTTACATTTACATTCAGCATCAAGAAGAACAAAAAACAGCAATGCTCCCCTGGGGTAGCAGGACAGTGATCACTAATTTTTCCCAGAATGCCTCTTGGCAAGGAAAGTTTTGTCATTGCTGGATGGCACCTGATTCAGCCTTATTTTAGTGACTGGAAATGACATTGTCTGAACTCAGTTGCCTTGTTTCATTCTGCACTCTCTGTGGTCCTGTGTGACATTTTCAGGCCATTGTTTAATTTAATATTTAGTTATAAGCCTGAATGTCCTGTTTAGCTTGTTCTCATCAGGTATTATCCTTTCATGTTCTAATTCAAGCGTACCATTTCAGCAGAGTACATTACATGCAGTTAGCAACTCCTGTTATCCAGAATGCCTTGCAATGTCAGAGAGGACAAGTGCATCCACCAGAGTTATCTGAGCAGCACTGCAGAAACTGAAAGCACAAGACGTTCTCTGGCCCTTCAGTAATGCTGCTGTTCAGTAATGTTGCTGTTCAGCAATGCTGCTGTTCAGTAATGCTGCTGTTCTGTAATGTTGCTGTTCAGTAATGTTGCTGTTCAGCAATGCTGCTGTTCAGTAATGCTGCTGATCAGTAATGCTGCTGTTCGGCAATGTTGCTGTTCAGTAATGCTGCTGTTCAGTAATGTTGCTGTTCAGCAATGCTGCTGTTTAGTAATGCTGCTATTCTGTAATGCTGCTGTTCGGTCATGTTGCTGTTCGATCGTGTTGCTGTTCGGTCATGTTGCTTTTCGGTCATGTTGCTGTTTGGTCATGTTGCTTTTCGGTCATGTTGCTGTTTGGTAATGTTGCTGTTCGTTCATGTTGCTGTTTGGTAATGTTGCTGTTCGGTACAGCTGCTGTTCAGTAATGTTGCTGCTCAGTAATGTTGCTGTTGTGCTACTACTGGCTTCCAGGACAGGAAGCTAAGTCTGATCCAGCAGAATTCTGGAAGCTTGCTTGAAACCTCATTGTGTGGGGTAGAGGGGGAGGGTTTAGGGCTCATAGTGTGGGGTAGAGGGGGAGGGTTTAGAGCTTATAGTGTGGGGTACCGGAGGAGGGTTTAGAGCTCATAGTGTGGGGTAGAGGGGGAGGGTTTAGAGCTCATAGTGTGAGGTAGAAGTGGAGGGTTTAGCGCTTATAGTGTGGGGTAGAGGGGGTGGGTTTAGCGCTCGTAGTGTGGGGTAGAGGGGGAGGGTTTAGAGCTCATAGTGTGGGGTAAAGGGGGAGGGTTTAGAGCTCATAGTGTGGGGTAGAGGGGGAGGGTTTAGAGCTTATAGTGTGGGGTACCAGAGGAGGGTTTAGCGCTTATAGTGTGGGGTAGAGGGGGAGGGTTTAGAGCTCATAGTGTGGGGTAAAGGAGGAGGGTTTAGCGCTCATAGTGTGGGGTAGAGGGGGTGGGTTTAGCGCTCGTAGTGTGGGGTAGAGGGGGAGGGTTTAGAGCTCATAGTGTGGGGTAAAGGAGGAGGGTTTAGCGCTCATAGTGTGGGGTAGAGGGGGTGGGTTTAGCGCTCGTAGAGGGGGAGGGTTTAGAGCTCATAGTGTGGGGTAAAGGGGGAGGGTTTAGCGCTCATAGTGTGGGGTAGAGGGGGACGGGGGATTATGGTGATGAAGGTAAGTTCGCTCTTGGCTCAGCTCCCGGCCTCTTCCTCAGGGGACTGTGGACAGCTGCTCTGGACTGGCTTCAAACGAACGACCTGCCTGCCTCTGGACACGTAGCAATGAGGTACACGCATGTACAAGAGCGCATGTGTGTACCAGAGCACACGCGTGTCTCTGCGTGCGTGTGTCCATTCAGACTAACGGCAGCCAGACGGACGTGTTGATGGGCCTGTGTAGAGTGTCACACCTGGAATGGGAGGGGTGCATCCAAACAGATTAGTTTTGATTGGCACGGAATCGTGACTGACTGGCCTTTTGCAGTTTTACAATCTAACACACAGTAAATAGTTTTATACACTCTCACACACATCTCTCTCACTCACTACATACATACACACATGCACACACACACACACACACACACACAGACCACACAGGTGCACACACAGTAGAAAATACCAGTCTTAATGGGAAGTCTTATCTCTTAAAAGCCAAACTGATCAGCTATCTCTCAGTGCCAGTCTTACAATCTAACACACAGTAAATAGTTTTATACACTCTCACACACATCTCTCTCACTCACTACACACACACACACACACACACACACACACAGACCATACAGGTGCACACACAGTAGAAAATACCAGTCTTAATGGGAAGTATTATCTCTTAAAAGCCAAACTGATCAGCTATCTCTGAGTGCCATTTCAGATGTGAAATTGGCATTTTGAGCCCGATGCTCAAAGCCTCCCTGGACTGGCTGACTGACTTGCAGTTGGCTGAGGAAGTGCCTGTTTTTGTATTATGTGATGGAAAGATTCTCTGGTAGCTACCTGTGCATTCGTGCAGTCCAGTCCCATCCCATCCGAGCCGGGCCTGGTTTCTGAGCAGACTGGTCTCTGCAGTCCAGTCCCATCCCATCCGAGCCGGGCCTGGTTTCTGAGCAGACTGGTCTCTGCAGTCCAGTCCCATCCCATCCAAGCCGGGCCTGGTTTCTGAGCAGGGCCTGCAGTTTCCCATCCCATCCAAGCAGCAGACTGGTCTCTGCAGTCCAGTCCCATCCCATCCGAGCCGGGCCTGGTTTCTGAGCAGACTGGTCTCTGCAGTCCAGTCCCATCCCATCCGAGCCGGGCCTGGTCTCTGAGCAGACTGGTCTCTGCAGTCCAGTCCCATCCCATCCGAGCCGGGCCTGGTCGCTGAGCAGAGTGGGGACATTTCCCCCTGCTGGCTTTGATCCTGCAGTTGTTTTCTACTGTGGCTCTGCACCTTAGCTTTGATTTGTAGTACAGACTCCATGGATGTTGGGTCTCTCATGCGTGTGTGTGTGCGTGTGTGTGTGTGTGTGCATGCATTTTTGGGGGGGTTGTGAGTATATATGGGAGGGAGAGAAAAAGAAAATGTGCACTGGCTTAGCTGAGAGCAAAGGGTGAGGGTGCTACTGTTGTGTGACTCGAGGGAACTGTTATCCTATTGAGATTAAGCTCTCTCTCTCTTTTGACTCGGCTATCTTTGTTCTCTCTTCTTTCAAAGCCACATCCTGCTTTTAGATATGCATGAGGGAGATGATCAGTCTAAAGCTTCCTGACATCAATCTGTTTGTTATTTGTTTTGTATGATGTAACTGTTTTATTTTATTTTCATTGCCATCGGTCCTCCTCTTTGCGTACCCACCCCCGTTTCAGCTCCACCAAGGACATCTGTTTTATCTCTAATACTCAATCAGCTTCACCACTCACCCCAGGAGAAAGGAAATAGAAAATTAATTCCAATCAGTGATTGTTTCTGGCGTGACAAGAAATGGAAGCCACAGAGGATCTCCCCAGAGAGAGAGTGAGTGAGAGAGAAGGAGGGAGGGAGGGAGGGAGACTGAAAGGGAGGGAAACAGAGAGGGGGAGAGACTGAGAGAAAGGATGGAAATAATTCTGACATCTGACTACAGACAATTTGCAAACCTGTTTGAGCTTCAGAAAGTAACACATGCTAGCTGGTGCTCCATTACAAATACAACAGGGGATTTACCAATAGGGTTCTAAGGGGCTATGTTTAGGTGCTTCTTATTGTTAGCTCTGCAGAGGTGCGCATCTCAGGTACTGCATATTGACACCACACTGTACCGGGTGACCAGTTGAGGCTCAGTCTGAGCTTCCCCAGGGGTCGTTCCCCAGGGGTCCGGGCTTGGAACCCTTCTATTCTCCCTCGGCTGAAAATTCCTTGGCTGTTATGTCTTCCTGTTCCTTTTCCCATCATTGGTTTGTTGATGATGCCAAATTCTTCCTTTATCTTTCCCTGACAAACATCATCATGCCTGGCTGGTGTGGCTTAATGACATTTTAACTGGAATTTTAATCCCCATATGAACCTGGATTGGATTCGTAGGTGTGGCACTGGCTCGTGGCGCCCTGGCAGTCGCTGGGTATTTTCTCTATATGTATGTGTATATCTCTTAGGTGAGGGGAATAATACTTTGTTGAGCCAAGTATTTTTCCCCTCACCTGAAATGGGCTGCTTGTCTTTGTTATATGGCCAGATATGAGCTGAGAGCCGCTCCTTCCTCCTCCTCCTCGGTGGTCTGGATCCAGGCTGTCTTAGTGGCTCAGGCTTGGAAGGTGCAGCCGGCTCTGTTTGCTGGTGCACTTTCTGGAAATCCTGCCACAGAACTTTTTTCCCTTTTGGCTTGTTTTTGGCCTGTTCCATTCACTCTGGGACCTCTGGTGTGTGACCATGGCCTCATTTAAATCAGCATTTGTGATTTAGCTTTTTCTTAACAGGCACAGTTCGGGGAGTTTGGCTCGTGCCAAAATGAAAGGGATAACTCTGGTAGTTATTTGATATTATTTCAGGTTTCTTTTGGCTCAGACAGTTTTTGTGCGATGAATGACATTTCAGGTGGTTCCGGTTGTTTCTGGTGACCTGCCTCTACATTACTACATGGGCCCTTTATTTATGTTTATAATTGTCATTAAATGCTTTATAAATTATTCTGCTTATATTCCCAACCTCTGGAAACATCATGTTTCTGCATGTTCAAGTTGCTTTTTAGTCACTTGAAGTGTATGTCTTGCTTCAGACCGTAAACCCCTGAATGCCCTGACAGCTGCCTCTGTAAAGCTGGTCGGTCATCAAAAACTTCTGTAAGTATCTGAAGTATCCATCCTTCATTAACGCCAACCCTAACACTATAAAAAGGAAATAATATTAAAACATCCAGGATGTGAACTATCCATTCAGCCAGGTGGAGTATTTTTCTGCGTTTGTGTGTACACAATGCTGCCATTGGCCTGGCTTCTGCTCCCAGCTGCCCTTAACCTTGACTGGACGAAGACTGTTAAATGTGCTTATTTCCAAGTCAATGTTAAACATAAATGTTGATTGAATCCAGACTAATATATTCATTGCATCATTGTTTGCATATAAAGACAACTTGCTTTTCGATTGTGTCACGGACTGTGTCTTTGTGTTCACTGCTGTTCATCCAGACTTCATGTTCAGCATGGACTGACTTTGTGTTCTGTGGTTGGGTTAGATGCTGACCTACAGGGTGGGGGAGGGTTGATGGTTAGGGTTGGGCGCTGGCATATAGGGTGGGGGGAGGGTTGATGGTTAGGGTTGGGCACTGGCCTACAGGGTGGGGGAGGGTTGATGGTTAGGGTTGGGCACTGGCCTACAGGGTGGGGGAGGGTTGATGGTTAGGGTTGGGCGCTGGCCTACAGGGTGGGGGAGGGTTGATGGTTAGGGTTGGGCGCTGGCCTACAGGGTGGGGGAGGGTTGATGGTTAGGGTTGGGTGCTGGCCTACAGGGTGGGGAGGGTTGATGGTTAGGGTTGGGCGCTGGCCTACAGGGTGGGGGAGGGTTGATGGTTAGGGTTGGGCGCTGGCCTACAGGGTGGGGGAGGGTTGATGGTTAGGGTTGGGCACTGGCCTATAGGGTGGGGGGAGGGTTGAAGGTTAGGGTTGGGCGCTGGCCTACAGGGTGGGGGAGGGTTGATGGTTAAGGTTGGGCGCTGGCCTACAGGGTGGGGGAGGGTTGATGGTTAGGGTTGGGTGCTGGCCTACAGGGTGGGGGAGGGTTGATGGTGTTGTTGATTTATTGTTGGTTGTTTGTCTTGTAATCGGACATCACGCCAGCAGTTCTTCCGTTTGACTCTTGATGTATTTTTGCTTTAATGAACATGATTGCCAAGCTGGAATGAGACAGAAAGTGATGTCATGCCATACCATGTACTTTGCATGTTCTGTATGAGCTTTGGCAGTAAGGGTTTTGTGATCTTATCAGTAAAGCACCATTGAATTGAAATTGAATTGATAATTCTGTCTCTGTCTCTCAATCTCTCTCGCTATCCCTCTCACACTTACACACACACACACACACACGCACACACCGATCTCACACTTGCAGACACACCTGAGGACACATGCTTGTATGTGTAGACAAACACAGCTCAACACAATCTCTCTTGCACATACACTACATTGCCAACTGCATGTGGGCACCTGACATCCAACATCTCATCCAAAATTATGGGCATTAATTTGGAGTTGGTCCACCCTTTCCTGCTATAACAGGCTCCACTCTTCTGGGAAGGCTTGACGACGGAGGGGAAATTAATGTGGGCTAAAATAATTACGTCCTACCCCCTGCCACAGGGACGTGTAAATCCTCCATAGAGAAGAGCACCATGATGGCACCTTCTGTGAGGGTCCCTATTTTTTACTCTCTCTCTCTCTCTGCCCCCCTGTACCCTAATCTTCCTCCCTCTCCTCTTCTCTCTCAATATTTTTCACTCCCTCTATATCTGTCCTTACCACTCCTCCTCTCCCCTCTCTCCCTCCCTCCCTCAGACTCTCGTACTGTGTCTGTTACCTAGCAGAGTTGTGGCGTCTGCGATTCTATTGGCTGCATGCATCTTTAGTTGGAATAATGCAGCAAGCGCAGCCCGTTTCTGGCTCAATAAACATCAGACGGGCCTGGGAATGTGTTCAGAGCTCACTGCCTAACCCACAGCACCTGATGTGCATCCCACACATGGTGAGCGGGATGCGACTCGAGTGAGGAAACGTAGCTGCTGTAGCTGTTTTGTGTTCACGCAGCTCGTGTCCCGTGTCTGTGTGCAGGGTTCTGTCCCGTGTCTGTGTGCAGGGTTCTGTCCCGTGTCTGTGTGCAGGGTTCGGTCCCGTGTCTGTGTGCAGGGTTCTGTGTGCAGGGTTCTGTCCCGTGTCTGTGTGCAGGGTTCTGAGTGCAGGGTTCGGTCCCATGTCTGTGTGCAGGGTTCTGAGTGCAGGGTTCTGTCCCGTGTCTGTGTGCAGGGTTCTGAGTGCAGGGTTCTGTCCCGTGTCTGTGTGCAGGGTTCGGTCCCGTGTCTGTGTGCAGGGTTCGGTCCCGTGTCTGTGTGCAGGGTTCGGTCCCGTGTCTGTGTGCAGGGTTCGGTCCCGTGTCTGTGTGCAGGGTTCTGTGTGCAGGGTTCTGTGTGCAGGGTTCTGTGTGCAGGGTTCTGTCCAGGTGTCTGTGTGCAGGGTTCTGTCCCGTGTCTGTGTGCAGGGTTCTGTCCCGTGTCTGGAGGGTTCTGTCCCGTGTCTGTGTGCAGGGTTCGGTCCCGTGTCTGTGTGCAGGGTTCTGTCCCGTGTCTGAGTGCAGGGTTCTGTGTGCAGGGTTCTGTGTGCAGGGTTCTGTCCCGTGTCTGTGTGCAGGGTTCTGTGTGCAGGGTTCTGTCCCGTGTCTGTGTGCAGTATTCTGAGTGCAGGGTTCGGTCCCGTGTCTGTGTGCAGGGTTCTGTGTGCAGGGTTCTGTCCCGTGTCTGTGTGCAGTATTCTGTGTGCAGGGTTCTGTGTGCAGGGTTCGGTCCCGTGTCTGTGTGCAGGGTTCTGTGTGCAGGGTTCTGTCCCGTGTCTGTGTGCAGTATTCTGAGTGCAGGGTTCGGTCCCGTGTCTGTGTGCAGGGTTCTGTGTGCAGGGTTCGGTCCCGTGTCTGTGTGCAGGGTATTCTGAGTGCAGGGTTCGGTCCCGTGTCTGTGTGCAGGGTTCTGAGTGCAGGGTTCTGTCCCGTGTCTGTGTGCAGTATTCTGAGTGCAGGGTTCGGTCCCGTGTCTGTGTGCAGGGTTCTGTGTGCAGGGTTCGGTCCCGTGTCTGTGTGCAGTATTCTGAGTGCAGGGTTCTGTGGAATGGAACGCAGCGAGTGGCCCTATCAGGGACTGAGCACGCGTGCACGCCAGCAGCCATACCTCCATGCACTCTGCTCCTGCCAAATGGCTGAAGCTAAGCAGGTGTGGGCTTGGTTAGTACTTGGATGGGAGACCACCAGGGAATACTGAGTTGCTGCTGGAAGTGGTGTTGGTGGGCCAGCAGGGGGCAATCTTCCCTCTGGTACAAATAAACCCCAATGCCCCAGTGCAGTGACGGGGACACTGTGCTGTAGGAGATACCGTCTTTCGGATGAGACATTAAACTGAGGTCCTGACTCTCTGTGGTCACTAAAGATCCCATGACACTTATCGCTAAGAGTAGGGGGTTCCCCGGTGTCCTGGCCAAATCCCAGATCTGGCTCTCACAAACTTGCCACTAAAAATCATCCCCAGACTTAATTGGCTAAATAAATGTTCTCTCCCTCTCCACCTTCGCTAATGTGTGGTGAGCGTTCTGCCGCAAATTGGCTGCCGTGCATCACCCAGGTGGGTGCTACAAATTGGTGGTGGGTGAGGTGAGTTCCCCTTCACTGTAAAGCACTTTGAGCATTTGGAAAAGTGCTATATAAATGTAATTAATAATAATAATAATAATAGTAATAATCCTGATCCCCACTAAGTCCTCGAGCCTCAGCTTGGTGCTAACAGATGCAGCCTGTCCTGGCTGCTTTTTTCTGCATATTCCCCATTCTGTGTGTGTCGGGTTCTTTGCTTTTATGACTGCTATTGATTAATGTTCTTTAGTTTTTCTAAGGCAGGATCGCTGCCAGGATCTGGTTCAAAGCCCTGACCCTTGCCTACACTGCTGCCAACAGGACAGCCCCCCATCTACTTGCAGGACATGACTTGATTCTATGTGCCTGCTCGACCACTCCGCTCTGCGGCAGCAGGGCGCCTTGTAACTCCTCCCACCCGCCCAAAGGGATCACAGAGCTTCTCCACCCTAGCTCCCCAGTGGTGGAACGAACATCCCATCCCTCTACGAACCTCCCCCTCACTACCCATCTTCCGCCGTGGCCTGAAGACGCATCTCTTCAGACTCTACCTGGACTAACTACCACCACTCTGTATCATTTCACTTTAAATCCCTCCTTTCATGACACTCATGTTACATGTACCCCCATTCCAGCACTTTTTGATAATTTGTATTTGTCCTAATACTGTAGCTTATTCTTCTGCCTAGTTGGCTTTGCAGAGGTTAGGTCTGAATAGTGTTCACTGTGTAAACTAAACTGTGTTCTTGGCCAGAAATTGCTGTACAAAATAAGTATTGTACCTTACTGAACCTGTGTTTAGCAGTTGTCTATGACCATGAAATGCACTTTTTGTACGTCGCTTTGGATAAAAGCGTCTGCCAAATAAATGTAATGTAATGTAATGTTGTACGTCGCTTTGGATAAAAGCGTCTGCTAAATAAATGTAATGTAATGTAGACATTTTGTAAAAAGGAAAGTGACACAGGCTGGGTGGAGTTTTTATTTTATTTGCATTTTTGTGGTGATATCATTGTCATGCCTTTTAGATCCAATTTTTAGGGAAGTGGGAGATGCTTGTAAGAAAAAAATAATGCGTGCACACACACTCACTATACGCATGCACACACACACACACACTCACACACACTATACGCATGCACACACTCACACTATACACACGCACACACACACACACTATAGGCACGCACACACACACTATATGCACACATGCACTCACGCACACTATACACACGCGCACACACGTGCACTCACACATGCACATACACAGACACACAACATCCCCCCCCCCCTCCCCAGGGGATGCACCCAAACCCCCCCCCTCCCCAGGGGATGCACCCAAACCCCCCTCCCCAGGGATGTATGCACCCAAACCCCCCTCCCCAGGGATGTATGCACCCAAACCCCCCTCCCCAGGGGATGCACCCAAACCCCCCTCCCCAGGGGATGCACCCAAACCCCCCTCCCCAGGGATGTATGCACCCAAACCCCCCTCCCTAGGGGATGCACCCTAACCCCCCTCCCCAGGGATGTATGCACCCAAACCCCCCTCCCCAGGGATGTATGCACCCAAACCCCCCTCCCCAGGGGATGCACCCAAACCCCCCTCCCCAGGGATGCACCCAAACCCCCCTCCCCAGGGGATGCACCCAAACCCCCCTCCCCAGGGATGCACCCAAACCCCCCTCCCCAGGGAATGCACCCAAACCCCCCTCCCCAGGGGATGCACCCAAACCCCCCTCCCCAGGGGATGCACCCAAACCCCCCTCCCCAGGGATGCACCCAAACCCCCCTCCCCAGGGGATGCACCCAAACCCCCCTCCCCAGGGGATGCACCCAAACCCCCCTCCCCAGGGGATGCACCCAAACCCCCCTCCCCAGGGATGCACCCAAACCCCCCTCCCCAGGGATGCACCCAAACCCCCCTCCCCAGGGGATGCACCCAAACCCCCCTCCCCAGGGGATGCACCCAAACCCCCCTCCCCAGGGATGCACCCAAACCCCCCTCCCCAGGGGATTGTTTAACTGCGTGGAAAGTATTTGCTAATTAAGCATCATTGCAGACCTGTCAGGAACACTGCAAGAAGCAGCCAGTCAGATTGAGCCATAGGGAGTCTCTGTTTGTGGCTGTGTGCAGCAGTGTGTGTGTGTGTGTGTGTGTGCGCGTGTGTATGTGTACATGCGTGTGTGTACATGCGTATAGTGTGTGTGTGTGTGTGTGCATGCGTATAGTGTGTGTGTGAGTGTGTGCATGCGTATAGTGTGTGTGAGTGTGTGTGTGTGTGCTTGCATTATTTTTTTCTTACAAGCATCTCCCACGCGCCCATACAGTATATATTTACAGTTGAGGCCAAAAGTTTACATACATCTAGGCTAAAGATATTCAAACTCAGTTTTTCACAACTCTGCACATTTCATGTTACTATACATTTATTTTGGCAAGTCAATTAGAGTATCTACTTTGTTTCTCATCATATTTAGGGAACAATTGCAACAAGAAAAACAGGTAGAGATGGAAGATGTCTTTGTGTGCCCGTGGTTTGTTTATTTAAAGCTGACGATAAGGGCACCGTGTGGCTCTACCCCGGGGCTGGAGGGCAGCTGAAACGGGATGCCCCGCTCAGGGCCTCTCAGCCCAGCCCTCTCTCTGTCATGTATTGATTTGTGGATTGTTGTCAGCTTTTGTGGCTATGTTGTCTTGTCTGCGTTAGATGTTGTGGTGCTGCTTTTATGAATGAATCTTGTGAAAGCACTACTACAGACTGGCAGTTCCTCACTCATACTCTGCACACACAGCCCATGTGTGTGCAAACACACGTATTCATGCATCCATCAATGCAAAGCTACGGATACATGCCTTTGTAAATGAAATAAGACGTGTCCCCTGTGCAGTTGCATTAGAAGACTTAGTGATGATACTGATGGTGGCATTAGTGGTAATGGGGATGGCAGTGCTGTCATGAATCACTGGCACTTGTTGGCTCAGTACTTAAGTGTTCAGGCCCTGTTCTGTGTGAGAGGGGGTGTGTGTGAGTGAGTTTGTGTGTGTGGGGGTGCGTGTGAGTGAGTTTGTGTGTGTGGGGGTGCGTGTGAGTGGGTTTGTGTGTGTGGGGGTATGTGTGAGTGAGTTTGTGTGTGTGGGGGTGCGTGTGAGTGAGTTTGTGTGTGTGGGGGTATGTGTGAGTGAGTTTGTGTGTGTGGGGGTGTGTGTGAGTGAGTTTGTGTGTGTGGGGGGTGTGTGTGAGTGAGTTTTTGTGTGTGGGGGTGTGTGTGAGTGAGTTTGTGTGTGTGGGGGTGTGTGTGAGTGAGTTTGTGTGTGTGGGGGTGTGTGTGAGTGAGTGTGTGTGTGGGGGGTGTGTGTGAGTGAGTTTGTGTGTGTGGGGGTGCGTGTGAGTGAGTTTGTGTGTGTGGGGGTGTGTGTGAGTGAGTTTGTGTGTGAGAGGGGGTGCGTGTGAGTGAGTTTGTGTGTGAGAGGGAGTGCGTGTGAGATTGTGTGTGTGAGAGGGGGTGTGTGAGTGAGTTTGTGTGTGTGGGGGTGCATGTGAGTGAGTTGTGTGTGTGTGGGGGTGTGTGTGAGTGAGTTTGTGTGTGTGGGGGGGGTGCGTGTGAGTGAGTTTGTGTGTGTGGGGGTATGTGTGAGTGAGTTTGTGTGTGTGGGGGGGTGCGTGTGAGTGAGTTTGTGTGTGTGGGGGTGTGTGTGAGTGAGTTGTGTGTGTGTGGGGGTGCGTTGTGTGAGTGAGTGTGTGTGTGAGGGGGGGGTTGCGTGTGAGTGAGTTTGTGTGTGAGGGGTGCGTGTGTGTGAGTTTTGTGTGTGGGGGGTGCGTGTGAGTGAGTGTGTGTGTGAGAGGGGTGTATGTGTGAGTGAGTTTGTGTGTGTGAGAGGGGGTGCGTGTGAGTGAGTTTTGTGTGTGTGGGGGTATGTGTGAGTGAGTTTGTGTGTGTGGGGGGGGTGCGTGTGAGTGAGTTTGTGTGTGTGTGGGGGGTGTGTGAGTGAGTGTGTGTGTGAGAGGGGGGTGCGTGTGAGTGAGTTTGTGTGTGTGGGGTGTGTGAGTGAGTTTGTGTGTGTGGGGGTGCGTGTGAGTGAGTGTGTGTGTGAGTGAGTTTGTGTGTGTGGGGGTATGTGTGAGTGAGTTTGTGTGTGAGAGGGGGTGCGTGTGAGTGAGTTTGTGTGTGTGGGGGGGTGTGCGTGTGAGTGAGTTTTTGTGTGTGTGGGGGTGTGTGTGAGTGAGTTTGTGTGTGTGGGGGGGTGCGTGTGAGTGAGTTTGTGTGTGTGGGGGGGTGCGTGTGAGTGAGTTTGTGTGTGTGGGGGGGTGCGTGTGAGTGAGTTTGTGTGTGTGGGGGTGTGTGTGAGGGGGTGAGTTTGTGTGTGTGGGGGTGTGCGTGTGAGTGGGTTTGTGTGTGTGGGGGTATGTGTGAGTGAGTTTGTGTGTGTGGGGGTGCGTGTGAGTGAGTTTGTGTGTGAGAGGGGGTGCGTGTGAGTGAGTGTGTGTGTGAGAGGGGGTGTGTGTGTGTGAGAGGGGGTGTGTGAGTGAGTTTGTGTGTGTGAGAGGGGGTGCGTGTGAGTGAGTGTGTGTGTGTG
The DNA here is from genome assembly GCA_025169545.1 of Anguilla japonica. NCBI lineage: Eukaryota > Metazoa > Chordata > Actinopteri > Anguilliformes > Anguillidae > Anguilla > Anguilla japonica. Next base: position 48,902,452 of record CM045898.1, read on the forward strand.
AGGGGGGTGTGTGTGAGTGAGTTTGTGTGTGTGGGGGTGTGTGTGAGTGAGTTTGTGTGTGTGGGGGGTGGTGTGAGTGTGTGTGTGGTGTGGGGGCTGTGTGTGAGTGAGTTTGTGTGTGAGAGGGGGTGTGTGTGAGTGTGTGTGTGTGTGTGTGGTGTGTGTGAGTGTGTGTGTGTGGGGGGTGCGTGTGAGTGAGTTTGTGTGTGAGGGGGTGTGTGTGTGAGTGAGTGTGTGTGTGTGAGAGGGGGTGCGTGTGAGTGTGAGTGAGTGTGTGTGTGAGAGGGGGTGCGTGTGAGTGTGTGTGTGTGAGAGGGGGTGCGTGTGAGTGAGTTGTGTGTGAGAGGGGGTGCGTGTGAGTGAGTTTGTGTGTGTGAGGGGGTGTGTGTGAGTGAGTTTGTGTGTGTGGGGGGGGTGTGTGTGAGTGAGTTTGTGTGTGTGGGGGTATGTGTGAGTGAGTGTGTGTGTGAGAGGGGGTGCGTGTGAGTGAGTTTGTGTGTGTGGGGGTGTGTGTCTGTGTAATATTCCGGAGAAATGCTTTTGGTGCTGGTCTTTGGGGAGAAAATGCAAGTAAGCACATGCTGTTGTGAGAGAGTGAGAGAGAAAGAGAGAGAGAAAGAAACTGTCCAGTGCAGATTCCCGTGGTACCAGGCCCTGGTTACACCCCCTCTGGAGGAGGAAGACTCTGCTCGAGCGTGACCACTTCATAAAGCTGAAGGACATGGGGTCTCCCTCCCTCTCTTGACCGTGCGGTGCATGCAGAGCTGCGCTTATGCTGCTGTGTTTCAGCGTGCAGCTCTGTCCTTAAGCACATCGCTTAGGGCAGCGGCGTCGCTTAGGGCAGCAGCGTCGTTTAGGGCAGCGGCGTCGCTTAGGGCAGCGGCATCGCTTAGGGCAGCAGCATCGCTTAGGGCAGCGGCATCGTTTAGGGCAGCGGCGTCGTTAGGGCCGCGGCATCGCTTAGGGCAGCGGCATCGCTTAGGGCAGCGGCGTCGCTTAGGGCAGCGGCATCGCTTAGGGCAGCAGCATCGCTTAGGGCAGCGGCATCGTTTAGGGCAGCGGCGTCGCTTAGGGCAGCGGCATCGCTTAGGGCAGCGGCATCGCTTAGGGCAGCGGCATCGCTTAGGGCAGCAGCATCGCTTAGGGCAGCGGCATCGCTTAGGGCAGCGGCATCGGGGCAGCGGCATCGCTTTAGGGCAGCGGCATCGCTTAGGGCAGCGGCATCGCTTAGGGCAGCGGCATCGCTTAGGGCAGCGGCATCGCTTAGGGCAGCGGCATCGCTTAGGGCAGCGGCACGCGGGGCAGCGGCATCGCTTAGGGCAGCGGCGTCGTTTAGGGCAGCGGCGTCGCTTAGGGCAGCGGCATCGCTTAGGGCAGCGCATCGCTTAGGGCAGCGGCGTCGCTTAGGGCAGCGGCGTCGCTTAGGGCAGCGGCGTCGTTTAGGGCAGCAGGCACGTCGCTTAGGGCAGCGGCATCGCTTAGGGCAGCGGCATCGCTTAGGGCAGCGGCATCGCTTAGGGCAGCAGCATCGCTTAGGGCAGCAGCATCGCTTAGGGCAGCGGCATCGTTAGGGCAGCGGCAGTCGTTTAGGGCAGCAGCATCGCTTAGGGCAGCGGCATCGCTTTAGGGCAGCGGCAATCGTTTAGGGCAGCGGCGCATCGCTTAGGGCAGCGGCATCGCTTAGGGCAGCGGCGTCGCTTAGGGCAGCGGCGTCGCTTAGGGCAGCGGCATCGCTTAGGGCAGCGGCGTCGCTTAGGGCAGCGGCATCGCTTAGGGCAGCGGCGTCGCTTAGGGCAGCGGCGTCGCTTAGGGCAGGGGGTCGCTTAGGGCAGCAGCATCGTTTAGGGCAGCGGCGTCGCTTAGGGCAGCGGCATCGCTTAGGGCAGCGGCGTCGCTTAGGGCAGCGGCGTCGCTTAGGGCAGCAGCATCGCTTAGGGCAGCGGCATCGCTTAGGGCAGCGGCGTCGCTTAGGGCAGCGGCGTCGCTTAGGGCAGCAGCATCGTTTAGGGCAGCGGCGTCGTTTAGGGCAGCGGCATCGCTTAGGGCAGCGGCATCGCTTAGGGCAGCGGCATCGTTTTAGGGCAGCGGCATCGCTTTAGGCAGCAGCATCGCTTAGGGCAGCAGCGCATCGCTTAGGGCAGCGGCGTCGTTTAGGGCAGCGGCATCGCTTAGGGCAGCAGCATCGCTTAGGGCAGCAGCATCGTTTAGGGCAGCAGCATCGCTTAGGGCAGCGGCGTCGCTTAGGGCAGCGGCGTCGCTTAGGGCAGCGGCATCGCTTAGGGCAGCAGCATCGCTTAGGGCAGCAGCATCGCTTAGGGCAGCGGCGTCGTTTAGGGCAGCGGCATCGCTTAGGGCAGCGGCATCGCTTAGGGCAGCGGAGTCGTTTAGGGCAGCAGCATCGCTTAGGGCAGCGGCATCGCTTAGGGCCGCGGCATCGCTTAGGGCAGCGGCGTCGCTTAGGGCAGCGGCATCGTTTAGGGCAGCAGCATCGCTTAGGGCAGCGGCATCGCTTAGGGCAGCGGCATCGCTTAGGGCAGCGGCGTCGCTTAGGGCAGCGGCGTCGCTTAGGGCAGCAGCATCGCTTAGGGCAGCGGCGTCGCTTAGGGCAGCGGCGTCGCTTAGGGCAGCAGCATCGTTTAGGGCAGCGGCGTCGTTTAGGGCAGCGGCATCGTTAGGGCAGCGGCATCGCTTAGGGCAGCGGCGTCGCTTAGGGCAGCAGCATCGTTTAGGGCAGCAGCATCGCTTAGGGCAGCGGCGTCGTTTAGGGCAGCGGCATCGTTTAGGGCAGCGGCATCGCTTAGGGCAGCGGCGTCGCTTAGGGCAGCGGCATCGTTTAGGGCAGCGGCGTCGTTTAGGGCAGCGGCATCGCTTAGGGCAGCGGCATCGCTTAGGGCAGCAGCATCGCTTAGGGCAGCGGCATCGCTTAGGGCAGCCGGCATCGCTTAGGGCAGCAGCATCGCTTAGGGCAGCGGCATCGTTTAGGGCAGCGGCATCGCTTAGGGCAGCGGCATCGCTTAGGGCAGCCGGCATTGAGCCGCCTGCGGCAGGTGAACGTGCAGGGTACATCTCTGAGTGTGTATCCTGTTGGCCATTGCTGTTTACTTTTTTATTCATGTCTTTAAGTTTGACCTTTTTAAATCACGTGCACAGTTTTTCAGATAAAGAGATCCGTGGCATATAATGCTTGATTGCAATGTTTTACATCCCAACACCTACGAGTGAAATGCGAGGCTACCTCCGCTAGGTTAGATCTCCTTTTGAAGCAGCATGAGGAAAAAGGGCCAGCGTTGAGGGATGTATGCTTCCCAAGAGCGGTATTTCAGCTTCAGTAGCAGAAGGGAGGGGGGAAGCCCCAAGCGCCCAAACTGCGTAAATGGATGAATTATTAAGTTCATGACGTGAAAGAAACTGTCTTTTTTGTTGTCTTCGTCCCAACCTCCCCACCTCCCCTCCAGAATTCCTCCAGCCAATCAGAGCATAGCTACGCTGTATTCTTCAGCCACTCAGAGCATGGCTGTGCTGTATTTGGGTCACAGTGAGTTGCTCTGTTGGCAGATCGTGTTCTGCTGTAATCTCCCTTAAAAAACAGGCAGGGGGAATCAGCTCTCTGCTCACAGAATCTTAGAGCTTTCGCTTTTTTTTTTCTTTTTCCGGAAGTGTTGTCTGTTCACCTGCCGCAGACCGGTGGAGTTCCAGCAGCGCAGCCCCCCCAACCCCCCCCCCCCCCCTCCAAGCAGCACTACATCTGCAGTATTACCACCCCCCCAACCCCCCCCTCCCCCAAGCAGCACTACATCTGCAGTATTACCACCCCCCAACCCCATACCCCCCCAGCAGCACTACAGTATTACCCCCCCCCCCCCCCAACCCCAACCCCACACCCCCCCCCCCCCCTTAGCACCACTACAGCTTCTGGGCAGAGCTCCCTGTGCCCCCTAGGCCCCCTGGTCAGAGCTCCTGGGCAGAGCCCCCTGTGTCCCCTGGGCAGAGCTCCTGTGCCCCCTGTGTCCCCTGGGTGGAGCTCCTGGGCAGAGCCCTCTCTGTCCCCTGGGCAGAGCTCTCTGTGTCCCCTGGGCAGAGCCCCCTGTGCCCCCTGGGCAGAGCTCCCTGTGCCCCCTGTGCCCCCTGGTCAGAGCTCCTGGGCAGAGCCCCCTGTGTCCCCTGGTCAGAGCTCCTGGGCAGAGCCCCCTGTGTCCCCTGGGCAGAGCTCCTGTGCCCCCTGTGTCCCCTGGGTGGAGCTCCTGGGCAGAGCCCTCTCTGTCCCCTGGGCAGAGCTCTCTGTGTCCCCTGGGCAGAGCCCCCTGTGCCCCCTGGGCAGAGCCCCCTGTGTCCCCTGGGCGGAGCTCCTGGGCAGAGCTCAGTCACTGTGGCTCTTCAGGTCTGCAGATGGAGACGCCTGTATCAGACCCAGGACTGCATCATTTTAACTTCCAGTCGCTTGGCGCCTTGCTTTAATTGGCATGCCTACATTGTGAACCTGCTGCCAAAGCAAACGATGTGTTCGTTACAAAAAAAAGGCTGAAAAAGCAACAGTGCCGTAGCCTCGCTAGCACAAGCGTACCGGAGCGGTGTGTTTGTATAAATTATTACAGAATGGCCCGAGGCTCTGGAAGTTTTCTTTTCTTTATTCCTGTGATATAATGTTGCACGTCTCCTCCAAATGAGGGGAGTCCTAACCTTGATTCTGAATAACATCTTTGTTTGGTACATTTCAAACTGTTAACTACCCCAGACCGTTTTTTGTCTGCTGCTCAAGAAATGCAGTGTCTTTATTTCATCCCTAAAACTCCCTGCACCTCGAGTGACCTAACTGGATTAGAGACAGGAGCAGACATCTTTAAGAGCTCTGGGCGGTGTGGTGTGTGCTGGCTCACTTAGGAGTGTTACACAGCAACCCTCAGACCGATAAGCAGCCGCTCCTCCCTCTCATACACACACATGCACACACACTCACACAGCATGTGCACACACGCACGGTCACGCACACACACACAGCATGTGCACACACACACAATCACGCACACACACAGCATGTGCACACACACACACAATCACGCACACACACACAGCTTGTGCACACACACACACACAATCACGCACACACACACAGCATGTGCACACACACACATGGTTACGCACACACACACATACACACATGCACACGCACACACACACACACACATGCGCACACATTCCTGAACACTACCCCTTTGTGTCTCTGTACCTTATACCCCAGTGGACTTCACAGGGGTGGGGGAGTTTTACCCCAGTGGACTTCTCTGGCTGCTCTGATGTATGCACCATCAATGATGTCTCCAGCCACTGAATCACCCCCGTTTATGATTCACATGTCATTAAAGTGATGCATCATCACTATTATTTATAAGGCGTCATTATGCAGTATTCCATTCCCCTCCCCCAGTTTTCAGCTCTGAGTAGCCTATTTCACCTGTGGACCTCTGGCTGTGTCCCCTGCCTTCCTCTGAAATCTGGGAAGGCTGAGGCTACCGCAGTATGGCTCTAGTGCTGTGGGTTGAGTACTGTAGGGCTAGTGCTATGGAGTTAGCACTGTGGGGTTAGCGCTGTGGAGCTAGCGCTGTGGGGTTAGCGCTGTGGGGTTAGCACTGTGGGGTTAGTGCTGTAGGGTTAGCGTTGTGAGGCTAGCACTGTGGATTGAGTGCTGTGGGGCTAGTGCTGTAGGGCTAGCGCTGTGGGGTTAGTGCTGTAGGGCTAGTGCTGTGGGGTTAGCGCTGTGGGGTTAGCCTGTGGGGTTAGCCCTGTGGGGCTAGCGCTGTGGGGTAGCACTGTAGGGCTAGCGCTGTGGGGTTAGCGCTGTGGGGCTAGTGCTGTGGGGTTAGCGCTGTGGGGCTATTGCTGTGGGGTTAGCGCTGTGGGGCTAGTGCTGTGGGGTTAGCGCTGTGGGGCTAGTTCTGTGGGGCTAGCGCTGTGAGGCTAGCACTGTGGGTTGAGTGCTGTGGGGCTAGTGCTGTAGGGCTAGCGCTGTGGGATTAGTGCTGTGGGGTTAGCCCTGTAGGGTGGGGCTAGCGCTGTGGGGCTAGTGCTGTGGAGCTAGCTCTATGGGGCTAGCGCTGTGGGGCTAGTGCTGTAGAGCTAGCTCTATGGGGCTAGCGCTGTGGGGCTAGGGTTAGGGTTATCGCTATGGGGTTAGCACTGTTTTTAAGCTCTGTGGACACTCGTTTCCGCTGCGGTTTCTCTGCAGTCAGGCCGCGGGGCCCATGGGAGATCGCAGGCGGCTGATGGAGTCCTGAGTAGTGTGGTCAGCAGCGGTTATCTCACTGACACAAACCTTCCCGCCTCGGGTCAGATTATGGTCAACCGCGCACCGCTGTCCCGGACCTACTATTCTGTCTGGCTCAACACCAGCTGGATTAAAGCAGAGGCCCGTCGTCACAGCAATGCAGTGCTCATCTAACAGGAGCCCGATGCCTGACCTACGTGACCGCAGAATGGAAAACAAAGCATCATGGGGAGTGGAGTGCTGTGCGACTCGGTGTGTTATTGATTTTCCCGCGTGTAAGTGATCGTAAGCAAAGTAAACAGTGATCATGTTGTCGTGCACATCGCCGTGGTAACGGAGTGTAAAGCTGCTGACGGCCTGTGCGTTGAGCCGCGGTGAGGCGGGCGTTGGTGGAGCCATGTTGTTCAGACACCTTTACCGTTTACTCTCTGTGACATGCTTAGAGCGTTCAGTGTCTTTGGTGGCGCTGTGGCTGCCATTCTCTGTACAGGAGGGAAATGTTAGTGTGTGTCATGAATTTTTAAAGCGACAGACAGTAAGCGGCAGGACCCTGGGGAGTTTTATGTGTGTGCTCTGAATGTCTGCACCAGCTTAGACTTAACTGAGTCTATTTCGCTCTGTGCATGTGAACTGAGTCTATTTCGCTCTGTACATGTGAACTGAGTCTATACCACCCCATGCGTGTGAGCTGAGTCTATACTGCCCCATGCGTGTGAGCTGAGTCTATACTGCCCCATGCGTGTGAGCTGAGTCTATACTGCCCCATGCGTGTGAGCTGAGTCTATACTGCCCCATGCGTGTGAGCTGAGTCTATACTGCCCCATGCATGTGCGCTGAGTCTATACTGCCCCATGCGTGTGAGCTGAGTCTATACTGCCCCATGCGTGTGAGCTGAGTCTATACTGCCCCATGCGTGTGAGCTGAGTCTATACCGCCCCATGCGTGTGAGCTGAGTCTATACTGCCCCATGCGTGTGAGCTGAGTCTATACCACCCCATGCATGTGAGCTGAGTCTATACTGCCCCATGCGTGTGAGCTGAGTCTATACTGCCCCATGCGTGTGAGCTGAGTCTATACTGCCCCATGCGTGTGAGCTGAGTCTATACTGCCCCATGCGTGTGAGCTGAGTCTATACTGCCCCATGCGTGTGAGCTGAGTCTATACTGCCCCATGCGTGTGAGCTGAGTCTATACTGCCCCATGCGTGTGAGCTGAGTCTATACTGCCCCATGCGTGTGAGCTGAGTCTATACTGCCCCATGCGTGTGAGCTGAGTCTATACTGCCCCATGCGTGTGAGCTGAGTCTATACTGCCCCATGCGTGTGAGCTGAGTCTATACTGCCCCATGCGTGTGAGCTGAGTCTATACTGCCCCATGCATGTGAGCTGAGTCTATACTGCCCCATGCGTGTGAGCTGAGTCTATACTGCCCCATGCGTGTGAGCTGAGTCTATACTGCCCCATGCATGTGAGCTGAGTCTATACTGCCCCATGCGTGTGAGCTGAGTCTATACTGCCCCATGCGTGTGAGCTGAGTCTATACTGCCCCATGCATGTGAGCTGAGTCTATACTGCCCCATGCGTGTGAGCTGAGTCTATACTGCCCCATGCATGTGAGCTGAGTCTATACTGCCCCATGCGTGTGAGCTGAGTCTATACTGCCCCATGCATGTGAGCTGAGTCTATACTGCCCCATGCGTGTGAGCTGAGTCTATACTGCCCCATGCGTGTGAGCTGAGTCTATACTGCCCCATGCGTGTGAGCTGAGTCTATACTGCCCCATGCATGTGAAACGATGGGAAACGTCCTGCACGGAAGGTAGCACTGACCACCTGCTTTCTGATTGGATGGAGGTTTTGTCCTGTTGGCTCGACTTGTTGCCCTGGCTTGAGCCCCAGGGGCTGTGAAATCTGTGGATCTGTGAGCGTTTAAATGAGAGCGTGGGAGCGAGGGAGAGCGGACGGCTCTAGTCTTCCTGCCCTGCGGTGTTCTCCGCCAGAGCAAAGCTGTTTTCCTTTCATGGTTGAGGCCCTGACATTCTAAGCCTCTGTCTCGTAGCGTCACGGCTGGCTCAGACGGAATGCGATGTCTGTGGGCGGCGACGCCTCTGTTCACTTTCAATCAGAGGCAGCTGGTCGCGTCCGCAAGGCATGCTGGGATATCTGGCGGTGCGGGGCTAGCCGTAGAAGCGCCGAGGGGGAGAAGCTGTCTCTGGCAAGACTGCCTGGCGCCACGTCCACGTCCCACAGTCAGCCGCTTGAGGGCGTGGGTCTGGCCTCTGAGAGATAGTTAACGCTGTCCCTGATTCAAACCCCTGCCCACCGCTTCTGTGCCCTTAACCCTAACCCTAACCCGCCTCTTCTACCCAGAGCACTTTCCTTTTGCCCTTTTCCATGTTTGATGCTTGTGTTTGGAGAAAAACGCAAGAAGCAAACAGATAGAACAGTTTCTCTTCTGTCGTGAAGAAAAGGTTTGATTTCTGAAATTCAAATAGATTCCAGTTTACAGATGGAAATGGGGGGCAGATTGCGTGGGACTTGTAGTTCTCATGTAAAGATGTTCCTGGGTCTGTTTCTGATCAGCGCTGGACTGGGGATGCCGGCTCGTCCTTGCCTGGCCTTTAATCAACTGTGTTGGGTGAGATGTCTTATGAATGTTAAAGGGGAATTTCACTTTATAACACTTCTGGGGTCATTTTCACACCTACCAGGGCTTTTGTGTGCACCCCAGACAGTTTTTAGGTTGCTTGCTTCAATATTTAAATATTTGTAGATATTTGATACCCGTGTAAGCAACCCCCCCCCATCCAATAGAAGCCCATTCAACATCAAACTCCATGTTAGACTCATTGTAAACACACGTCCCTGCTTCTCATGAATGATATTGTACTTCTAATGAATGTGTCGCCCTTCATTTTTCGATTAGTTATTTAATTTAAATGTCTAACGTTAGAAACAAAGACCTATTTTTTTTTAGCTCTTTTTGAGTCAACTGCCAACTGTTTAAGCGGCCATTTTGAATTTCTTCAATAGCTCACTTCCTGTTTAAGATTTTTTTGGGCACCCCTTCTAGGATGTCTTAAAATCATCCAAGGGACATATGTACCAAATTTTATGCTTCTATCCGCCGCGTAACGACTTTTCATAAATGGACCGATTCATTCTGGATAATCAGAGCGATTACAGCCTCTTTTTCTCTCCGATTTGGCTGCTCTTTCCGGCTTTTTATCCCTGGGAAATGTGCTGTGTGGCACGGCCGGTGTGCATGTGCGTGTGCGTGCGTGCTACGCGTGGGGGGGTAGAATGCAGAATGAGCGGCCCCTCCCCATCATCACCCAAGCCCCTCCCCATCATCGCCCAAGCCCCTCTCCATCATTGCCCAAGCCCCTCCCCATCATCGCCCAAGCCCCTCCCCATCATCACCCAAGCCCCTCCCCATCATCGCCCAAGCCCCTCCCCATCATTGCCCAAGCCCCTCCCCATCATCACCCAAGCCCCTCCCCATCATCGCCCAAGCCCCTCCCCATCATCGCCCAAGCCCCTCCCCATCATTGCCCAAACCCCTCCCCATCATCGCCCAAGCCCCTCCCCATCATCGCCCAAGCCCCTCCCCATCATCGCCCAAGCCCCTCCCCATCATCGCCCAAGCCCCTCCCCATCATCGCCCAAGCCCCTCCCCATCATCGCCCAAGCCCCTCCCCATCATCACCCCAAGCCCCTCCCCATCATCGCCCAAGCCCCTCCCCATCATCGCCCAAGCCCCTCCCCATCATCGCCCAAGCCCCTCCCCATCATTGCCCAAGCCCCTCCCCATCATCGCCCAAGCCCCTCCCCATCATCACCCAAGCCCCTCCCCATCATTGCCCAAGCCCCTCCCCATCATCGCCCAAGCCCCTCCCCATCATCACCCAAGCCCCTCCCCATCATTGCCCAAGCCCCTCCCCATAAGGGGCGACATAGCTCAGGAGGTAAGACCAATTGTCTGGCAGTCGGAGGGTTGCCGGTTCAAACCCCGCCCTGGGCGTGTCGAAGTGTCCTTGAGCAAGACACCTAACCCCTAACCTCTAACTGCTCTGGCGAATGAGAGGCATCAATTGTAAAGCGCTTTGGATAAAAGCGCTATATAAATGCAGTCCATTTACCATTTACCATTTACCATCATCGCCCAAGCCCCTCCCCATCATCGCCCAAGCCCCTCCCATCATTGCCCAGCCCCTCCCCATCATTGCCCAAGCCCCTCCCCATCATTGCCCAAGCCCCTCCCCATTATTGCCCAAGCCCCTCCCCATCATCGCCCAAGCCCCTCCCCATCATTGCCCACGCCCCTCCCCATCATCGCCCATGCCCCTCCCCATCATCACCCAAGCCCCTCCCCATCATTGCCCAAGCCCCTCCCCATCATCACCCAAGCCCAAGCCCCTCCCCATCATTGCCCAAGCCCCTCCCCATCATCGCCCAAGCCCAAGCCCCTCCCCATCATTGCCCATGCCCCTCCCCATCATCACCCAAGCCCCTCCCCATCATTGCCCAAGCCCCTCCCCATCATCAAGCCCAAGCCCCTCCCCATCATTGCCCATGCCCCTCCCCATCATCACCCAAGCCCCTCCCCATCATTGCCCAAGCCCCTCCCCATCATCGCCCAAGCCCCTCCCCATCATCGCCCAAGCCCCTCCCCATCATTGCCCAAGCCCCTCCCCATCATTGCCCAAGCCCCTCCCCATCATCGCCCAAGCCCCTCCCCATCATTGCCCAAGCCCCTCGCTCCCAACTACATTCTCGTATTTGAGAATTTGTGGAAATGCTCAGTCAGAGCAGAGGGCGGGAAGCTGACGGAGGACTGGGAAGCTGACGGAGGACTGGGATAATCAACCTGCCTTTTTATTTTTTATGATGGCGGTCTGGTGGATCCGGATCTTCGTGGCTCAGTGATTAATTGCAGTAGACTTCGCGGGGGTGGAAAAGGGATTGTGTAATTGTGTTCTGAACAAATCCCTTTAATTCTCTGCTCTCTCTCTCGCTTTACAACTCTCCCTCACTGGATAATGAATTCATTCAGGAAAAACAATGGGTGCAGGTGAAAAGATGAACAGCTGAGGACAGCGCATGTTTACAGGTTTACAGGTCATGGAAGCAACTGGGCAGATTTTTTATTCAAACTGGTGGTGAATTTATTACTCATTTTTACAATGAATTAACCTCTTAGCGCACAGCCCCTAGTGGTCGGCACGCCGGTGTGCCCAGATTACTAAACTCAAAAATTCGGTGCTACTGCAACCAAAGTGTGAGTTTAAAACAGAAACGCGTTGTTTTAGTTTCATTGGTAGACGATACACGACAACTATGCCGAAAACAGAGTTTCGCAGCCCCACCATTGTCGCTCTGGTCGTTCATTTAACACGCACCCCCTCCCTGCAGTCTCATCTACAAAACACCCCCAACCCTTGACATAATGGACAATATTGTCTATCTTGGCATTCATAAAAATATTCTTTCACCACTAAAAAATCATATTCCGTCATAGCAACAAGATAAACCCGACAATAGCCCTAAGATATGCCTATACAGCAGTGAAAACGCTGCTCACTGAATAACGAAATAAATGAGAAAAAGTTTTTTAAAATGATACCATGTCATTCTACAGTCAATATCTGGGACTAAATATTGAATAAATATATAATCTTACCGTTGGTTTTACGTGTAGATATGTCCCTTTTGAGTCTGCTTGGTCATATATTGCCTTGGACAATCCGTTTGGGAAATATATACGCGCATCCGTGACGCCTGGGTATCTTCCAAAATAGCTGTGCGTAATACCACACCTGTTGTTTACGGCGTCGTTGCCCTTTTTAGTACAGTCTGGCTTGATTGACAATTCATTTATTCAGTAGGTGAGAGTATAAGCTTTCTAACGATGTATAACGTCTAATTCTGCTTTTGAAATAGCGTTTTATAGGTCAGCGTAACAGAAAATATTCTTAGCATGGCATTCACTTACGCATTCACTCTGTTAGCAGAAAATATGCTGCACCTAACGAAACGTGGTCAACGATATCTCGTAATTTCTTGGAAAATACTGTTATTATTGAAGACTTCTGGACATAGCTAAGCCATATGTTTGCTGATAGACCTAGCTGAAATCGTTTTCTGGAGTAAAACAGAATCGAATAGAACAGTATCATTGATACCGTCTCTGTCTCCATCTACCGAACATAGATGAGATTTCATCATTGCTATGTAAGTATTTTTTAGTGTTGTTGTTATCTAAATGGACTGCATTTATATAGCGCTTTTATCCAAAGCGCTTTACAATTGATGCCTCTCATTCGTTGAGGTTAGGGGTTTATTTATTTGCCCATTACCTACTGCACCGGTCTTATCCTGTAATCTATATCTATGTCTCTACTTGCACCTCATTGTTCTATTTTTTGCTGTGATCACAGGGCACTCCTGTAAAAGAGACTTCGGTCTTAGAGGGTCCTCCCTGTATAAGTATGCATGTGACTGTGTGAGTGTGCATGTGACTACATGAGGCCTTTAATACACAGGCTAGTGTTTAACACGAGCACAAGTCCCTGCCTTACCGGCTCAGCTCACTCTTCTGTCTCTCTCTCTCTGCTCTCTCCCTCTGTCTCTCTCTCTCTTTCTCTCAGCTCACTCTTCTGTCTCTCTCTGCTCTGTCTCTCTCTCTCTGCTCTCTCCCTCTGCCTCTCTCTCTCTGCTCTCTCCCTCTGTCTCTCTCTCTCTTTCTCTCTGCTCATTCTTCTGTCTCTCTCTCTCTTTCTCTCTGGCTCATTCTTCTGTCTCTCTGCTCTGTCTCTCTCTCTCTGCTCTCTCCCTCTGCCTCTCTCTCTGCTCTCTCCCTCTGCCTCTCTCTCTGCTCTCTCCCTCTGTCTCTCTCTCTCTTTCTCTCTTCTTCTGTCTCTCTCTCTCTTTCTCTGCTCATTCTTCTGTCTCTCTCTCTTTCTCTGTCTCCCTCTATTCTCTCTCTCTCTCTCTCTCTCTCTCTCTCTCTCTCTCTCTCACTGTTTCCCTCCCCTCACTCACTTTCCATTTCTCTCTGAAATTATGCAGGTGTGATAATTCACTCTTGTTCACAGAACTGAATCAAAATAGCTTTTTTTTTTGCTTTCATGCCTAATTGCATAAAAGGGGAGATTTTCACTGAAGACACATTAATAGTTAGATAACTTAAATTGAATGGGAAAGCTGTTACTCTGAGCACCGGGGCATGTGGGCCTCACATACAGAGCCCCGTAAAGGCTCTTTAATTTACCGTCTGCACAACCGCCCATCCGCCGCTCTCAGTTTCTCACTTTGCACTGCCCGTTAGCATGTTTGTGCCACCCGTTAGCACGTTTGCGCCACCCGTTAGCACGTTTGCGCCACCCGTTAGCACGTTTGCGCCACCCGTTAGCATGTTTACACCGCCCCTTAGCACGTTTGCACTTCCTCACCCGCACACCGCTGCCTGCCGCGGCTGGTCTGATGTAGCTTATCTGTCACTAATTCCACGGGCGCTCCGTGCCCTTCTCTCGTTCCGGCGCAATCGCACACATGCTCGTACAGATTGAATGCATCGTTTTGAGTACGTTTCTTCATTCTTCACAGTGAGGTGATGATTGCTGTCTGAATAAGCGTGCGGCATCGATTTGGCACACTGCTCGCCTGCTGACCGTCAGGAGTCCCTTCACCGGTGCTTTCCACACTCTCTCTATATTTATCGCTGTTTGAAAAGTAGTGTTTCGGCCTTTTTTTCTCCAAGTAGTTGAAGGGTGCAGGGTGCATTGTGGGAATGGGATCACTGGGTTCTGTCCTTCTCTTGGTTGGGAGAAGTAATATTTCTGCTCGTGCTGAAGTCATGATCTGATTGTCATTTGTATTTGTCCTAATATTGTAGCTTGTTCTTCTCCCTAGTTTGGCTTGGCAGTTAGGTCAGAATAATGTTCACTGCGTGATCTGAACTGTTCTTGGCTATAAATAGCTGTACACAATGAGTATTGTACCTTATTGAACCTGTGTTTTGTAGTTGTCCAATGACCATGATATGCACTTTTTTACGTTGTAAAGGCATCTGCTAAATTAATGTAATGTAATTTAATGGTTCCTACTCACCCTCTCACTGCTCTTCTGCATTCCCTCAGGCTTTTACCCACGCTGCCAGGGCTGAGGGGGATGAATCTGCCGTAAATGGGTCGGAATAATGATAATGAAAGAGTAAAAACTGAGAAATATGAAAAAAGATCAGATACTGTGGCATTACTGTCAGGCGCAATCAAAATAGGATTCACACGCATTTGCGATTTCATGCTGGTGCTTGGGCTTCTGTTCAGTTTTTAAAACATCGGCGGATAGATGCTGAGGAATTATGGGAATGGAAAGCACTTGAAACTGGTTTGTGTTTTTTTTACTTCTTTTTTATCTTCCCGGCTCGTCAGATGAACTAATTTTGAAGCAGCTGTTTCGGGTTAATTAGGATATTAGATATGAGATGTGCTATATTTTTCCAGTGATTTATTTATATATTTGCTGAGAGGCAAGATGAAAGGGAGAATCTGTGCGTGTGTGTGCGCGCATGTGCGTGTGTGTGCGTGCGAGTGTGTGCGTGTGTGAGCGTGTGTGCGTGCGTGCGTGTGTGTGCGTGCGTGTGTGTGCGTGTGTGTGTGAGCACGTGTGTGTGCGTGTGTGTGTGTATGCGCGCGTGTGTGCATGCGTGTGTGTGTGCGTGTGTGCGCGCGCGTGCGTGTGTGTGTGCGCGCGTGTGTGCGTGCGTGCGTGCGTGCGTGTGCGTGCATGCGTGTGTGCGTGTGTGTGCATGTGTGTGTGTGTTGGATGCTTATCTAATGTCAGGTTACACCACTGAGCTGGCATCAGAACCCAACGGAAACTGGCCAAAACTGGGTGGTATGAGGATTAGGGTTAGGGTTACTCTCTCTGGAGTCTGGAGCTGAGTGAAAGAGAAAGAGAATGAGAAAGGGAGGTAGAGAATGAAAGGGGGGTAGAGAGTGAAAGGGAGGTAGAGAGTGAAAGGGGGGTAGAGAGTGAAAGAGAGTAAAAGGGAGGTAGAGAGTGAAAGGGAGTGAAGGGGGTTAGAGAGTGAAAGAGAGTGAAAGGGGGGTAGAGAGTGAGAGAGAGTGAAGGGGGTAGAGAGTGAAAGAGAGTGAAAGAGGTGGAGAGTGAAAGAGAGGTGGAGAGTGAAAGGGGGGTAGAGAGTGAAAGAGAGTGAAGGGGGTAGAGAGTGAAAGGGCGGTAGAGAGTGAAAGGGGGATATAGAGTGAAAGAGAGAGAAAGAGAGGTGGAGAGTGAAAGGGGGGTAGAGAGTAAAAGAGAGAGAAAGAGAGGTGGAGAGTGAAAGGGGGGTAGAGAGTGAAAGAGAGGGAAAGAGAGGTGGAGAGTGAAAGGGGGGTAGAGAGTGAAAGAGAGGGAAAGAGAGGTGGAGAGTGAAAGGGGGGTAGAGAGTGAAAGAGAGGGAAAGAGAGGTGGAGAGTGAAAAAGTTAATGGGGGGTAGAGAGTGAAAGAGAGGGAAAGAGAGGTGGAGAGTGAAAGGGGGGGTAGAGAGTGAAAGAGAGGGAAAGAGAGGTGGAGAGTGAAAGGGGGGTAGAGAGTGAAAGAGAGTGAAAGAGAGGTGGAGAGTGAAAGGGTGGTAGAGAGTGAAAGAGAGGTGGAGAGTGAAAGGGGGGGTAGAGAGTGAAAGAGAGGTGGAGAGTGAAAAAGGGGGTAGAGAGAGTGAAAGAGAGGTGGAGAGTGAAAGGGGGGTAGAGAGTGAAAGAGAGGGAAAGAGAGGTGGAGAGTGAAAGGGGGGTAGAGAGTGAAAGAGAGGGAAAGAGAGGTGGAGAGTGAAAGGGGGGTAGAGAGTGAAAGAGAGGGAAAGAGAGGTGGAGAGTGAAAGGGGGGTAGAGAGTGAAGTGAAAGAGAGGGAAAGAGAGGTGAAGAGTGAAAGGGGGGTAGAGAGTAGAGAGAGTGAAAGGGGGGTAGAGAGTGAAAGAAAGTGAAAGAGAGGTGGAGAGTGAAAGGGTGGTAGAAAGTGAAAGAGAGGTGGAGAGTGAAAGGGGGGTAGAGAGTGAAAGAGAGGTGGAGAGTGAAAGGGGGGTAGAGAGTGAAAGAGAGGTGGAGAGTGAAAGGGGGGTAGAGAGTGAAAGAGAGGGAAAGAGAGGTGGAGAGTGAAAGGGGGGGTAGAGAGTGAAAGAGAGGGAAAGAGAGGTGGAGAGTGAAAGGGGGGTAGAGAGTGAAAGAGAGGGAAAGAGAGGTGGAGAGTGAAAGGGGGGTAGAGAGTGAAAGAGAGGGAAAGAGAGGTGGAGAGTGAAAGGGGGGTAGAGAGTGAAAGAGAGGGAAAGAGAGGTGGAGAGTGAAAGGGGGGTAGAGAGTGAAAGAGAGGGAAAGAGAGGTGGAGAGTGAAAGGGGGGTAGAGAGTGAAAGAGAGGGAAAGAGAGGTGGAGAGTGAAAGGGGGGTAGAGAGTGAAAGAGAGGGAAAGAGAGGTGGAGAGTGAAAGGGGGGTAGAGAGTGAAAGAGAGGGAAAGAGAGGTGGAGAGTGAAAGGGGGGTAGAGAGTGAAAGAAAGTGAAAGAGAGGTGGAGAGTGAAAGGGTGGTAGAGAGTGAAAGAGAGGTGGAGAGTGAAAGAGAGTTAGAGAGTGAAAGGGAGGGAAATGAGGAGCCAGTAAGTAACGTAAGTGGAGAGGCACCACGCTAACAGATGGGCTGAAAATTGTGGTTGGATTGGGGGGGGGGGGGGGTCTCTGCAGGGTTTGGTAATATGGCATGTAGCCAAGACTCAAGCCTCTCCGTGCATCATTTACTCTGGAGCAAGTAGAGGGGGGCGAGGAGGGGGCATCCAAGGGGGGAGGGTGCATCCAGGGAAAAGTGTGTGCGTGTGCGTGTGTGTGTGTGTGTGTGTGTGTGCGTGCGTGTGCGTGTGTTTGTATGTGTGTGTGTCTGTGTGTATGCGTGTGTGTGTGTGTGTGTGTGTACGTGTGTGCGGTGTGTGTGTGCATGTGTTTGTATGTGTGTGTGTCTATGTTACAGTTGCTCTCAAGCCCCCGCAAACATAACGAAGCCAAAACCAAGGCTTCCCAAAAAAAAACAATAACTTTATTCAACTACCCATAAGAGATACTAAAATAGCTGCAAAACACAAGATAAAATCAAGACCCGGCCGTGGTCGAGAGGTGAGGAGAAAAAGCCCCCATCTACCGAGAAGCCGACTCCAGGCTTCTTAAAAGGGCACCGCCACAGGTGCTCTCAATTACCTGTAACGAGACAAACATGTATCCAAACAGCCAGCGCCCCCACCTGAGGCGGAGGGACGTAACAGTCTATATGTGTGCGTGTCTGTGTGCGTGTGTGTGTGCGTGTGTGTGTGCGTGTGTGTGCGTGTCTGTGTGCGTGTGTGTGTGCGTGTGTGTGTGGTGTGTGTGCGTGTGTTTGTATGTGTGTGTGTCTGTGTGTATGTGTGTGTGTGTGTGTATGCCTGTGTGTGTGGTGTGTGTGCATGTGTTTGTATGTGTGTGTGTCTGTGTGTATGTGTGTGTGTGTGTGTGTGTGTATGCGTGTGTGTGTGTCTATATGTGTGCGTGTGTGTGTGTATGTGTGTGTCTGTGTGAGTGTGTATTTGTGTGTGTGTTTGTGTGTGTATGCGTATGTGTGTGTGTATTTGTGTGTATGTGTGTGTGTCTATATGTATGCGTGTGTGTGTGTATGTGTGTGTCTGTGGGAGTGTGTATTTGTGTGTGTGTGTGTGTGTGTGTATGCGTATGTGTGTGTGTATTTGTGTGTCTGTGTGTGTGTGTATTTGTGCGTGTGCGTGTGTGTGTATGCGTGTGTGTGTGTGTACGTGTTTGTATGTGTGTGTGTATGCGTGTGTGTCTGTGTACGTGTGTGCGGTGTGCGTGTGCATGTGTTTGTATGTCTGTGTGTCTATATGTGTGCGTGTGTGTCTGTGTGCGTGTGTGTGTGTGTGTGTGTGTGTGTATGCGTGTGTGTACGTGTGCGTGTGCGTGTGTGTGTGTGTCTGTGTGTGTGTGTATTTGTGTGTGTGTGTGTATGCGTGTGCGTGTGCGTGTGTATGCTTCTGAGGGCCACACTTTGGGCAGATGAGCTGTGTGAGTCTGGGGGGGGATGCCTTTATCTCCTCATGGACCCATACACACATTGGCAGTGTGAGGCGGTGAGGTGGTGGTTGCTGTGGAGGCCGTTGCCGTGGAGGCATGAACAGCAGTAGCAACAGCTGTGGGTCAGCTGGCAGCCCTCCCTCTTTCTCCTTCTGTCTGCTGCGGCCACCAGCTGGTCCCAAAGCCCCCCTCACACCCCCCCCCCCCCAAATCTCTGCTCTCCTCTCCATTCGGACACCCCCTCTCTGCAGCCCCGGGGTCTGATTGGCCCCTGCAGACACAGCCAGGATGGGGGGGAAAGGGGGGTGGAGCACCCAGCAGCCCTGCCTCCCCCCTCCCCACACAGCCCCCGCCAGCCCTGGGAGCAGGGCACTGTTGTGTGTAAAATAATCCCTCGGTGTCCAGCACCCAGCTTCAGTTCCCATCCAGCACCCAGCTTCAGTTCCCATCCAGCACCCAGCCTTCAGTTCCCATCCAGCACCCAGCTTCAGTTCCCATCCAGCACCCACCTTCAGTTCCCATCCAGCACCCAGCTTCAGTTCCCATCCAGCACCCACCTTCAGTTCCCATCCAGCACCCACCTTCAGTTCCCATCCAGCACCCAGCTTCAGTTCCCATCCAGCACCCACCTTCAGTTCCCATCCAGCACCCAGCTTCATTCCCATCCAGCTTCAGTTGGTCCGGGAGAGAAACCCACCTTCAGTTCTCTCCCTTCATTTCTCGGTGCGGGAGAGAAAATTAAGTGTTAATTTCAGAAGTCCAGGGACCCCTGCAACGTTGCCAGTGCCTGTAATGTTAAATAATAAATGCTAATGGGAAAAAGCAAATGGTCGCCTGCACCATGCCCCCCCCTCCACCCGCACCCCTGCACCCTGCCCCCCGCCCCCCTGCACCCTGCCCCCGGCACCCTGTCCCCTGCTAATTAGAAAAAAGGTGAAACTGTTTCACAGTGATTGGTCCCCCCCCCCCCCCCGCCCACTCTACTCACTAGTTGTACAAACACTGCATGCAGAGTCATGCACACATGGGTACCTGAATGCCAGTGCTGCTGGTATGGGTACCGATGGGGAGATCAGAGGTCTTGTGATCCCCTTTCTCAATCCTGACTGCTCTGAGGGCCTCCTCCTCAGGCCCCCCCCCCCCGCTTGCCCACCTCCTTCCATCCATCTCCTGGCTTCTGCTCTTAAATCAGGAGAGAAGTCCTTTTAATTACCCCTTTAATAATGGATGTGAGTTTCCTTTCTTTTTGTCTCCCCGAAGGACATGCCTACAAGAGGTGGTGGGGCCGGGGGGGGGGGGGGCAGTGAAACAGGGAAGGATTACTCCTGTGTTAGCGTGTGTCTGCACACATGTGTTTGTGTATTTGTGTTTGCACTTGCTTGTGTCTGTACATTTCGATACACTGGTGATGCTGTGCATGCAAATGTGTGTGCGAGTGTGTGTTTGTGTGTCTGAGTGTTTGTGTTTAAAGCTTAAAAAAGTGGTTCATTAACTAATGAACCACTTTTTCATTAGTCAGATAATCCTGACTCTATAGCCATCGGGACGCAGGGCGGGTCCATTTGCCTGTGGTTCTGTTAGCAGTAACCCCTATCTGCTGAGTGCAGTCTTATTGGGTATCTGACAACAATGAACTACTGGAGAAACGTATCTTCAGTGGAATTATGAGAAGGAACGGGGCTGTAACCTAAATGTTTTCATGTGCTTTCCAGTCTCTTTACAGTTTAAGCTGTGTACATACAGTATGTGTGTTACAACAATACAGTTATAGCTGTGTACGTATGTGTGTTATAGCAGTACAGTTATAGCTGTGTATGTGTGTGTGTTATAACAGTACAGTTATAATTATAAAGGTCATGCCTGTAATGGAGGCTGTTTGATAAATGATTGGTTGACACTGTTGCTATGACGAATGAATATGTTAATGTGCAGTTGATACCTGTTGTGTCCGGATTGCCTGTTTCTAGTCTCATAGTGTCAGTCTTCAGTCTTATTTCCTCTGCTTTATACAGCTGGCTCAAATACCCAAAGCACTATGGGAGACTCAAAACATAATTTTTTATATTCATCCATAAAATTTAAAGTGGAAGATAAATCACTGACTGTTTGTCTTGTTATCTTTCTTCTCTTCCATGTCTTGCTTTTGTTGGAATGACACTGTGATGCTCAACCTCAGGTAAGGAAATAAATATGCTGCAAATGTTACATTTGTTTAAATTTGATTGGCAGTAACAGAGCTGCCCTCTTCCCTGACAGCCTGGATAGAGTCAATGATCATGTCAGGAGCCAGTGAGAGGGCTTGTGTTTCAGAGTTTAAGGTTCATCAGTGACCATGTCAGGAGCCACTGAGAGGGCTTGTGTTTCAGAGTTTAAGGTTCATCAGTGACCATGTCGGGAGCCACTGAGAGGGCTTGTGTTTCAGAGTTTAAGGTTCATCAGTGACCATGTCGGGAGCCAGTGAGAGGGCTTGTGTTTCAGAGTTTAAGGTTCATCAGTGACCATGTCGGGGAGCCAGTGAGAGGGCTTGTGTTTCAGAGTTTAAGGTTCATCAGTGACCATGTCGGGAGCCAGTGAGAGGGCTTGTGTTTCAGAGTTTAAGGTTCATCAGTGACCATGTCGGGAGCCACTGAGAGGGCTTGTGTTTCAGAGTTTAAGGTTCATCAGTGACCATGTCGGGAGCCAGTGAGAGGGCTTGTGTTTCAGAGTTTAAGGTTCATCAGTGACCATGTCGGGAGCCACTGAGAGGGCTTGTGTTTCAGAGTTTAAGGTTCATCAGTGACCATGTCGGAGCCAGTGAGAGGGCTTGTGTTTCAGAGTTTAAGGTTCATCAGTGACCATGTCGGGAGCCAGTGAGAGGGCTTGTGTTTGAGTATTTAAGGCTCATCATGGTCATGGTATTTCCTCAATCCTCCGTTTGAGAAGATCCATTTGTATTTAATCCTGCCAGATCACTGGTTCTCAGTGGGTCATGTGATGCACATCTATGGTCTGGAATCCAATTGCATTTTATACTTTAGGCCTTTACTGCAGCATTATCCAGAGTGGCTTACACGGCTTACAGTTTTTGTAATAAATGCTGCCTGTGTTTTCACAGCTGGGTATTTTAATGAAACAATTCAGTTCAAGTAGAAAGTGGGAATTGAACCTGCAACTGCCACCCAGTTCCTCTAAGCCCAGTTCTCTAATGATTATGCTACATTGCTGCCCCTTGACCATGCCAGTGTCAAGAGGCAGCAATGGCCTAGAGTTCTAGGGATGGATGTGAGATTGGCCAGGGTTGGGTGAGAGCTGCAGAACAGTGCCCTCTGTGGTAGATCGTGGGCCTGCGGTCTGCCTGCGGCAGCTGCTGATGACGTGCAGTGTTCTGGCGATAGCTGCAAGGCTCAGCTCCCAGCTGATATTACCGCTGTTACAATCTGCAAGGTTTTATTAGGGATGCGAGAGAGGGCTGGAGCACCAGCAATGCACAATGAAACATAAACTCTCTAACTGCCCCAGCCATAAATGCTTTAACTGCCCCAGCCATAAATGCTCTAACTGCCCCAGCCATAAACGCTCTAACTGCCCCAGCCATAAACGCTCTAACTGGCCCAGCCATAAACTCTCTAACTGCCCCAGCCATAAATGCTCTAACTGCCCCAGCCATAAATGCTCTAACTGCCCCAGCCATAAACTCTCTAACTGCCCCAGCCATAAACGCTCTAACTGCCCCAGCCATAAACGCTCTAACTGGCCCAGCCATAAACTCTCTAACTGCCCCAGCCATAAATGCTCTAACTGCCCCAGCCATAAACGCTCTAACTGTCCCAGCCATAAATGCTCTAACTGCCCCAGCCATAAATGCTCTAACTGCCCCAGCCATCAGAAAGTGCAGTATTCTCTTACAGATGTTTACAGAGCATTACATGAACATAGTCCAGTGTTATATAGGTGTTATTTGTTACCTGGAAATGTATTTTTATCCACTGTAGGGGACCGGAGTCTCTGGAAACATATATTCTGCTATGCTGAAATGCACACTGCAAGGGACATTCAATAAAAAGAGAAGTAGTATTTTTTTTTACAATTTCATAATTATTTTTAACTGAAGCCGGTTCTCAGGAGGATGTGAACGTTGTTGGAGTGATACAGCTGGATATCTGTAATGCAGTAATTTATACAGCTGGATATCTGGACTGCAGTAATTTATGCAGCTGGATATCTGTACTGCAGTAATTTATGCAGCTGGATATCTGTACTGCAGTAATTGTTTATGTGGCTGTGCCTCGCTCAGGGGTATGGTGGTGCCTGGGAGGGAAGGTTTGATTCCTTCCTGCAACCTTTAGTGTGTTGAGTGGAGTAGGGCTGTGCTTTAGTGTGTGGAGTGGAGTAGGGCTGTGCTTTAGTGTGTGGAGTAGGACTGTGCTTTAGTGTGTGTGGAGTGGAGTAGGGCTGTGCTTTAGTGTGTGGAGTAGGGCTGTGCTTTAGTGTGTGGAGTATGGCTGTGCTTTAGTGTGTGGAGTGGAGTATGGCTGTGCTTTAGTGTGTGGAGTGGAGTATGGCTATGCGTTAGTGTGTGGAGTGGAGTAGGGCTGTGCTTTAGTGTGTGTGGAGTGGAGTATGGCTGTGCTTTAGTGTGTGGAGTGGAGTAGGGCTGTGCTTTAGTGTGTGGAGTGGAGTATGGCTGTGCTTAATGTGTGGAGTGGAGTAGGGTTGTGCTTTAGTGTGTGGAGTGGAGTAGGGCTGTGCTTTAGTGTGTGGAGTGGAGTAGGGCTGTGCTTTAGTGTGTGTGGAGTGGAGTATGGCTGTGCTTTAGTGTGTGGAGTGGAGTAGGGCTGTACTTTAGTGTGTGGAGTGGAGTATGGCTGTGCTTTAGTGTGTGGAGTGGAGTATGGCTGTGCTTTAGTGTGTGGAGTGGAGTAGGGCTATGCTTTAGTGTGTGGAGTGGAGTATGGCTGTGCTTTAGTGTGTGGAGTGGAGTATGGCTGTGCTTTAGTGTGTGGAGTAGGGCTGTGCTTTAGTGTGTGTGGAGTGGAGTAGGGCTGTGCTTTAGTGTGTGGAGTGGAGTAGGGCTATGCCTTAGTGTGTGGAGTGGAGTAGGGCTGTGCTTTAGTGAGTGGAGTGGAGTATGGCTGTGCTTTAGTGTGTGGAGTATGGCTGTGCTTTAGTGTGTGCAGTGGAGTAGGGCTGAGCTTTAGTGTGTGGAGTGGAGTATGGCTGTGCTTAATGTGTGGAGTGGAGTAGGGTTGTGCTTTAGTGTATGGAGTAGGGCTGTGCTTTAGTGTGTGGAGTGGAGTAGGGCTGTGCTTTAGTGTGTGGAGTAGGGCTGTGCTTTAGTGTGTGGAGTGGAGTAGGGCTGTGCTTTAGTGTGTGGAGTGGAGTAGGGCTGTGCTTTAGTGTGTGGAGTGGAGTATGGCTGTGCTTTAGTGTGTGGAGTGGAGTATGGCTGTGCTTTAGTGTGTGGAGTGGAGTATGGCTGTGCTTTAGTGTGTGGAGTGGAGTATGGCTGTGCTTTAGTGTGTGGAGTGGAGTATGGCTGTGCTTAGTGTGTGGAGTGGAGTATGGCTGTGCTTTAGTGTGTGGAGTGGAGTATGGCTGTGCTTTAGTGTGTGGAGTGGAGTAGAGTTGTGCTTTAGTGTGTGGAGTATGGCTGTGCTTTAGTGTGTGGAGTGGAGTATGGCTATGCTTTAGTGTGTGGAGTGGAGTAGGGCTGTGCTTTAGTGTTTGGAGTGGAGTATGGCTGTGCTTTAGTGTGTGGAGTGGAGTAGGGCTGTGCTTTAGTGTGTGGAGTGGAGTAGGGCTGTGCTTTAGTGTGTGTGGAGTATGGCTGTGCTTTAGTGTGTGGAGTGGAGTAGGCTGTGCTTTAGTGTGTGGAGTGGAGTAGGGCTGTGCTTTAGTGTGTGGAGTGGAGTATGGGCTGTGCTTTAGTGTGTGTGGAGTGGAGTAGGGCTGTGCTTTAGTGTGTGGAGTGGAGTAGGGCTGTGCTTTAGTGTGTGGAGTATGGCTATGCTTTAGTGTGTGGAGTAGGGCTGTGCTTTAGTGTGTGGAGTGGAGTATGGCTGTGCTTTAGTGTGTGGAGTGGAGTATGGCTATGCTTTAGTGTGTGGAGTGGAGTATGGCTGTGCTTTAGTGTGTGGAGTGGAGTATGGCTGTGCTTAATGTGTGGAGTGGAGTAGGGTTGTGCTTTAGTGTGTGGAGTATGGCTGTGCTTTAGTGTGTGGAGTGGAGTATGGCTGTGCTTTAGTGTGTGGAGTGGAGTAGGGCTGTGCTCTAGTTTGTGGAGTAGGGCTGTGCTTTAGTGTGTGGAGTAGGGCTGTGCTTTAGTGTGTGGAGTATGGCTGTGCTTTAGTGTGTGGAGTGGAGTATGGCTGTGTGCGCGTGTGCATGTGTGTGTGCGTGTGTGTGTGTGTGTGCGTGCGTGCATGCGCGTGTGTGCATGTGTGCGTGCGTGTGTGCGCGTGTGCATGTGTGTGTGCGCGTGTGTGTGCGTGTGCATGTGCGTGTGCATGTGTGCGTGTGCGTGCGTGGGCGTGTGTGTGTGCGTGTGTGTGTGTGTGTGCCTGTATGTGTGTGTGTGTGTGTGTGTGTGTGCACATGTTGAGATTCACAGCATGTAATTACTCCTGCAGGCCCCACAAGTGCTGGAGAGCAGATAGGGAGAGGGAGAGCAAGAGAGGGAGAGGGACAGAGAGTGAGAGGGAGAGAGTGAGAGTGGGAGATAGAGAGGGTGGGAGAGTGAGAGGGAGAGGGACATCGTGAAAAACATTCAGAAATTAGGACACATTACTTCAACAAATTATAGAGGACTTCCTTTCCCAAACAAATGAGAAAAAAATGCAAATCCTGCTAGGAGAAAGGTCAACAGCTCCACTAGCAGCAAAGTACATCTCGGCCTGCCATAATCTGAGGGACACTGGTTGACCACCACAAATATATTTATTTTAATTATTAATTAATTTATATTTCTTTTTTTTCATTTTCTTTTTTCTACATTATTATTATATAGCCTACTCACTGTGGTCATTACCACACTGTTGTTTGCATTGTTGTCATTACCACAATGTTGTTTGTGTTTCATGTTTTTTGTATTCATATTCCTATTTCTGTGTACACGCTTTGGCAATATCTACAAATGTATTTCATGCCAATAAAGCATTTTGAATGTGAATTTGAGAGGGAGAGGGGAGAGAGAGAGAGAGAGAGACAGAGACAGAGAGTGAGAGTGAGAGAGAGAGGGAGAGGGAGAGAGGGGGAGAGTGAGGTAGTGGGAGAGGGAGAGAGTGAATGTGCCTGTAAGGCTGTGCAGAGGAGCTGAAGGCTGTGCAGAGGAGCTGTAAGGCTGTGCAGAGGAGCTGAAGGCTGTGTAGTAGAGCTATAAGGCTATGCAGAGGAGCTGAAGGCTGTGCAGAGGAGCTGCAAGGCTGTGCAGAGGAGCTGTAAGGCTGTGCAGAGGAGCTGAAGGCTGTGCAGTAGAGCTATAAGGCTGTGCAGAGGAGCTGAAGGCTGTGCAGAGGAGCTGTAAGGCTGTGCAGAGGAGCTGAAGGCTGTGCAGAGGAGCTGTAAGGCTGTGCTGAGGAGCTGAAGGCTGTGCAGAGGAGCTGTAAGGCTGTGCAGAGGAGCTGTAAGGCTGTGCAGAGGAGCTGAAGGCTGTGCAGTAGAGCTATAAGGCTGTGCAGAGGAGCTGAAGGCTGTGCAGTAGAGCTATAAGGCTGTGCAGAGGAGCTGTAAG